>CM064567.1:17577986-17774788 GCA_032716605.1 Paralithodes platypus
GTACTAATGTGCTTGACCTTGGTACTTGCAACAAAAGAAAGGAATTAATAGAGAATTTGAATGTTGGTGATGAATTCAGTAACAGCGACCATGCGTCCGATAACTGTCACTTTAAAGCTATACTAGTAACAAAATCAAATAGCAGCATTGAAAAAGTCCCTAATTTCAAGAAAGCAAAATTTCAAAATAAACTTAAATCAAAGCTTAAAAGAAACTGACCTGGAGCTTTCTGAACAACAATAACGACATAAATGACATATTGGGAGTGTTTCACAACCAACTTACCTTAAGGCAGTGCAAGGACTGCATACCATCGAAAATACGGCCGTCCAGGCCAAATGATAAGCCCAAATGGTGGAATAAAGATATTTCAGACTATCTATTTCCAGAAATTTAAGAGCTACGACGCAAAGCCAAGAAGAGTTAATTAAAGCCAAGTAAAAAGACCCTGGAGTTACATGTTGCGAATCATCAATAGTAAAACAAAACGAAAGAAATTCTATTAGTTATATCAGAAAAAGAAAAACAAAGTAGTTACTATCAACTGTGGACCGTAGTCGATGAAAATGGGAGGAATACACCAAAGGACGACAGTACAGAATGAGTAAATGCCCTCAATACCTTCTTTGCATCAGTTTTAACAACCGAAGACCTCAGTGATATCCCTACACACATCGCTCGGATTCACGATTGATAATCAGATGTTCATAATAGGCAATATCACCGTTAACGAGCGAGGAAGTCGAGAAGTATTGATATTGTTTAGATAAAACTCAAGGTAAAATAAAACGCCAGGACCTGGATACAATCTCGCCTCAGAGTTCTAAAGGCAGCTAAGGATGAGCTCTCCAAACCACTGACAATTCCTATCAATGAATCCTTGCAGTCTTGGGACTATGCCTCTGATCAGTGGAAGATAGCCCCAAGGTAACACCGATATTAAAAAAAGGCAGGCAAATCCTACCCAGTAACTATCGGTTCCAATTAGCTTAACCTCAATTGTATGTAAAGAAATGTTTGAAACGGCATAAAGAGGACAGACTCGTAAATTTACTTCGAGGCAAATAACTTACTTTAAAGATACTCAACACGGCTTTCGTAAAAAAAACGTTTTCCTGTTTAACAAACCTCTTAGACTTCTTCCACGATATCCTTAACCTCTACGCATGAGAATAAAGCTGTAGATATTATATTAACTTGATTTTCAAAAGGCCTTTGATCAAAGTTACCCACAAACGTTTACTGCTAAAACTATAAAAGCGCATGGAATACAAGGACCCCGGGCTGTGTTGAAAGGGATGAGAAAATTGGGGTCAGCGACCAGAAAGCAAAGAGTAGTCATAAACGGTAAGGCAGTCTAAAATGAGACCCAAATGTAAGTAGCGGGGTACCCCAGGGATCATACTAGGAACCAATTCTCGTTTCTAATTTACATATCAAACGACCATAGATGCAGGGGCTCTCACCTGTACAATCTTTAAAATTTGCTGACGATACAAAAATTGCAAATAGGCGTACTCTCACAAGAACAAGTTGACGGATATGACAACACAACATCTAGATAAATTGTTCATGTGGGGCCCAAATTTGGCCAAAATGAGTTTCAATGCGGATAACTGTAAAGTATACATATCGCGATACAGTAAATGAGAAAGCAAACTATTCGATGAATGGCAATCAGCTTAAGAATGTAAACAGAGAAACCGATCTGGGAGTAACAATATCGAGTAGCTAACCTAAGACCGAGTCAACAATGGTTCAGAAGTTGGTTAAGAAGGCAAACAATAACCAATTGGCTGTATAGGCAGGTCATTTGAGCATAAAATCCAAAGAAGTTATCCTAACCCTTTACAATTCCTTTAGTCCGCCCTCTTCTGGAATACTTGCGTTCAATACTTGGTGCCCTTATTACCAAAAAGACTATAAAACAAGCTAGACACGAGTTCAACCGTAGAGTTACCAAAATGATACCTAGCCTAAAGAACAAACCATACGAAGAGCGTCTTAGAGAATTAAATCTTATTTCCTTTAACCCAGCGCAGGGATTGAGAGGTTGAACTTAATTCAAGTGTTCAAAATCATTCAAAGGCATCGGACAATATGAACTGTTAGTAAGTAAATTCACTATCGACCAATCTAATTACACAGCGGGTGGAAAACCGTTGCAAAAGTATTGGTACAATCTTTTAACTCACACGAATCTAAGAATTTATTCTTCAATCGAAGGTTGTCAAACTTGTGGAATTGGGCTTCCCCGAGACGTTAATAGACTGCAGCACCGTTGATTCATTTAAACTCCGCTTAGACAAATATCTCTCATCAAACCCACTCCGCTTAGACAAATATCTCTCATCAAACCCGCGACTGACTGCGTTTGTAAATGAATAACTTTATTTTATCCCCCCCTCAGTTAACGAAACCATCTGTCCCTACTAACTTCCGAATCCTGCCACGGGACATTAGTTCTCCAGGGCAGTAGTGTTCCCTTTCCAATGTTCCCTTACCCACCTCATTAACCACTGCTTGGACACTTAATCCTCAGTGTTTTGGAGGACAAGCAGCCTAGAAGGGTCACTAGAACTGTTGTTGCTTGATTTCCTTTGTACTCCTTTGTACTTTGTACTCTCTCTCGATCTTTTGATCGCCGATGGTAAACATCGAACTATTGACATGGGTTCGCTGATGTATTAATGGGCGGAGGAGAATGAAGAGGAAATCAATGAGAGGAGAATGACAAGCCTAAAGTATAAGAGTCTTTAGGTGATTTGATTGATTAGCAGCGATAGTATGTTATAAAGTTAGTTATAGGTGATAGCAAGCGATTGGTATACAGTAGTCTTAGGTGATCAGCGCTGTATACAGTAGTCTTAGGTGATAGCAGCGATGTATACAGTAGTCTTAGGTGATAGCAGCGATGTATACAGTAGTCTTAGGTGATAGCAGCGATGTATACAGTAGTCTTAGGTGATAGCAGCGATGGTATTGACTCATGATGGATTTTAAGGGGGAATTTCTGAACCCTCTTCTGCTTCATGTCTAGCCCCATTAGTTTTGAGATTTTAAGACATTCGGCCCATTAGTTTGGCAATATAACACTTTTGTGGCATCTATTTCTTGATTTGTTTTGCTGGCGAGCGATAGCGAGCCTGCAATTTTGGAGGAACCAGCCTTTGGCCAGGGCATTTTTTCTAAAAAAAAACAAAAAAACAAAAACACAAATCTAACTTTAAAAGGGGTAATATACTGTAGGTATTTTTAAAGCTAGACGGAGGTCTAGTGAGGAAAAAGAAAATATAAATATATACAAATATAAACAAATACATACCGGTACAAATGTTGCCTTAATGGAGAGCACTTTGGCATGGACACTTTGCACTTTATTCTGTACCGGTAAAGCTATCCAAAGTATTTAACCCTTTCATGGGCCAGTTTTCTGGACCACTTTCTCCCTCATGTTTAGCCCCATTAGTTAGTTGATTTTAAGACCTTTCGCCTCATTTCTTCGTCAATATTTAGACCTTTCGTGCTATTTAGGTGTCGATTTTTTCCCTGGCGAACGATAGTGAGCCTGTAATGTTGGAAGAGATGGCCTTCGGCCGGGACATTTTTCTACCGAAAAATGTACAAGTAAATCTAGAAGGGGGATCTAATGGATGTTTTTTTAGATTTGATGGAGGTCTAGGGAGGAAACAAAAAAATAATGAATACATGCAAAAAACGCGCAAATAGAGAACCATCTCCCCTTAACCCTTTCAGAACCGGTGCACATCTTTTAACTTTACTCGGGCTACGAATCTTAACCAAATTTCACACACATATTCGATGGGTCAATTGCGACGGTCAGTCAAAAAAATATCATGATTTATCGCCTATCTACAGCGAATAGACTATAGTTTGAAACATCTGGGTTATAATAAAGCATTGTATTGTCTCTTTTTCGTTCAATACTGATTCAAACGGGTGCGTTGTATTTTATGGTCTTACCTGTACGTGTGTATTGTGTGTATCAAGGTTAAGAGATACAACAAGGTTAAGAGATTAATAAGTTATCTCTTAACCTTGGTGTGTATATGACTGCCAACAACATCGTGTGTGAGTGTGCGTGCATGTATGAGTGTAAGTGCATGCGTATGTTTTTTTGTGTATAGGCAAACGCGTGTGTTAACGATACTACGCTAAAGAAACCAGTCAACGCAAACTACACACTAATTAAATAAACAGCAAACCCCCACAACTTCCTGCAACACGAAAGAAAGTGCCCGAAGTAGATTTGCATCCCGCGCAGGTGAGGTAAAAATATACCGTATACACAAAATACAAAATATACAGTATATACATAATTAAAAGAGCACGGTGAACAAAATACTGGCTTTCTCTTTTGGTGGATACGGCTTATTAAAATGTGGCCATGACTAAATTAATTTAAGCGAAATTGTGGCGGTGGTTTATAAAATGGCAGGATACCAACATCAAATATATATGTAAACTTACACAGTGCATACTAATGTATTATATAAATATTATAAACTATTATCAAATACTACTAAGTATATAGAGTCACACATATATAAAAAATACAGCCTGACAGTTGGCTGATGAAAATTAATTACAGGTTGAAACGAAGCATAATGATAATCTGATTGCATTAGTCCCTACTTAATCAACTGTATCATTACAATGATGCGCGTATCTAGGTTAATAAACATTCTTCTGCCTAATGGCATAATTATAGATTGATTGATTTGCCTTCGGTATGGCAGTCTGTTGTTCATTATAATACTGCGAAAGAATATTAAGGGAAGATGGGTCATTTTTCTGGTCACCTTTCTTCCTATGTTTAGCCCCATTAGTTTTCAGATTTGATGACGTTCGGCTCATTATTTTGGCGATTTTAAGGCCGTTCGCCCCATTCCTTTGTCAATATTTACTGTTCGTGTCATTTAGATGTCGATTTTTTCCTAGCGAACGAAAGCGAGCCTGTAATTTAAGAGGAACCGGCCTTTGGCCAGGAAATTTTGTTATAAGAAATGTACAAATTTATCTTGAAGGAGGGTCTTTGGGGGTGTTTTTTTTAATCTTGATGGAGGACTAGGGAGGAAACTAGAAATATAAATAATAATAAGATATATAAATGAGCAAATATATACGCCGATCCACCTTAAAGCACACATTAACCACTTGAAGCTCTGACGCGTTTTGGCAAGTTTATTTTTGGCTATCATTAGACGATATTATGCAGCTTAGGAAGTATCTATGGGCATCAAAAGGGTAAAGTCTATCTCAATCAACCCTCTGACTTTCATTTACCCATCCTAATCTGAATAAAATTGTCTAATAATTATCAGAAAACAGAAATGAAATGCATATTGGATCTTGAAAGGGTTAATTATAGTTTATTCACAATAATTAACTCATTACAAGCGATGGGGGTACATGACAATTTAACTTATACGTTGTGGAAAGCCCATTAAGATACCTGGATGAACAACTAGTACAGGAGTTAACCCCTTCAGTATTTGAGGACGCATATACAGTATATATTATATCTCCGTCATAAGATGAATGAAATCGCCAAATAAAAGATTGAATATAATTAAGAAAAAGACAACAAATAGTTCTCCGTAGTGAATCAAGTAGAGTGCAGGTTCCTTTATCTGTTCAGCCGGAGTCCCTCAAGACACCAACTTTACCGCCAGGACAAAGCATTAGACAACTCGGGGAAACTATCGGCCGCTCTCAACTCCCAACACTTTAATGGAGGAGAAAACTAAACCGACCTGTACCTTTCCGAGGAGATCCAAGCGCCTTCAGTGTGGTACAATTAAGGGTGGTGGTGGTGGTTGTGGGGAGGGGGGGGGGGGGTCTACCAATAAATGTACAGAATTATCTGGAAGGGGGTTATTGGGGATATTTGTTTTAAAGCTTGATGGAGTTCTGGGAAGGAACTCTGATGAATAACTAAATACAGTAATAAATATAAATTTACACAAATAAACAGCTTCCCTTAAGAAAGCCTACTTAGACAGTGTTCAGTCTGTTTTAACGTCCGTCTGCCGACAGCACCAGCTGTTGTAAAATGTAATATTAGTTATGGTAGACTAGCTGTGTGAGAGTATAATAATGCCTATAGTCGGTTATATGTCAGCTGATGGTAAATTGAATTCCTTAGCAACTGATTTGTCGTACCTAATGGAGAAATATGAATCTACTATGTCCTGCGTCGTACTAATGCCAGGTTTTCCTAATTAACAATACACTTCGCTACAAAATCTACGTAATAGCTGAGTAGACCATGGTATACCAATAGAGACGAACACCCAAAAGGATAGGTTAAGCTCTGAAGTATGTGGACTATACTAAAGCCGGTATCACACGACAGCTTTCATAGTCAACATTTGATACTCAACATTTTTCTGGTAACATTTCTGGACTATTTTACACTGGCATCGGACACTAGAATGATGGTAGATGAATTTAGGTACGGTACCGGTATCCTAAATATTTTAAAAGTTGACCTAAAAAGCTGCCAGACCAGTGTTGAGGATAAATGTTGAGGGAAAAAGCGCTCGTGTGATATCGGCTTAAGGCATTAGATTGTGTCGTCTGCATTCGATACTGATTTAAATAGCTGCTACCGGTACGCCATATATGTTCTTGATTGTACATAAATGTCTTGTTATCAATACAGGTCTGCAATGTATGTCTGTTTATACCCAAAACGTAAACACTAGTTGGTTTTATTGCAGCTGATGGACAAATGAGTCCCTTAGCAACTGATTTCTCGATACGCAATAGAAATACATGAATATACTATGTCACTGCGTTATATTGATGCCACGTTTTTATAATTACCATCATACTTCTCTATAACATCTTCGTAATAGGTGAATAATCAAGGAGGAGGACATGAACATTTACCATCAGAAAAAAAAATACTAGAATAAAATCGCCTCATTTTTCCCACCCGGCATCAAATCAGCAAATGGTTGCGCAACTATCTCCCAAAATTGAAAAAAAAAACCCAGCTCGCAATTACTGAATGACATTGCCCTGTTTTATATCTCGCTCTAGTGTTGTGTCTTTTTTTGGGAGATACTGAAAGCCATAAGTACGGTAACGAGCATAAAACAATAATATGCTGGTTCAATTCTGCCATCATTGATTCTCGTTAGCAGCAGAAGGGTTTTACAAATTATCCTAACTTGTTTTTGCCACGAGAGATAGATAGAGAGAGAGAGAGAGAGAGAGAGAGAGAGAGAGAGAGAGAGATAAAAAGGGAGTGTGAGAGAGACCGAGTAATCTAAAGTATTACCAGGAAGCGGAATTAACTAAAAGCATCAATACCAATAACGCAATTTTACTCCAAATGAATTTAAAATGCGACATCACTTTAAAGGTCAAGGCTGTCAGAAAGCACAGATTAAAAAGGGCAATAATCCTAACTTGTTTGTGCCACGAGAGAGAGAGAGAGAGAGAGAGAGAGAGAGAGAGAGAGAGAGAGAGAGAGAGAGAGAGAGAGAGAGAGAGAGAGACAGAGTACGTAATGATCACCAAACTGTGTGAGAAATAGAGCCCTCTATGAAGACACTAGCGCGCGCGCACGTACACGCTCGCTAAGGATCAAAACGTCAATATTTCGTCTTGCTTACTAATTCGAGTTCGTCAAAAAGTGTATAGAATATTTGCCTCACTAAGCTTGACTAGGACTAGTGTGTGTCTTTTGCCAAGGTTACTTCTCATTAATGAGAACCATTTGTTTTGTCTTTGGTTCAAAATGGTCATGATCAATCTGCCTATATAGAAATATTTAAGTTAGAAATTGCTCCGGATTGACTCGTGCGGTATTCGAGGACGCATTATTAAACTATATTCTGGTTACCATTGACCGATTTTACGGAATTTAGGGATGATCTTCAAGTATCAAAAGGATAAAAACTCAGTTAACTTCGCAGCTGCTACAAGATCTCCCAAAACTGTATTAATTCGCATATTAATAACTAGAATATCCTGTCAAAAACGCTTCAAGACCCTCAAGGCAGTAAAGGGAAAATGTACTTACCGGTACTGTTTTCATAAAGAGGAAAGTAATAAAGATTGTCTTCACCTGTCTCACTAATACTCTTTCTCTCTCATTCTTTCTTTATTTGTTTGTATATTTATCTCCCTCACTCTCTCTCATTCTTCTTGTATTTGTTTGTATATTTATCTCACTCACTCTCACTATCTCCGTTGTTGTAAGGCGGTGGCACAACACGGTTTCACCAGAACAGTAGAGGCGAACAAGGAGGTACGCAATCGTTTACACTAGGCCCCCAGGAGGGTGTTAATAAGTAGTCAGGGTCTTTAGTGTGTATTGCCATTTTCGAGCAAAATATTATGACTTTGCTCCAGAGAATATAATAATAACCCTTCCCCTGATGCCCTTCAAGCTAAACAAAATAAATTGATAACAATAGATATAGAGGCCCCTAGATTTCCCTTCAACACCTTCTGCTTCTTGTTCGAATGCCGACCCGTGGTAATAACGTTCTTGACATTGTACTTGCAACAAAAGAAGAATTGATAGAGAATTTGAATGTTGGTGATGAATTCAGTAACAGCGACCATCGTACGATAACTTTCACTTTAAAGTTTACTAGTAACGAACCAAATAGTAGCATCGAAAAAGTCCCTAATTTCAAGAAAGCAAACTTCCATAAACTTAGAGCTATGTTTAAAGAAACTGACTGGAGCTTTTTAATTAACAATAACGACATAAATACATCTTGGAAGTTTTTTCGAAAACCACTTACCTAAAAGCCGTGCAAGACTGCATACCATCGAAAATACGGCGTCCAGGCCATAATAATAAGCCCAAATGGTGGAATAAAGATATTTCAAACTGCCTGCTTGCTAAAAAATTTGCTAATGATAGATTAAAATCCTCACAAAATGACGAAGGGGGTGAAATTTGTAGAGCTACGACGCAAAGCCAAAAAGTTAATTAAGCAGAGTAAAAAGACCTTAGAGTTACATATTGCGAATCAAAGTAAAACAAACCCGAAAGAATTCTATAGTTATATCAGAAAGAAAAAAGTAGTTACTTCAACTGTTGGACCGTTAGTCGATGAAAAAGGAGAATACACCAAAGACGAAGTACAAATGAGTAATGCCCTCAATACCTTCTTTGCATCAGTTTTTACAACAGAAGACCTCAGTGATATCCCTACACCATCGCCGATTCAGATTGATAATTCAGATGTTCTAAGCAATATCACCGTTACAGAGAGAGAAGTATTGAATTGTTTAGATAAACTCAAGGTAAATAAAACGCCAGGACCTGATGCAATCTCGCCTAGAGTTCTAAAGGAAGCTAAGAATGAGCTCTCCAAACCACTGACATTACTATTCAATAAATCCTTGCAGTCTGGAACTATGCCTGATCAGTGGAAGCTAGCCAACGTAACACCGATATTCAAAAAAGGCAGCAAATCCCTACCCAGTAACTATCGTCCAATTAGCTTAACCTCAGTTGTATGTAAAATGCTAGAAACGGTCATACGAGACAGACTCGTAAATCACTTGGAGGAAAATAACATACTTAAAGATACTCAAAACGGCTTTCGTAAAAAACGTTCCTGTTTAACAAACCTCTTAGACTTCTTCCACGATATCCTCAACCTCTACGATGAGAGTAAAGTTGTAGATATTATATACCTTGATTTTCAAAAGGCCTTTGACAAAGTTCCCCACAAACGTTTACTGCTAAAACTAAAAGCGCATGGAATACAAGACGGTGTGTTGAAATGGATAGAAAATTGGCTCAGCAACAGAAAGCAAAGGGTAGTCATAAACGGTAAGGCATCTAAATGGACCAATGTAGTAGCGGGGTACCCCAGGGATCGGTACTAGGACCAATTCTCTTTCTAATTTACATCAACGACATAGATGAGGGTCTCACCTGCACAATCTCAAAATTTGCTGACGATACAAAAATTGCAAATAGCGTACTCTCAAAAGAACAAGTTGACGATATTCAACACAATCTAGATAAATTGTCATGTTGGGCCCAAATTTGGCAAATGAGTTTCAATGCGGATAAATGTAAAGTACTACATGTCGGATACCTAAATGAGAAAGCAAACTATTCGATGAATGGCACTCAGCTTAAGAATGTAAACAGAGAAACTGATCTGGGAGTAACAATATCGAGTAACCTAAAACCGAGTCAACAATGTTCAGAAGTTGTTAAGAAGGCAAACAAAATAATTGGCTTTATAGGCAGGTCATTTGAGCATAAATCCAAAGAAGTTATCCTAACCCTTTACAATTCCTTAGTCCGCCCTCTTCTGGAATACTGCGTTCAATCCTGGTGCCCTTATTACCAAAAAGATATAAACAAGCTAGAACGAGTTCAACGTAGAGTTACCAAAATGATACCTAGCCTAAAGAACAAACCATACGAAGAGCGTCTTAGAGAATTAAATCTATTTCCTTTAACCCAGCGCAGATTAAGAGGCGACTTAATTCAAGTGTTCAAAATCATCAAAGGCATCGACAATATGAACTGTAGTAAGTACTTCACTATCGACCAATCTAATTACACGCGGGGAAACGGTTGCAAAATTATTGGTAAATCTTTTAACTCGCACGAATCTAAGAATTTCTTCTTCAATCGAGTTGTCAACTTGTGGAATGGGCTTCCCCGAGACGTTATAGACTGCAGCACCGTTGATTCATTTAAATTCCGCCTAGACAAATATCTCGCATCAAACCCGCGACTGACTGCGTTTGTAAATGAATAACTTTATCCTCCCCTCAGTTCCTAACCCATGATCCCTACTAACTTCCTAGTCCTGCCACGTTAGTGGCAGGGCAGTAGTTCCCTTTCCAATGTTCCCTTACCCACTCTAAACCACTGTTTGGACACTTGATCCTCAGTGTTTTGGAGGACAAGCAACCTAGAAGGGTCACTAGACCTGTTGTTGCTTGATTTCCTTTGTACTCCTTTGTACTCCTTTGTACTCTACTTTCCATTGGCTACTTACATTTTCCGCCTTCTCCAACTCTCCCAATCCTCCTCCTCTTCCTCTACCTTTCACCTTTTCTTCCTCCTTTTACTACTCCTCTTTCTCCACCTTTTCCTCCTCCTCCTCTTTATCCTCCTTCTCCTCCTCCTCTTAGTCGTCTTCCTACTTCTCCTCCTTATTCTTCTTTCTCCTTCTCTTATTCTTCCTCCTCCTCCTCCTCCTCCATTTGGGCGCCGTGTCAACTATAAGTTCCTCCTGGAATCTTTCCTCCTACCTCGCCTCGTTCAGGGAAGTTTATAGAGGCGATGAAACCTTGTATGTGTTCCTGTCCCTGTTGGTGCCCTTGGTGCCCTACTGTCTGTGAAGGAGGGCTGGTGGAGAGAGAGAGAGAGAGAAGGGCTGGGAGAGATAGAGAGGAGGAGGAGGGTTGGGAGAGAGAGAGAGGAGGGGAGCTGGGAGAGAGAGAGAGGAGGGCTGGGAGAGAGAGAGAGAGATATAAGGAGAGCTGGGAGAGAGATAGAGGAGGAGAGCTGGGAGAGAGAGGAGAGCTGGGAGAGAGAGAGAGAGGAGGAGGGCTGGGAGAGAGAGAGAGGAGGAGGGCTGGGAGAGAGAGAGAGAAGGAGAGCTGGGAGAGAGATAGAGGAGGAGGGCTGGGAGAGAGAGAGAGAGAGAGAGTAGGGCTGGGTGAGAGAGAGGAGGAGAGCTGGGAGAGAGAAAGAGGATGAGGGCTGGGAGAGAGAGAGAGAGAGCTGGGAGAGAGATAGCGGAGGAGGGCTGGGAGAGAGAGAGGAGGAGAGCTGGGAGAGAGAGAGAGGAGGAGGACTGGGAGAGAGAGAAGGAGAGCTGGGAGAGAGAGAGAGAGGAGGAGGGCTGGGAGAGAGAGAGAGGAGGAGGACTGGGAGAGAGAGAGAGGGAGAGGGCTGGGAGAGAGAAAGGAGGAGAGCTGGGAGAGAGAAAGGAGGAGAGCCGGGAGAGAGAGAAGAGGCAGTCTGGGAGAGAGAGAGAGAGGAGGAGAGCTGGGAGAGAGAGGGAGAGGGCTGGGAGAGAGAGAAAGGAGGAGAACTGGGAGAGAGAGAAGAGGTAGTGATAGGAGGATGAAATAGGTTGTGTGTGTGTGTTCCTACCCCTGGTGGTGCCCTACTGTCTGTGTCCGACACGCCTGTATATTTTATGCCAACCCATATCTTCCCACTCGTATAGAGAACACCACCAATACTAGTCAACCTAATATAACCAAGCATATTTTACCTAGTGTAATTTATTCCAATCTATTCCCTCTCTTTGTAAATGTCAAGTGAATGGGAAAATACTTATTAATGATCATTATTTGGTTGTATATAACATACCCGCCATTGCCCCCCCCCCCCCCCCCCCCAACATGGCACTGCAAGGCACTGAAAGAGCATGCTAGACAAAAGACCTTTAGACCATGTGGCCCTGGGAACAAAAGACCCAAACTCAAGAAACTCATTACAACAACAGGGGAGGTGTGGTGGAGTGGTCTTGCCACTGGCCTGGTAATCCAAAGGTCCCGGGTTCAAATCCCGATTTATCAATGGGAAGATATTATTGGGATGGAATTTGTGCTGTACCTAGAGTATCAGTGCATTATCACAAGCCCACCGAAACGTCAATAAAATACCCTCATTGTTCCCTGATTAAATAGCACTGTATGAATATTCCCATATTCAAAATATGCTATAGGGGTGCAATGCCTGGTGAGTTATCTGCTCAACAGGTGGCGTTGTGTGTGTGTGTGTGAGAGTCCGAGTGTAGGGGGTGAGACAGTGAAGCACAGGAACGAGGTGGCTTCAGAGATGGGGTTGTTTCGGGTCATGAGTGAGCACCGTGCCTCATGTGAAGGCAAGATGGCAGGTGCTCGTTGTACTCTACGTGCTTCACATGTCTCACTCCCTAGACTGGAACAAGGCCTCACGGGCTTCACTGTTCATTGTAAAGCGGTGAATGTTAAGGCTCTCAGCCTATGCCCGAGAGGAAGTAAGTCGGAATATAGAAAAAAAAAAAAAAAAAAAAAAAAATCACTGAGCAATAAAACTCATTAGTTTTTTCTTGTATTATTTAATATGCTTATGTAAGTCATTCTGTTGATTCTTTTGTGCTTCACTTAAATGTACACAACCTTTTGATAAACCCTTTGAAGATACGCTGACCTGACGCAGTTCTTTTATGTTTTTTGGCTATTGTTAGACGATTTTAATCGGGTTAGGAAAGGCATATGGCAAAAAAAAAAAAAAAAAAAAAAAAAATCATATGCCTATGTGGCCTCCCCTGGGTACTGCCCTGCTCAATTGGTGCCTATAATCTCCCCAATGTGAAACAGTGTGTAAAAAGATAAATGTTTATGTTTTACTACAAATATGTTTCGTATGTCACACGGAATAGTCGAGTCTGGTGCCGATATTTTTTCAGAGGAAACGTTCTGTCTCCACCTCTAAAGGTATTCAAAACAGTGATGCCTGGACATAACACTATCAAACACTGTTAGACTTCGTAGATGAATACTCGTGTGTGTGTGTGTACAAAGGAGTACAAAGGAGTACAAAGGAAATCAAGCAACAACAGGTCTAGTGACCTTTCTAGGTTGCTTGTCCTCCAAAACGCTGAGGATCAAGTGTCCAAACAGTGGTTTAGAGTGGGTAAGGGAACATTGGAAAGGGAATTACTGCCCTGGAACTAATGTCCGTGGCAGGATTAGGGAGTTAATAGAGGACAGAGGGGTTAGTAACTGAGGGGGGGATAAAATAAAGTTATTCATTTACAAACGCAGTCAGTCGCGGGTTTAATGAGAGATATTTGTCTAGGCGGAGTTTAAATGAATCAACGGTGATGCAGTCTATAACGTTTCGGGGAAGCCCATTCCACAAGTTGACAACTCGATTGAAGAAGAAATTCTTAGATTCGTGCGAGTTAAAAGATTTACCAATAATTTTGCAACCGTTTCCCCGCGTGTAATTAGATTGGTCGATAGTGAAGTACTTACTACAGTTCATATTGTCGATGCCTTTGATGATTTTGAACACTTGAATTAAGTCACCTCTTAATCTGCGCTGGGTTAAAGGAAATAGATTTAATTCTCTAAGACGCTCTTCGTATGGTTTGTTCTTTAGGCTAGGTATCATTTTGGTAACTCTACGTTGAACTCGTTCTAGCTTGTTTATATCTTTTTGGTAATAAGGGCACCAGGATTGAACGCAGTATTCCAGAAGAGGGCGGACTAAGGAATTGTAAAGGGTTAGGATAACTTCTTTTGATTTATGCTCAAATGATCTGCCTATAAAGCCAATTATTTTGTTTGCCTTCTTAACAACTTCTGAACATTGTTGACTCGGTTTTAGGTTACTCGATATTGTTACTCCCAGATCGGTTTCTCTGTTTACATTCTTAAGCTGAGTGCCATTCATCGAATAGTTTGCTTTCTCATTTAGGTATCCGACATGTAGTACTTTACATTTATCCGCATTGAAACTCATTTGCCAAATTTGGGCCCAACATGACAATTTATCTAGATTGTGTTGCATATCGTCAACTTGTTCTTTTGAGAGTACGCTATTTGCAATTTTTGTATCGTCAGCAAATTTTGAGATTGTACAGGTGAGACCCTCATCTATGTCGTTGATGTAAATTAGAAAGATAATTGGTCCTAGTACCGATCCCTGGGGTACCCCGCTACTTACATTGGTCCATTTAGATGCCTTACCGTTTATGACTACCCTTTGCTTTCTGTTGCTGAGCCAATTTTCTATCCATTTCAACACACCGTCTTGTATTCCATGCGCTTTTAGTTTTAGCAGTTAACGTTTGTGGGGAACTTTGTCAAAGGCCTTTTGAAAATCAAGGTATATAATATCTACAGCTTTACTCTCATCGTAGAGGTTGAGGATATCGTGGAAGAAGTCTAAGAGGTTTGTTAAACAGGAACGTTTTTTACGAAAGCCGTGTTGAGTATCTTTAAGTATGTTATTTTCCTCTAAGTGATTTACGAGTCTGTCTCGTATGACCGTTTCTAGCATTTTACAAACAACTGAGGTTAAGCTAATTGGACGATAGTTACTAGGTTGGGATTTGCTGCCTTTTTTGAATATCGGTGTTACTTTGGATAGCTTCCACTGATCAGGCATAGTTCCAGACTGCAAGGATTTATTGAATAGTAATGTCAGTGGTTTGGAGAGCTCATCCTTAGCTTCCTTTAGAACTCTAGGCGAGATTGTATCAGGTCCTGGCGTTTTATTTACCTTGAGTTTATCTAAACAATTCAATTCTTCTCTCTGTAACGGTGATATTGCTTAGAACATCTGAATTATCAATCTGAATCGGCGATGGTGTAGGGATATCACTAAGGTCTTCTGTTGTAAAAACTGATGCAAAGAAGGTATTGAGGGCATTACTCATTTGTACTTCGTCTTTGGTGTATTCTCCATTTTCATCGACTAACGGTCCAACAGTTGAAGTAACTACTTTTTTCTTTCTGATATAACTATAGAATTCTTTCGGGTTTGTTTTACTTTGATTCGCAATATGTAACTCTAAGGTCTTTTTACTCTGCTTAATTCACTTTTTGGCTTTGCGTCGTAGCTCTACAAATTTCACCCGTTCTTCGTCATTTTGTGAGGATTTTAATCTATCATTAGCAAATTTTTTAGCAAGCAGGCAGTTTGAAATATCTTTATTCCACCATTTGGGCTTATTATTATGGCCTGGACGCCGTATTTTCGATGGTATGCAGTCTTGCACTGCTTTTAGGTAAGTGGTTTCGAATAATATGTCGTTATTGTTAATTAAAAAGCTCCAGTCAGTTTCTTTAAACATAGCTCTAAGTTTATGGAAGTTTTCTTTCTTGAAATTAGGGACTTTTTCGATGCTTCTATTTGGTTCGTTACTAGTAAACTTTAAAGTGAAAGTTATCGTACGATGGTCGCTGTTACTGAATTCATCACCAACATTCAAATTCTCTATCAATTCTTCTTTTGTTGCAAGTACAATGTCAAGAACGTTATTACCACGGGTCGGCGTTCGAACAAATTGATAAAGCGAACTCTCTTGCAAGTTCGTATACAACTCATGTCCGGAGTGTGAAGTAAGAATATCGCCCCACTTGGTCGCAGGTAAATTAAAGTCACCAAAAATTACGGTATCTTGTGAGTTACTTACATCTGCAATTTGTTAGTAAATTTCTCGGTCAGTTTGCACTGATTGAGCTGGAGGTCTGTATATTAACGCAAGTATTATTTTTGTACCTTTATTATTCTTTATTAGCACAAAAGATGTGTCGACGTTCACAATTTGAGGTTTTGACACGAGGGTCGGGTTAAGACTTTCTTTGATATAAAATAAAACGCCACCTCCATTTTTATTTATTCGGCTGTTCTCAAACATTACATAACCGGGAAGTGAATACTCTGCTAAAAAGTCTCTATCTTCTGTATTGAGCCAAGATTCTGTTATGCCAATCACATCATAATTTTCTGTAAACACTAGTTCCTCTAAATCTGAAAATTTATTGCGTATGCTACGAGCGTTTGCATAGAAAACCTTTAAAGTTGCGGTTTTAGAACTCACAGAACGTTCTTTCATCGAATTTTTGGTTCTGGTCGGATCTACATTTACATTCATGGCTGTCCTCGGTCCTCGGTCGTTATCCCTGGCGGTTTTGAATTTGGGTCGTGTTGGTGGAGCTTTATCCAAATTTGCGGTTCTTGACGGATTAGTATTTAATTCCTTTGTAGGTTGCCGTCCTCGCTGTCTTCGGTCCTCCTTCCTGGTTGTCCTGTGCCGAGTCGATTTCTTCTCCGAAAATCCGTCACTGCATCGTTGAGAAGACGCCCAAAATGTGCTGCTCCCACCTGGTTCATATGAACTCCATCGTCCGAAAACAAATAGTCATCGTACTAGAAATTGTCCCAGGTGTCGACGAATCCCACGTTCTCCTTCCTGCAGAGGTTTGCTAGACAACGATTTGTGCTGGTGGCTATGTTGTAAAATCGGCTCTCTACACCGAGCCGGGGGACGATTCCTGAGACGATGATCCTTGATGACTTCTCCTTAAACGACTTGATCAGCTGCTGGTACTTTAAAAGCAAATCTTCCGACCGGGTTCGCTGTACATCGTTGGATCCAACGTGGATGACGTACATTGTATTAGCAGGGGCCAGCTTTGATACTTCGTCAACTGCTGCAACTACGTCGTCCACACCACCACCAGGGATACAAAAACGCTTCCTGGTCTTAGGTGCCCTGGCGCAAAACTCTGTTAGCTGACCACGTATCATCGAGTCTCCCACGAGCCGGACTTCTTCTATTTCCTCTTCGTCATCTGGGTCTGTGAGTATCTGGAAACGGTTTTGACACTCGGTAATCGGTATGTGTTTCCTGGTCTTGGGGCAAACGTTGTTCCTCACGACACGGAAGTTGTCTTGAGGGGGAAGAGAGTCACTATTTGTATCTTGAGTATCGAAAACATCAGCTGAAGTGGCTACTGTAGGCGTTGAATTGTTGGCAGTTGACGTTGGGGCGTTGGTGGCTGCTGGAGTTGCGGTGACAATTGAAGTTTGTGGTACTCCAACGTTGAGTGTTACAAACTCTTGGAGTGATTCCAGCTTCATGGTGAGGACGTTGATCTTGTTGTAGGCTTCATCTAACTTCACTGTAAAATTCTCTCGTTGCTGGCAGAACCGGTAGACATGAAAATCGACAGTAGCAAACATGGACTCACCAAACCTACCGGCGCAGTTCGCACAAGCGCGAGGCATGGTGACAGTCACTTTCTTCAGATCACTTCACTCACTTAAAAAACACTTCACTCACTTTAAAACACTTCACTCACTTTAAAAACACTTCAATCACTTCAACCGAAAACAAATATGCTGAAATACGCAGAAATAGGTTATCAGGGGTGATAGCCTAACCGAAAACAAAAATGTTGAGATACGCAGAATTAGGCTTCCAGGGGTGATAGCCTAATCAAAAAAAAAAAAAATTAAATTGAAATACGCAATAATAGGCTACCAGCGTTGAATAGCCTAACCGAAAATAATAAAATTGAAATTCGCAGAAATGTGAAGTGTGAGTGAGAGAGAGAGAGACAGAGACAGAGAACATACTTGCAAATTTGCGAATGTAAATTTGTGTGAGTACGAAAGTGTGTGTATTTGTGTGTCCGTGCTTGTGTGTGTATACGCACTAGGGATGTGTATGAGTGTATGTACTCAGGCATTCATGTAGTTTCCGTGTGCGTGTATGAGTGCATGTGTGTACAGGCATTTATGTATGTTCCGTGTGCGTGTATGAGTGTATGTGTGTGCAGACATTTATGAAAGGTCCATGTGCGTCTATCAGTTAATATGTGTGCAGGCTTTTATGTAGGTTCCGTGTGCGAGTGTGAGTGTATGTGTGTAAAATATGTTATGTAGGTTCTGTGTGAGTGTATGTGTGTGCACTGTGCAGGAATTTATGTAGGTTCGTGTGCGTGTATGAAAGTTTGTGTGTGCAGGCATTTATGTAGGTTCTGTGTGCAAGCATTTATGTAGGTATGGTGTGCGTGTATGCGTATGTGTGTGCAAACATTTATGTACGTTCCGTGTGCGTGTGTAATCGTCCTTCTCTCTCCGTTGGCATTCCAAATTCTGTGTTTACATTCTCCCAAATAATCCGAATTCTGTGTTTACTTTCTCCCAAATATTGTGTTCCGTGTTTGTGTCGGTGTGTGAATGTATGATTACCGGGTGGTGATGGTGATGTGGTGGTTGTGGTGATGGTGGTGGTGGTGGTGATGGTGGTGTTGTGGTTGTGGTAACTTTGTGGTAGTGGTACTGTGGTGGTCGTAGTGATGGTGTTGTGGTTGTGGTACATTTGGGTTTGTGGTGGTAATATGGTGGTTGTGGTGTGGTACTGTGGTGGTTGTGGTTCTCGTAGTGGAGGTTTTGGTTGTGTGTTTGGAGGTGGTGATTGTGGTAGTTGTGGTTGACATGATGATAGTAGCTGTGGGTTTGGAGGTGGTGATTGTGGTAGTTGTGGTTGTAATGGTGATGGTAGCTGTGGGTTTGGAGGTGGTGATTATGATTATGGTTGTGGTTGTGATGATGGTTGAACTTATGATGGTGTTTGTGGTGGTTTGGTTGTGGGTGTGGAGGTACAAAGGAGTACAAAGGAGTACAAAGGAAATCAAGCAACAACAGGTCTAGTGACCTTTCTAGGCTGCTTGTCCTCCAAAACACTGAGGATCAAGTGTCCAAACAGTGGTTTAGAGTGGGTAAGGGAACATTGGAAAGGGAACTACTGCCCTGGAACTAATGTCCGTGGCAGGATTAGGAAGTTAGTAGGGGACAGATGGGTTAGTAACTGAGGGGAGGATAAAATAAAGTTATTCATTTACAAACGCAGTCAGTCGCGGGTTTGATACGAGATATTTGTCTAGGCGAAGTTTAAATGAATCAACGGTGCTGCAGTCTATAACATCTCCGGGAAGCCCATTCCATAAGTTGACAACTCGATTGAAGAAGAAATTTTTAGCTTCGTGTGAGTTAAAAGATTTACCAATAATTTTGCACCCGTTTCCCCGCGTGGAATTAGATTGGTCGATAGTGAAGTACTTACTACAGTTCATATTGTCAATGCCTTTGAAGATTTTGAACACTTGAATTAAGTCTCCTCTTAATCTGCGCTGGGTTAAAGGAAATAGATTTAATTCTCTAAGACGCTCCTCGTATGGTTTGTTCTTTAGGCTACGTATCATTTTGGTAACTCTACGTTGAACTCGTTCTAGCTTGTCTATATCTTTTTGGTAATAAGGGCACCAGGATTGAACGCAGTATTCCAGAAGAGGGCGGACTAAGGAATTGTAAAGGGTTAGGATAACGTCTTTGGATTTATGCTCAAATGACCTGCCTATAAAGCCAATTATTTTGTTTGCCTTCTTAACAAATGCTGAACATTGTTGACTCGGTTTTAGGTAACTCGATATTGTTACTCCCAGATCGGTTTCTCTGTTTACATTCTTAAGCTGAGTGCCATTCATCAAATAGTTTGCTTTCTCATTTTGGTATCCGATATGTAGTACTTTACATTTATCCGCATTGAAACTCATTTGACAAATTTGGGCCCAACACGACAACTTATCTAGATTGTGTTGCATATCGTCAACTTGTTCTTTTGAGAGTACGCTATTTGCAATTTTTGTATCGTCAGCAAATTTTGAGATTGTACAGGTGAGACCCTCATCTATGTCGTTGATGTAAATTAGAAAGAGAATTGGTCCTAGTACTGATCCCTGGGGTACCCCGCTACTTACATTGGTCCATTTAGATGCCTTACCGTTTATGACTACTCTTTGCTTTCTGTCGCTGAGCCAATTTTCTATCCATTTCAACACACCGTCTTGTATTCCATGCGCTTTTAGTTTTAGCAGTAAACGTTTGTGGGGAACTTTGTCAAAGGCCTTTTGAAAATCAAGGTATATAATATCTACAGCTTTACTCTCATCGTAGAGGTTGAGGATATCGTGGAAGAAGTCTAAGAGGTTTGTTAAACAGGAACGTTTTTTACGAAAGCCGTGTTGAGTATCTTTAAGTATGTTATTTTCCTCTAAGTGATTTACGAGTCTGTCTCGTATGACCATTTCTAACATTTTACATACAACTGAGGTTAAGCTAATTGGACGATAGTTACTGGGTAGGGATTTGCTGCCTTTTTTGAATATCAGTATTACGTTGGCTAGCTTCCACTGATCAGGCATAGTTCCAGACTGCAAGGATTTATTGAATATCAATGTCATTGGTTTGGAGAGCTCACCTTAGCTTCCTTTAGGACTCTAGGTGAGATTGTATCAGGTCCAGGTGTTTTATTTACCTTGAGTTTATCTAAACAATTCAATACTTCTCTCTCTGTAACGGTGATATTGCTTAGAACATCTGAATTATCAATCTGAATCGGCGATGGTTTAGGGATATCACTGAGGTCTTCCATTGTAAAACCTGATGCAAAGAAGGTATCGAGGGCATTACTCATTTGTACTTCGTCTTTGGTGTATTCTCCATTTTCATCGACTAACGGTCCTACAGTTGAAGTAACTACTCTCTTCTTTCTGATATAACTATAGAATTCTTTCGGGTTTGTTTTACTTTGATTCGCAACATGTAACTCCAGGGTCTTTTTACTTTGCTTAATTAACTTTTTGGCTTTGCGTCGTAGTTCTACAAATTTCACCCATTCTTCGTCATTTTGTTAGGATTTTAATCTATCGTTAAACTTTTTAGCAAGCAGACAGTTTGAAATATCTTTATTCCACTATTTGGGCTTATCATTATGGCCTGTATGCCGTATTTTCGATGGTATGCAGTCTTGCACTGCTTTTAGGTAAGTGTTTGCGAATGATTCCCAAGATGTATTTATGTCGTTGTTGTTAATTAAAAAGCTCCAGTCAGTTTCTTTAAACATTGCTCTAAGTTTACAAAAGTTTGCTTGCTTGATATTAGGGACTTTCTCGATGCTGCTATTTGGTTTGCTACTATTAAACTTTAAACTGAAAGTTATCGTATGATGGTCGCTGTTACTGAATTCATCACCGACATTCAAATTCTCTATCAATTCTTCTTTTGTTGAAAGTACAAGGTCAAGGACATTATTTCCACGGGTTGGAGATCTAACAAATTGATATAGCGAACTCTCTTGCAAATTTGCATACAGGTCTTGTCCAGAGTGTGAAGTAATACTATCTGCCCACTTGGTCACAGGTAAATTGGAAGTCGCCAAAAATTACGTTATCATGCGAGTTACTTTAGTCTGAAATTTGCTCTTAAATTTTTCGGTCAATTTGCACTGATTGAGCTGGAGGTCTGTATATTAGTGCAAGTATTATTTTTGTGCCTTTATTATTCTTTATTAGCACAAAGGATGTGTCAACGTTCACAATTTGGGGTTTTGACAAGAGGGTCGGGTTAAGACTTTCTTTGATAAAAAATAAAACTCCACCTCCATTTCTATTAATTCGGATTTTCTCAAACATTGCATAACCGGGAAGTGAAAACTCTGCTAAAAAGTATCTGTCTTCTGTATTGAGGCACGATTCTGTTATGCCAATAACATCGTAATTTTCCGTAAACACTAGTTCCTCTAAATCTGAAAATGTATTGCGTATGCTACGAGCGTTTGCATAGAAAACATTAAAAGTTTTGGATTTGGAATTCACGGAACGCTCTTTATTCAAATTATTGGTTCTGCTCGGATCTACATTTATGTACCTGTCTGCCCTCAGTCCTCGATCCTCGTCCCTGGTTGTCTTCGGTCCTCGGTGTCCTCGATCATTGTTCCTAGTGGTCCTCGGTCCTCGATCATTGTTTCTGGTGGTCCTCCGTTCTCGCTGTCCTCGATCGTCGTCTCTGGTAGTTCTCGGTCCTCGATCGTCGCCCCTGGTCGTCCACGGTCCTCGATCCTTGTCCCTGGTGGTCCTCGGGCCTCGAAACTCGTCCCTGGTGGTCCTTGGATGGCTCTGATTTTTCTCCCAAAATACTTTACTGCGTCGTGAAGCAGGCGGCCAAATCTTGCTGCTCCCACCTGGTTCAGATGGACTCCATCTGCTACAAACAGATGATCTTCACGGTAGAAGTCATTCCAGATATTGATGAACCCAATGTTTTCTTCCCTGCAGAGGTTAGCCAGACGACGATTTACGCTAGTGGCTATATTGAAGAATCGGCTCTCCACACCGATCCTGGGGACGATCCCTGATATGATGACTCTGCCTGACTTTTCCTTATACTTCTGAATCAGCTTCCGGTACTTCAGCATGAGGTCCTCCGATCGGGTCCGCTGCACGTCATTAGATCCGACATGAATGACGTACATTGTGCGTGAGGGGGCTAACTTTGAAACTTCATTGACTGCAGCTGCAATGTCGTCCACACCGCCACCCGGGATACAAAAGCACTTCCTGGTCCTGGGTGCCCTGGCGCAGAACTCCATAAGTTGTCCACGAACCATGGAGTCTCCTACGAGCCGAATTTCTTCTATTTCTTCTTCGTCGTCTAAGTCCGCAAGAATCTGGTAACGTTTCTGGTACATGGTTTCGGTGATGATCCTCCTTGTGATGGGGCGAACGTTGTTTCTCACGACGCGGAAGTTGTCCTGAGATGGAGTGGAGTCATTTTTTTCCTGATGTGGTGCATGTACTGAAGCAGACACCGCTATATCAGGCGTTGGGCTGTTGGAAGATGCTGCAATGGTAGTAATTGCTTCATTTGATGATACTCCTACGTTGAGTGTCGCAAATTCTTGGAGTGTTTCCAGCTTCTTGGTGAGGGCGTTAATCTTGACATTAGCTTCATCCAATTTAGCTGCCAAATCTTCTCGGAGCTGGCAAAATCGGCAGACATGAACATCGGGGCCGGCAAACATGGTAGGGCCAAACCTACCGGAACAGTTCGTGCAGGCTCGAGACATGGTGACAGTAACAAAACTTCAAATCACTTCACTCTAAGTCACTTCTAATCACTTGTCTCACTTCAGAACACTTTATTCACTTCACACACTTCAGATCACTTTACTCACTGTAAATCACTTAACTCACTTTAAATCACTTCACGTCACTTCTAATCACTTCACTCACTTTAAAAACACTTCAATCACTTCAACCGAAAACAAATATGTTCAACCGAAAATAAATATGTTGAAATACGCAGAAATAGGTTATCAGGGGTGATAGCCTAACCGAAAACAAAAATTTTGAGATACCCAGAATTAGGCTTCCAGGGGTGATAGCCTAACCAAAAGTTTTTAAAAAAGTTGAAATACGCAACAATAGGCTACCAGCGTTGAATAGCCTAACCGAAAATAATAAAATTGAAATACGCAGAAATAGGCTACCAGGTATGATAACCTAACCTTAAACAAATATATATATAACAGAATATGTAACTAAATATACAATTCACCAAATAGAGATTATATAAACATATAGTGTGACTGCACACAAGGGGTTAATATACTGTGTCAACAGATGGCCCTGGTGTCGTTGTAGGAGGTTGTGGTTGTGATGGTAGTGTTTTGATTCTCAACATACTTTCTCACTTAATCTTTCTATATAGGCCTACCGAATATTTCCCTCTCTCCTCTGTCATTCATTTGGTACATTTTCTATAACTAAGTGTTATGAATTGTAATGTTACTGTTGCATCCACATTTCATTTTAATGTTTCTTTTTTATCAATGTACTGTAGAGCCTCTCTCTCTCTCTCTCTCTCACTCTCACTCTCACTCTCACTCACTCTCACCACACACACACGTACACATACAAATATATGTCTACACCCTTTTTCCTGGTCAAATTCAATTTCTCCCACCTTTCCCTCCGAACACATTTCCAATTCAATTTAGTCTATCTATCTACCTCCATATACAGTATATATTTAATACTAGTGATGGTAATATCAATGGTATGACAAACCCTTAGTTAATATTCATTCTAGAAATTAATTAGCGTAGAATACAGTATATAGTTCCCTATTTCTCGTCCATATAGTATTAATGTTTTACCTTATAACATTACTCCTCTCTTGCCTGGGGCCAGCTTTAATAATACATCAAAGGTACAGCTAATATGAAGGTAATTCAATTATCTGTAGGGAAATGTGTCGACTAGATTGTAATATGGATATAATTATAAGTGAGTGAGAAAACGGAGTGAGAGAAGAATATGAATGAGAGAAATGTGAGTGAGTGAAGAATATGAGTGAGTGGGATAATGAAAGAGTGAGAAATTGTGAGTGAGTGTAAGAAAATGAATAAGTGAAAGGACAATATGATTGAGTAAGTAAATCAAGGAGTGAGAGCAGAATATAAGTGAGTGAGCAAAGAAAAAAGTGAGTGAGAGTGAATAATTCTGCAATAGAAAGATTAACGGTTTACCAACAACATGAACAAAACACATATGAACACATTTAAACAGAAACTGTTTGAAAATATGATGACTGACCTTCAAAACCTATCTGATGAAATGTTTTAGAGATTTTCCCTTCTGTCAGCTGTACTGTGTGTGTGTGTGTGTGTGTGTGTGTGTGTGTGCGTGCGTGCGTGTGTGTACGCCATTAAGCATTAGAGAGTACTTTATTAATGTATATATATATATATATATATATATATATATATATATATATATATATATTCTCTTTTAAACAGACGAAGTTAAAGGCAATAGCAGTTTCAGCATTCAGGATTTTATTGTTATAGCTTTCAATAGTTCTAACAATTTTCCTCTGGGGTTCAGAGATGAGGTACAACAGGTTAGCAAAATTCATGGTGGATCCAACGTTTCACAAGTAAACATCTTGCATCTTCAGGGATGTGCCCCCCTCCCGTACGCTTCCGCGCTCAGCACACAACTGACAACACCAACCAATCACAGCCACCCACAGCCAACAACCAACCACCGATAAGATTTAGTGCCCGTCTCGCGAATAGACTGCCTTCCACCAATGAACAGCCACCACACACCCAATAGCTCTGCCCACCTCCCTATTCTTGATCCTCGAATTTTGTATAAATATGATGCCTTGTCCCTATTCTAATCATTACCTCTCCATTCCCTGAAGATGCAAGATGTTTACTTGTGAAACGTTGGATCCACCATGAATTTTGCTAACCTGTTGTACCTCATCTCTGAACCCCAGAGGAAAATTGTTAGAACTATTGAAAGCTATAACAATAAAATCCTGAATGCTGAAACTGCTATTGCCTTTAACCTCGTCTGTTTAAAAGAGAATCTATTACCTGGCTATACTAACATATATATATATATATATATATATATATATATTTACATATATATATTGGGGTGAACAATAATACGACAACATTGAGTTTCCTGATTAACAAGAGCGCTTTTTTTATATTAGGTAGGCTAGATGAGAGCTAAGGCACATGTCAATAGTTATCAATAAATTCAAAATAAGAACGTACACGGAAATATGTATGAATTTGATTGCGGTACACTTCAGGAGAATTTGTTATGTATTTGTATATAAATGTATGTAGTCATTGTTATTGTTATATAGTTTTCTCCCTATACAAGCTCTTTGGCCGGCTCCTCCTAAATTGCAGGCTTGCTATCGATCGCCAGGTAAAAATCGACAATTAAATGGCACGAAAGATCTTAATATTGCGAAACCAATATGGCAAATGTCCTAAAATTTCCAAAGTAATGGGGCTAAACATGAGGGAGAAGGGGTCCAAGAAAACCCCTCCTTAACCAACAACCTTCTCGCCCATAAAGAGACTGCCACGAGCGTGTTGGCTCTGCGTATTCGTTTGAAGTAATTCTAGTGTAACCACGCTTGAAATGTTGCTTTTAGCGTGCAGACAAAACTTGGAGAAACCACCCACCTAACCACAAACGCACATGCAGCAGCAGACGAACACACACACACCCGTAGCCTAGTAGGTAGAGCTCTCGTCTCACAAACGAGGGGTCGGGGGTTCAATACCCGGCCGGGCGGAGACAAATTGGGCTTGTCTCCTTTCATGTGTTAGCCTCAGTTCACCTAGCTGTAAATAGGTACCTGGAATAAGTGGACGACGTTGTGACGTCCCATCTGGGGTTGGCAAAAATGGTACAAGGCGAGATGGGTATCATATGGTTCACCTAAGCTGATGGCTACCTAAGCCTTCGGGCGAGACGGTACCGTCTATAGTGAGAATGGTACCATACAGATCCACCCTAAGCCTTCGTTTCCGATGTCGCCAATTGGCTAAATACAGACTAACACACATCCACAGCCATTCCAACAGTACATAAAACACTTAACATGCATTTCACGCAATACATTCCCAGTTAAGGAGGCAATAATGAGCTTAGCTCGCATTGCGTGGATTCCCCTTGACGAACATGTAACTGAGTAACACACACACATGCATACGAACATACCCCCCCCCCCCCCCCCCGGGCCCCACCCACATAACAAAAATGCAGACACCTACACATACGAGCATACACCCACTCACCCACCTACACCCACACCCGCGGAAATACAACCATACACCCACCCACTCACAAACACACACGCTCTCACACACTCACACCTACACACACAGTGACACATGAGCCTCTGACATTCCAGAAGATATATCACGGATTCTGGTGTTGTTGTGAGATGAAAGTGGGTCTCGGGCGTCTGGCAATAACCCCGCTGCGTCTCCTTGCGTTTGGGGGGGAAGTATTCGTTGCTATAACCCCGCTGCGTCTCCTTGCGTTTGGGGGGGAAGTATTCGTTGCTATAACCCCGCTGCGTCTCCTTGCGTTTGGGGGGGAAGTATTCGTTGCTATAACCCCGCTGCGTCTCCTTGCGTTTGGGGGGGAAGTATTCGTTGCTATAACCCCGCTGCGTCTCCTTGCGTTTGGGGGGGAAGTATTCGTTGCTATAACCCCGCTGCGTCTCCTTGCGTTTGGGGGGGAAGTATTCGTTGCTATAACCCCGCTGCGTCTCCTTGCGTTTGGGGGGGAAGTATTCGTTGCTATAACCCCGCTGCGTCTCCTTGCGTTTGGGGGGGAAGTATTCGTTGCTATAACCCCGCTGCGTCTCCTTGCGTTTGGGGGGGAAGTATTCGTTGCTATAACCCCGCTGCGTCTCCTTGCGTTTGGGAGGGAAGTATTCGTTGCTATAACCCCGCTGCGTCTCCTTGCGTTTGGGGGGTAAGTATTCGTTGCTATAACCCCGCTGCGTCTCCTTGCATTTGGGGGGGAAGTATTCGTTGCTATAACCCCGCTGCGTCTCCTTGCGTTTGGGGGGGAAGTATTCGTTGCTATAACCCCGCTGCGTCTCCTTGCGTTTGGGGGGTAAGTATTCGTTGCTATAACCCCGCTGCGTCTCCTTGCGTTTGGGGGGGAAGTATTCGTTGCTAATTTTAGACGTTCATACAAGGTGTCAAACTGGAGCAATTTGTATGAGAATAAATATAAGACAATTAACATGAAAGAGCATATTGTTTTGGGCATTTTATCACTTCCAAAGACGCCATTTCTACTGTAAACCATAGCTATTATGTTTTTTCCACCATCCAACTTCACCTCTAAACTCAATTAATGAAATACAAAAATACATGTGGTACACCAAGGACTCGAACCTAGGATACTCACATCGAAATTCCGCGCACTTACTGTATGCATTACGCTATCAAGACAGTCATCTTTACATATACAATAATACAAATCACAAAATAATGGACTCAGCTTTCGTTTGACACCCTGCAACGGTTCATATTTACTTGTACAGGTCTTGTTGTTATTATATTATCCATATTATTATCTATTATGTATGTATGTACTCTGTTGTTGTTTTTCAGTAGGGTTAGAGGAGGAAAAGGGAGCTAAATGGGTAAGAAAGACAAGGCGAAACAAAATTCAAGCAATAAATAATTTCATATTTACTTGTACAGCTCTTGTTAATATTCATTATTTATGTTATTATCTATTATACAATATATGTATGCGCTCTGTTGCTGTTATTCATTATTTATGTTATTATCTATTATACAGTATATGTATGCGCTCTGTTGCTGTTATTCATATATGTTATTATCTATTATACAGTGTATGTATGCGCTCTGTTGCTGTTATTCATTATTTATGTTATTATCTATTATACAGTATATGTATGCGCTCTGTTGCTGTTATTCATTATTTATGTTATTATCTATTATACAGTATATGTATGCGCTATGTTGCTGTTATTCATTATTTATGTTATTATCTATTATACAGTATATGTATGCGCTCTGTTGCTGTTATTCATTAAGATTAGAGGAGGAAAATGGAACTATGCAGGGAAGAAAGACAAGGCGAAAAATACATCGATCTATTTATGAATAATTAATAATTGTTTTGCAATTGCGAAGTACCAATAATATTCACATGGTTTATTGAGAATTATCTACCCGTTTGAGTCCTAGAGATAGACTATAAACTAAAAATAATCGTGTAATGGTAACCAAAATTATCAAGCTGATAGGGTTCAATCATATTGGAAGTGCTAGATTAATTTATTACTACCAATAGAAGTTGTTGTTGTTCCCTAAACTGCCTAGCCGAACAGCCCTGACCAATAGAAGTAGAAGTGCTTTGTTTCTTGGTTATGTTTAAACCTGTATGCCTTCCAGTGCTCGTGTATTGTATGCAACCGAAATATAGAGTTTGTACACATGGTGGTCTAGTATAGCCTAACTTAACCTAGACCAATGTATCATATCCTAACCTAGACTCACAATATCTCCCTCTGTGGGTGGGTAGCCTATAGGTTAATAATTTTATGAATGGGTGTATGCAAAATGTAGAGAGCTGCTAAGGAAGGAGGCGAGTGTTCCTATCTCATTAGTAATACAGTCTACCGAACACCCATACAATGGTGTGACTCGGGCTTCTAGAATAAAGGGGAATTCAGTCACTTATGATGCCTATGCTAATACAAGAGGGTCCTAAAATAATGAAAAGAAAGTTGATCAACACGTGTTGCTGAACAAATGCGTTCGTGTGACTTCGCCTTAAGAGGGAGTTTTTAGTTTGTTCCCTAGATCTCCATCAAGCTTAAAATTACACCTCTTAGACCCCCTTTCAAGATAAAGTTGTGCATTTTTCGGTAGAAAATGTTCCGGCCGGCTCCTTCTAAATTACAGGCTCGCTATCGCTCGCCAGGAAAAAAAATCGACACCAAATTGGTACGAAAATTCTTAAAATTGGCAGAAATTGGGCAAACAGTTTTTAAAATCGTCAAACTAATGGGGCGAACGTCGTAAAATTTCAAAAGTAATGGGGCTAATCATGAGGGAGAAAGGGGTCCAGAAAAAAAAATCCCTCGAGTGGAAATCTCCCCTTAACGCAGGTCCCGTCGTGAATATCTCGCTTGTAAATTTTCCGGAAGACTTGCTCGACAGGCATCCGAAGCTGCCAGTTACATTATACTTTGCAAACGAACGGCTCAAAGCTGCCGTTTTGTCTGACAGATTCATTTTAGTCTCCTGATAAACTGACTCTTGTATAGATGCTTATGTTCTGGGTGTGGTGTTCCGAGTTCGAATCCCGGGAGGATCATACGCTTTCATTAGTTTGTTTATTCATGTGCATTTTGGTTTGTAATTGATGATTAATGTTAATAACGGGGTGTTACTTTATATCATTGTTCTTTCCTCTCACTAAAACATTAGGCTGTCCATACTGCAGTTGGGTCTAAGTAAATGATTAGATTAATATCCAAAATTCGAAAATGGATATGTTGTTGTTGTTGCTGTTCCCCAAGCTGCCTGGCCGAACAGCCCCAAGGCCCCGAGCAAGGCCAAGGCCATAACCGAGCGCCCCCACAGAGCCCTCCCTGCCGACCACAATAAAGCCTGGGTGACCGAAGCCACTCCATGGCGGGGAGCTGAGGAGGGTGCGGAAACGCCCGGGAAACCAAAGCCCAATCCAGGGCCCTGTGCCCCTCAGCAATTATGAAGAGAAATTTGAGGGGCAAAGGAAAAATGTGACGCTTTGGCTTCCAATCTTGGTAGATTGGGAGGTCAATCCACGGAAGAGACGCCGTCACTTGAGATCTAGAAAATATATAATAAAAAGGAACAGTCAGACAAAGCTATGGGTACCGGTATGGTAGAGATCGCTCACTTCTCACTCTGATAGACCAGCCCTGAAAATGGATATTAATCGTGATCGTGTACATAGCATTTAGCTATGTTATTGGTGTACTGGTTTAGATGCTTATGTTCTGGGTGTGGTGTCCCGAGTTCGAATCCCGGAAGGACCATGTGCTTTCATTAATTTCTTCAAATGCATTGGGGTTTGTAATGGAGGATTAATGTTAAGAATCATATATAAAAATGAATGAATGAGGATTCGGCGTCTTGCTGATATGGCGCTATTTGATACATCTGACAAAATCCATTTGCTTTAATTATATATTGGCGCCACGTAATCTCTATCAGCTTGTGTTTGAGAAGAAGTTTCGGCATGGTTTCTTAAAAAAATGACCGCGGTTATTTGGTTACTGAAATAATAATTAATAAAAAAATAATAGTGATAAATATACTTTATAAATATATAATTGTAAATAGAAAGCCAACTGTTTGGTCAAATAATAATAAAAAAAATAATAGTGATAATAATAAATAAATACTAATAATACTAATATAATAATGAGAGAGAAAGAGAAGATAGAGAGAGAGAGAGAGAGAGAGAGAGAGAGAGAGAGAGAGAGAGAGAGAGAGAGAGAGAGAGAGAGAGAGAGAGAGAGAGAGAGAGAGAGAGAGAGAGAGAGAGGCTACCCACTTCCCACCAACCCTCTAATATCATGTTTATATGGATTTTATCATCATAAACCGTTCTACATCTATGGTCTGTCTGAATTTGTAGTGTGGGGGAAGAGCAGCTACTACCAGTTTAACGGGAGATAGGTCGATTTTCTGGTCCCCCTTCTTCCTCATGTTTATCCTCATTAGTTTTCATATTATAAGATGTTCGGAAGATTAATTTGGCAATTATGAGACCTTTCGCCCCATTTATCTCAATAGTATGACTGTTCGTGTCATTTATTAGATGTCAATTTTTACCTGGCGAGCGATAGCGAGCCTGTAATTTAAGAGGAATCGGCTACTATTAGACGATTTTATTCAGTTTTAAAAAGGGCTTCCAGCAATTAAGAAGCTTCGAACTATTTCACTTAACACTTTTTACTACCACAGATTCTTATCAAACTGCACACAATTGTCTAAATACAGCTAGAATAAGATTAAAACGACGTCGCCGGTTCAAAATGTGTTAATCTCTATAACTCACAAACGGCGAGAGTAACCGGGCTAATATTTCTTACCATTTGGGAAAGGTCAACCACCAATAAAGAGGTGTGGAAAATTACATCCCATTTGCCCCAGCCCTTTTTTAGTTAGAGGTTAGGAGTCGCGATTTCTGGCCTACTTAAAATAAGCAGACTCTAGTACATGACGGACTAAAGGGGTATCACACAAGAGCTTATATGGTCAACTTTCTACGGTCAACATTTGTCTGGCAATATTTCTGGGATCTTTTGTACAGGCATCGGAAACTAGACTGATAATACCGTACTTTATGAGACAGAACTATCGTAGAAGTCGCCCTCATAAGCTGGCAGACCAGTGTTAATGATAAATGAGAAGGGTAAAAGTGCTCCTGTGATACTGGCATTAGTGGTACTGACCTTTATGATGGCTGTCAGTAGACGATTATTTTCAGTTTATGGAGAGGCTTTTTTAAATCAACAGGCTTATTTATACCATATATCATATAACGTGGCTAGAGTATCGGTCAGTTTGTGGTAAACTATAGATGCATGACCAGAGACAGCTCCAAACAATAATTAGGAAAAGTACCTAAGGGCGGTCACCGGTTTTTGTTTTATCTTTCTCTCCTTTTCTCCCTTTCCCTAGCTTGTATCCATTCGGCCCCATTCAGCCAACTGTTTTAAGACGTTTATCCCCATTCAGGAGTCGATTTCTGTATGGAGAAATTGTATGGAGAAATCCGGCTTCGCCGGAAAAAAAATTCTATCGAAAAATGTACAAATTTAGCTTGCTCTAAAAATATAAATATATATATGCTGGCTCGCTACCGCTCGCCAGGAAAATATTTACACCTGGATGGGGTAAACGTCTTAAAACAGTAGGCTGAATGGGTCCGAATGGATACAAGCCAAAGAGAGAGGGAGAGAAAAACAAAAAACGAGGTGGGCTCCCTTAAAAGTGGAATAGTTAAGAAACAAAGGAATAATTAGGGAAATAGCTATGCTTCATTGTGATCCATTAACCCCTTCTGTACCGGCGATGTCGTTTTGATTGTATTCTAGCTATATCTAGACGATTTTGTGCAGTTTAAGAAGGATCTGTGGTGGTAAAAAGAAGATGAAATGGGATAGTTCGAAGCCTGTTATTGCTGGAGGCCTGTTTTTATCTGAAGAAATCGTCTTAAAGTAGCCATAACAAAATTAAATGCACGTCACCGGTACAGAAGGGGTTAAATGCTTCACCCTTACCTTGAACTCTGGCCAACCTTTGATGTTCCTCATTGTTACTCTCAAAGGTAGGGGGAGAGAAAGGCTTGGAAACTGTGTGAAAGGGAAGGTTGTTGGTTAAACAATGTAACAGGTATGGTAATTGGAGGACCACAGGATATGTGTTGGTCCAAGAAAGGGGCCTGGCTAATATAAACATTAAACCCTGGAATATTGTTCAGTATATGAAGGAATTGTGGGACTCAGAGGGATAACAAAGATAGTGTTTACTCCTTTGACTGCTAGAGGGCCTTCCAAAACAGAATAACATCGTCTGACGATATCCAGAATATACTGTCAAAATGCGTCATAATCCACATGGGGTTAACGGCTTAGCATCTCCCTACGACCGTCGTATCTTGAGAACTGATATCGTAAGTCTGGTGTCAGTATTACTCATAACACAATACAACTATAACAGTCAAATTATTCTTAGCATGGGAGATTTATGGTGTTGAAAACAATTGATAATCTGAGCATACACAATGAAATGCAGAGATTTAACATTAACATCCGAAAATAAAGGAAAACTTAAAGTAAATATATGAGTATTTACGGTGTACTCGAAATTAAAGGCAAAACGAATAAATAAGAAGTTAAAAAATTATGTTAGTTGAAATTTTAGTTGGAAATGCTTTGGCTAGTGTACTGTATTACATAGACGGCTTGTAATTAAACTAGCGATTTTTCTGTCAATTTTTACGGGCAATTGTAGTCTGGCAGCTTCAAATTTTCAGATTCACAAGAATTAAACCACCTAACATTATCTACCTTCGACCTAGTTTCCGATTTCAATGCAAAACAGCCTCAAAACAGTACGAGAACAAACTTGCTCATCGAAAATATCCAGGAAAAGCGCTCGTGTGACAGATACTGTTCAGGTTCTCTATTTATGTGGTCGGTGAATGCTGTGGCCAGGGGTCCGTAAATATCCCAAAATGGACCAAATATGTAAAGTCAAACCATACTGTAACTTGTTGTGGGTGTTTAATGGTGTACAAAGGTCAGGAGCAGTGGTTTATACAGTACTGAATGTGTGTGTGTGAGAAAGAGAGACAGAGAGAGAGAAGAGAAGGGAGGGGGGGGGGGAGATTAATGAAGAAAACTAGTCTGGTGTTTTAATTATAAATATATACATACAAACATTCATAAGAGAGAGAGAGAGAGAGAGAGAGAGAGAGAGAGAGAGAGAGAGAGAGAGAGAGAGAGAGAGAGAGAGGGGGGGGGGGGGCAAATATTAACCCCTTCAGACTCATATGACGCAGAGGTTGCCAGATTAGCAAAAAGAAATAGAGTTCTCTCTCTTATAATTACCTCTCCCAAATTAGTTTTCTGCCCACAGCTAACTCAAAGACAACTGCAGAGGTTGAAATAACTAAACTAAAGGTTTCTAAACACCCCTGATGGTTACAAAGGCTTTAATGTATCCCTAATCGGCTTAAAATCGCGTCATATGTCGGAGAGGGTGAATGTAGCGAACCGGTCTCGTCTAAAATTTCTGTGAGCGTGAAGTGGCAATATATTGCACTAATTGCTTATTGAACCAGCCAGTTAATAATATATTCCAGTTGGTTCATTATCATGCCACCTGGGTATTTTGCAGGCTAATTGTTCTCTTCATTTGATGGGAAGGGAGGTTACATTCAATTTTGGTGGAAAATTGCTTTCTAAATTTTATATGAGATACGTATACAAGTCTTACTTTAAGGATTTGTGTTCAGTTAGCACTCGTCATACTTCATATTTTGTTAGCCACCATATACAGTATACAGTATATCATTATTTATTCATAATTATTATTTGTTAACCTATGAATTATTACAAGGATAGTTATTTGTCTCTAGCCTAACCAACCACTTACATTTCAAGGAAAAACGTCCTATGTCAATATTCCTTTTCGTAATTATATGCGATCTTGTAAGCAAACAGCCTGATCGTTAGACATATCGACACGAGAGAGAGAGAGAGAGAGAGAGAGAGAGAGAGAGAGAGAGAGAGAGAGAGAGAGAGAGAGAGAGAGAGAGAGAGAGAGAAAGAAAGAGAGAGACACCCAAACATGACAGACAGACAGACATACAAGCTTGAAACCTGATCACACAAAGGTGGTTGTGGACACAGAAAGGGTTATCTTCAATTCAACACAAGTTATGGTAAAGTCCCTGGCTCTAGTACCACATTACCACCTTCAGGGATATTATGAGCTTGCTGGGAACAAAACACTGCTATCAATAGCAATATCCTTACTGGCGCCCCGGGCTATATTGTCAGCAACCTTGATGTGATGCTGGAAAGCGTAACAGATTAATGATCCGATACACTTTCCAGCAAAAATTACATTCTCTGACCAACACATCAGCCACAGAATGAAGATGATGGGCGTCATCACCTAACCACCTCCATCTTCGTTGGTGGAGGTAAAACTTAGAATATGTTCGTCTTACATAATCAATGCCAACTACTCAAAATAAATATATTTCCCAATGTGATTCCCCTTCCATGGTGTGTGTATGTACTAAACGTGTGCCTAAAATAGCTCCTTTAATAACTGTGTTGGTGGTGTAATGGTTTAGATGCGTATGTTCTGGGTGTGGTGTCCCGAGTTCGAATCCCGGGAGGACCATATGCTTTCATTAGTTTATTCAAGTGCATTGGGGCTTGTAATTGATGATTAATGTTAAGAACGGGGTGTTACTTAAAACTACCAGAACAAAAATATTTTCAACATTGCAGGTTTAAGTCAGTTTAGGTGTGTATTTGTTTTTCCAGGATATCTGTTAGCAAAGAGGCTTAACCCATTCGCCCACACAAACCAAAAGAGCACCAACTTCCAAACATAAAATATTGTATTTTTTTTGTATTATGATGTAATCATTTATATTACAGTATATTTGCACAATTGTTTTTGTTATTATATGCAATTAATTAAAGCTATATTATCATATATATATAATCACAACTGAAAAGGCTCCATATACTGATTATGTAAATAAAATCGTCTAATGATAGCCAGATTAAAATGTCAAAACGCGTCATGATCCTCAAGGGGTTAAACGTAGATACACAACTTTTATTTATCAACACAATTTTTCTATTCAGGTATGAGGAGGGCTCTATACCCTATTCCAAATTAGTAGGCCAAAAACTCTGGAACATTAACCTCACCAGCTCACAAAGAACGAGTAATCATCCAAATATGTCTACCATTTGGGATGAATCAGCCAGGGAATAGGTGTGGAAAATTACAGCCCATTCGTTCTAGCCTTTTTTGAGGTACAGAGGTTAGGGTTCACGAATTCTGGAGTAGCCTACTAATTTGGAACAGGGTATAGATCATATGACGATTTTATACAGCTTAGGAAGAAGATGTGGTAATTAAAAGGGTAAAGACTGTCCCAATTATCCATAATTATACCCTTCCCTATCTAAATACAATCGTCTAATGATAGCCAGAATACAGTCAAACCGCAGCATAATCCTCAAGGGGAAGGGAACAGGGTGTTAGATCACAGGGATAGTGCCTTTGAAAAACGTGCGTTTTAGTTGTCTAAAAAATAGAATTATATTTAAAATCTGGCAAATTACATTTGCAGAAGTAACATCACTCTGCTACCTACTGCCAAAGTTGTATTCACGAAATCGAATATTCACAATGTTAATTAATACTTTCAAAGCACAGTTGCTTATCGCGTGGGTCAATCATTTCACGTACCGTAATAAATGCATTTATAGTGTTTATTCTGCGATTATAGTAATTATTTTAGCGCTGTAAGGCGATTCTCACTGGGATGACACTTGGTTATTGCCAACTTAGCATATTTTCAGCCATATCTAGCGGTAGTATCCTGGTGTAATTAGTTCCATTAATTTTTGGGATAATGTTATAGTTGTTTCTTCATAAGAGTGTTCCTTTCCTATTAAAATACAATTCGAATTTTAATACACATTGTATATAGTTAAGCGATGTGCTACATGTAGCATGACTAGATTGGTAACCGTCGTTCTGCCGCGTGGGCGGGGCCTGCAACACGAACCCGACCCTAGGAAGATCAGTCGAGATTCAGAAGTGGTAGTGTAGGGTTATCGGTTCAATTCATTAGCCCACATATCCAGACTGCAATCATGCGGCGCCACGACGGAATACACAAGTGTTATTAAGACGAAAACTGTTGAACTGAGACAAGATCCATCCACATCGAAAAAAAAAAGAAGACATGATCAAGGAACGAGTAGCAGCCACACATACAAGACAAGGGCTTAGTTTGCCACCAGTGACAGAACTGCCAGTTCAAGCGTACCTCCTCCCATAACCTCTCCAAGCAAATCGTACACACGTGTCAGATCAAGGTGGTCTATGGCCTAGTCGGTTTTATTTCAGCTGATGGAATATTGAATTCCTTAGCAACTCATTTATCGGTACTTAATGGAAATATAACAAATCGCTGTGTTTCTACATTATATTTATGCTAAGTTTTCATAATCACTTTATTCACAACACAATTTTCATACCAGAGAAATAAAGATGTGAATGTTGCATTTTATCATCAACTAGAAAAAGCAAGAATAAAAAGAGACTAGGCTATAGTGCAATAAAAAGGAAGCGGTTATTAAAAGAAGAGCAAGACACTGACAGTGACGCAGGTAATGGTCTAATCTGGTGATGGATGTAGACAGATTCACCAAGCTAATGAAACAATAGTTATGTAATGTGATCAATATATGTTTTTGACTTATCAAGGCCTGAATTGTGAATCATATGATTGATACAAATTACAATAGCATTGGGAACTGGGAAGAATGTAATTTTCTTGCTCATGCCCGTGAAAGCTATAGGCAAACATATGGAAGAAAAGACTTCATCCCCTTTTATTACAAACTAGTCTAGGCTATGCTTGTACGATAAAGGTTCCGCTATAGCCTACAGTATAGAGCTTGCAGACAACATGGGGATTTTTTGGTAGCCTATTCCAGCAATGACCAGTAAGACTTATGATAAATATATAGAACATATAATAAGTGTGGCCACCAAATCCGGTAATGAACATCTCAGTACAGTTACCCAGAAGATTATACGGTACTTCTGAGAAGGAACTCCAGAGAATTCCAGATGCTGATGAAATTCTTGACATTGAAGTCTCTTCTGAAGGTATGTATTGATAGTATCAAATTATACTATATATATATATATATGTGTTTCTAATCTCTCAGTGGGGTTCGAACCGCCGACCGTCAGGACGATAGCCGACGCTGTAAGCAACTACACAGACTGCCGTGGTGTAGTTGATTAAAGCGTCGGCTATCGTCCTGACGGTCGGCGGTTCGAACCCCACTGAGAGATTAGAAACATTTAGTGGCGCACGTGTATTTGTGATATATACTCAATATATATATATATATATATATATATATATATATATATATATATATATATATATATACCGGTATATATATATATTAGCCTAGACTACAAATATTTAGGCTATATACATGGGTGGGTGGGTGGGGCAGTAGAAGGATTCAGTAGGCTACTGTGTGCGCAGCGTGAATACGTTCCTCGTTGCTTTAGGCCTATGTATGTTTGCCTTATTTTCAGGTGTAGAATTAGATAATTATTATCCTAGTCCATGAAGGCCTAGCGATGAGGCTATAGAACCTATTAGAACCGTCAAAGACCCTTCTATTGTTTTCTATACAAAGGAGTTTTCTGGATAACATTTAAAAAAATTATTCATTAAAATATTAATGGGGCACATTACACAAAACGTTAAAGCACTGACATGCGTTTTGAGAGTGAGGGGCGGCATGTGTACCTATCCTTGATTCCTTTACCCAACTTTGTGACTGAGCTCGGACTCCAAGGCTGAACTTTTTGTTTGCATTTTGAAATACAGTATATCCCGTTTTCATTCCACTCAGCAGTTTTAACATTATTTGTATTAAAGGCATTGGGTAAACGGAAGCATGATTGTATACTGGCGCCGGACAATGTAGTACTAGGTAACATTAGTCCGCATCTGAAGCACAAACCGTACACTTATAATTAAAAGCCTTACTACCATATTTATAAAAAAACAGAGGGAGGCAACCACATGTGAATTAATGAATACTGGTACCGGTACGCAATTATAAATATTTTTGTCTATGCGTATGGCGGAGACAGAAGGCAAAGCTGCACGTAAAACACACACACACACACACACACACACACCGATTACTCTTATTACTTATATTTGTATTATTATTTTTATTATTATTATTATTATTATTATTTTTATTATTATCATAATTATAATAATAATGTGTGGGGAGGAGGTTGTGGATAGCCAACACCTGAATGGTGAGGAGGGTGGAGAGGCTGCAGGAGGAGGAAATCAGGGAGGAGTACAGGAGAGCAGTAGAAAGACGAATAGGTGGGTTCGACCTGGAAGATATGGAGGAAGTGGAGGAGATAAGCAAGGTGTTTAAGGAAGAGGTCTGTGCAGCATGTGAGGAGGTATGTGGAGTGAGAAGAGGGAGAGGAGTGAAAGGTACAGCATGGTGGATAGAAGAGGTAAAAATAGCTGTGGAAGATAAGAAGAAAGCGTATAGAGAGTGGTTGGGTAGTAGAGGGAATAAAGATTTGGAGAGGCAGAAACGAGCGAGGTACGTGGAGAGAAATAGAGTGGTGAAGAGAGTAGTGAACGAAAGTAAGAGAAGAGTAGATGAGGAATTTGGAAGGAATCTGAGTGTAAAATGGAGGGAGTGTAAGAAACTGTTCTGGAAAGAAGTCAAGAAAGTTAGGGAAGGTAGCAAGGGAAACAGTTAGAGTGTGAAAGAAAGAATGGGAGAATGCTAGCCGAGAAGCAAGAGAGTCGAAAGATGGAGGGAGTACTTCAACGAGTTGCTAAATGTAAGGAATATAGAGCCAGCAAACATAGTTGGATGGGGTATGGGAGGGAGAAGAGGAGAAGTAGTGGAGGAGGAGATGGGGATCAGGAGGTCAGAAGTATGCGAAGCCTTGAAAAGAGTGAAGTTGGGGAAAGCACCAGGAACAGATGGAGTGTGTGGGAAAATGTTGAGGTATGGTGGTGAGATAGTGATCGAATGGGTATGGAAAATGTGCAAACTAGCATGGGAGAAGGGGAATGCACCCGATGACTGGAAGACTAGCATAATAGTCCCCTTATATATGGGCAAAGGGGAAAGAGGAGTGTGTGGTAACCACCGAGGAATATGTCTTTTAAGCGTAGTAGGGAAGGTGTACAGTAGGGTAGTGATTGAGAGAGTGAGAGTGAGAACGGAGAAATGGATAGGCAACGAGCAGGGAGGTTTTAGGAAGGGAAGAGGATATGTAGATCAGATTTTTACCCTGAATTGTGTTGTGAAGAAATATCTGGAGAAGAAACAAAAGGTGTATGTTGCCTTTATGGACTTGGAGAAGGCCTATGACAGAGTGGATAGAGAAGGCATGTGGAAAGTACTTAGAATATAAGGAGTAGATGGCAAGTTGCTGAAAGCAGTGAAGAGCATGTATGAGGGTGCAAAGGCGGCAGTACGTGTGGAGAATGAGCGTTCTTCTTTGACCTGAGTGTTGGGTTGAAACAGGGGTGTGTGATGTCCCCGTGGTTGTTTCCTGTATATATGGATGGAGTCTTGAAAGAAATACTAGGAAGAGCAGTGGATGTTGGTGTATCGCTGAAATGGGAGGGAAAAGAGTGGAAGCTGCCTATACTGCTGTTTGCGGATGATACAGTTCTGATGAGTGATAATGAATGGGAGTTGCAGGGTCTGGTAAATGAGTTTGGAACAGTGTGCGAAAAACGGAATTTGAAGGTAAATGCGGGGAAGAGCAAGGTTATGGTCTTCGAAAGGGGTGAAGTCACAGTGTGAGGTGAAGTTAAACGGTCAGGCTATGGAGATTGTCAACTCTTTTAAGTATCTGGGCAGTGTGTTGAGTAAAGATCGGACTATGGATGAAGAAGTGCGGGAGAGGATGCAACAGGGGAAGAGGGTTGTAGGAACGTTGAAAGCAGTAACAAGAAATTGAGTGGTCAGTATGGAAGTGAAGAAGTCCTTGCATGACAGTGTGGTAATCCCGACACTAACTTACGTAAGCGAAGCATGGACGTTCGGGAAGAGACTCAGACCAAGAGTGAGAGCGGTGGAAATTAGTTACTTGAGAAGTGCGTGCGGAGTTACATGGAGGGATAGACAGAGGAATGAGGAAGTAAGAAGGTGTGGTGTGGAGGTAGATTTGCTGGAAAGTGTGAAAAGGAACAGCTTGAGATGGTTCGGCCATATGGAACCTATGGAAAGCGAGATATTGACTAAGAGGGTGTACGAGAGCGAGGTGGAAGGGCAGAGAGGGAGAGGGGCACCGAGGGAGAGGTGGAAAGATGGAGTGAGGAAGTATATGAATGAAGGCGGTGCTGGTTGGGAGGAGGGGCTTCGACTGACTAGGGACAGACGTGCGTGGGGGTGGTTCGTTCGTGGCCACCCCTTCGGGGATCACGGCGTCAGGCAATAGATAGATAGATCATTATTATTATTATCATTATCATAATTATTATTATGGTATTAGGCTATTATTGCCATTAGTATCACTATTATTACACACACACACACACACAATAGATAGATAGGCTAGATAGAGACAGATAGATAGATAAATAGATAAATAGACAGATAGATAGATATACCGATCCATTAGTGGTGAGGAAGGAGAGAGGGGTACACAGAATAAGAACAATGGACAAGGGTCGGCGTGAAGGGAAGGGGAGGGAGTTTTATTATACCACCGATATTGCACAGTTCACCCTCATATCACCACCGATTCTCATATTAACTTCTATTCTCATATAATACCTCATCGATTCTCTTCAATATAATTGATATTTAGCATTTATATACCGGGTAACTGTGAAATAGGTAGAGTAATTTATACTATAGCCTAGTTTGTTTCTTTTCAACTGACGGTAAATTACAGTTCTTAGTAAGATTTATCAGTTATATTGGAAATTTTGTACCGTAGTGAAATATGGTGCTTCTTCTTTAAACTTGGTCTTAATACGATGCAAAGACAGTAGGCTAGTTTCATATATTACCATTAGGTTCCGATAAATTAGTTGCTAAGGGATTCAATTTACCGTCAGTTGAAATAACACCGACTAGGCCTATAGTATAATAGTTTACGTTACCGGTATATTGGGTAATTTGCATATTAACAATATTCTCGGTTTTGCCATAGCCTATTTAGGTATTGTTGTATATTCAGCGGGGAAAAAATGCAAATGGATACCGTATGTTTTAATAGTACAGTAGCTTCTTCAGTAGGCCTATGATGAGATATTCTTATAGTAGTTTTAAATAATTACTCGCTTGTGGCCGTACGGTATGTTTAGTCAAACGGTTGTATTATGAGGGGGATGGGCGTATTTATTTGCTCAATTATGTATCTTCTATAGTATTTAGTTTCCACCCTAGACCTCCATTACTTCATCACCGTACTTGATTACCAGTACTTCAGTCGTGTTTTTTTTAGTTAGGCTACATAGGTCAGGGGTTACAATTTCGGGTCTACCTATAATGAGCTGGGTACGGTATAGGTGGTTATAGTCTATTCGCTGTTAGTAGGCGATAAATCATGACCGCTATTCACTGTAACTCAAATAACGACTAAAGTAATCGAGCTAATATTTCTACCATTTGGGAAGAGTCAGTCAAGGAATATAATGTGGTAATTTACAGCCAATATGCTCTAGCCCTTTTTGAGTTACAGAGTATAGAGGTCATGATTTCTCGCCTACTTACAGCTAATAGACTATAGCATGTCAGGGGTCCGTTACATATCCTAGTGTTGGCCGCCCTCCATAATACATACACCGACCACCAAGCTCCCCATACTACTATAGTCCATTCATTATAGGTAGGCCGGAAATCGTGACTCCTAACCTCTGTATCTAAAGAAACGGGCTAGAGCAAATGAGCTGCATAATTTGCACACCTATTCCCTGGCTGACCATTCCTAGATGGTATTTTTTTTTAGTTTGATTACCGGTATTTCAGTCGTTTTTTAGTTAGGCTACAGAGGTCAGGGGTTATAATTTCTGGCTTACCTATAATTAAGGGAGTATAGGTAGTTAGCGAGTCAGGGGTCCATTACGTATCTTAGTGTTGGTCACCCTCCAAAATACATACACACGTACAATACCGGCATATAATACTTGATGTGGATGTTTTCCCGCGCGTGTGTGTGTGCGCGTGCGCGAGTGTGCGCGTGCGCGAGTGCGCGCGGGCGTTATATATAAAGTATTAGCAAACGAGTAAATTATTAACTATTTGCGGTACCGGTACCGTTAGTGATAATGTGCATGCACTGTTAAGCAATATAGAATTTATTCAAAACCCTTGGGCACCAAAGTTCATAAAATTATATAAGGAGGGTATAATATTATGTTGGCCAAAGTTTGTGAATACTGGCTATATTAACATGCTTGAATTGACATAATATAAATTACACCCTAGTGAAGCCCTGTACAGGTATATTTGATATATCTATACACAGGCTTGGGTGGGTGTGATGTAGGAGGCAATTTGGTGGAAGAAAGAGAGAGTGAGAGTGAGTATCCATTCGGTGTGGAAGTTAGATCCTATTCTTTCTAAGCCGTCTTTTCTCTCTTGCATATAGGCCTAGTTTAGATACAAGCAGCTCCGTAGGGATCTGCAGATATGTTGTTGCTTGCTTTCCTTTGTACCGGTACTCCTTTGTAATATGTGTGTGTGTGTGTGTGTATTAAATATTTCATAATAGCTTGGGCGGGTGCCCAACCCCGAAAGGAGTTGAAATAGGGGAGCTATCCCCCCCCCGCCAAAGGCGGCTTTCTAGGGCCTTTCCTAGCTGATGCTGAGAGGATTGGGTTCTAGTCATGTGGTGATGGGCTGGTCTATCCGAGTGAGAACTGAGCGATCTCTGCCATACCCATAGCTTACTCTGACTGTTCCTCTTACTTATATAATTATCTTCTAGATCTCAAGTGGCGGCGTCTTTTCCGTGGATTGACCTCCCTACTGCCAACCTAGAAGTTGGCAGATTGGGAGCCAAAGTGTCACATTTTCCCCTTACTCCTCAACTTTCCCTTCATAATTGCTGAGGGGCACAGGGCCTTGGGTGGGGCTTTGGTTTCCCGGGCATTTCCGCACCCTCCTCAGCTCCCTGCCTTGGAGTGGCTTCGGTCACCCGGGCTTTGTTAGTGGTAAGCAGGGAGGATTTTGTGGGGGCGCTCGTTTATGGCCTTGGCCTTGCTCGAGACCTTGGGGCTGTTCGGCCAGACAGCCTGGGGAACAACAACAACAACAACAACAATTCTAAAATAAAGCCTCTTCACAATCTTTCCCAGTCGTACTGTACATACTATAAGGAGCTTAACCCATTCAGTACCGGTGACGTCCCTTATATTATATTCTGGCAACTATTAGACGATGTTATTCAGTTTAAAAAGGGCCTCCAGCCAATAACATACTTGAACCTATGTCATTTAACCCTTTGTAGTACCGGTACCGCAAATATTTCTTAAACTACCGGTGCACAAAATAGTTTAAATATAACTACAGTAAAATTAAAAAGACTTCGCCGGTACAGAAGGAGCTTAAGGAGGGTGGTACTTGTTTTTTTGGTATATAGGCTGTATAGGTAATTTATTTTTGAGTTTCCTTGCTAGACCTCCATGAAGTTTAAATAAACACCCCCTAGACCCCCTTTCAAGATAAATGTGTACATTTTTCGGCAGAGAAATGTTCCGGCCGAAGGCCGGTTCCTTCTAAAATTACAGGCTCGCTATCGCTCGCCAAGAGAAAATCGACAGCTAAATAGCACGACAGTTATTAATATTGACAATGAAATGAGGCGAAAGGTTTCAAAATCTCCAAACTAACGGAACGAACGTCTTATAATCTCAAAACAATATGCTAAACATGAAGGAGAAAAGGGTCCAGACAAAGCGACCACCCTCCCCCTTTAGCTCTGTCCTTTAACGCAAAAGTGCTCCAGGTAGAGATGAAAGGCCAGGTGTTTTCGAAAGGCCAGGTAATTTGATGATTAGGCTTGAAAGGTGTTGATGTAGACGAGAGTGTGATCATTAAGGGGAGATGGGCGTATTTATTTGCTCGTTTAGGCCTATTGTATCTTTACTATTTTTGTAGTTTCCTTCGTAGACCTCCATCACATGCAGATACACGAACTTTGTCACACACTTTTTAGTGACGGTAAAATAGCCAATCTCGTGATTCTGCCATTTTTCCCCTGCGCGTCCAAATTTTAAGGGGGGATGGTCGTATTTATATGCTCATTTACCGGTATGTATATTTTTATACATTGTTTAGTACCTAGACTTCCTTCAAACTTTTAAAAACACTCCTCAAGACTCTCCTTCAAGAATTTTGTTTGTAAATTTTTCGATTGAAGAATGTCCCGGCCGAAGGCCTGTTCCTCTTAGATTACTGACTCACTATCGCTCGCCAGGAAATAAAATCGACACCTAAATGACATGAAAAGTTAATAGGCCTATTGAAAAAAGAGAAAAAGACAAAACTCGGGCAAAAGGTCTTAAAATTGCCAAACTAATGGCTCGAACGTCATAAAATCTGAAAACTAATAGGACTAATCATGAGGGAAAAGGCGGACCAGAAAAACAACCCATTTCTCCTTAATACCCCTCCAACACAGTAGGTCTATACAAAGAAGACAAGAGTTAGAGCTTCGCCACAGCTCTATATCAGGGAGACCAGTTTGAGGGACACAATGTAGAGTTAACCCCTTCTGTACCGGTGACGTATTTCTAATTTTATACTAGCTACCGTATATTAAGACCATTTTGTGCAGTTTAAGAAGGATCTGTGATAGTAAAAAGGGTTAAGTTGGATAGTTCGAATCCTGTTCATTTCTACATTTTCAACTCAATAAAATGGTCAAATGGCAATCCGATTAAAATTAAAAGGACGTCGCCGGTACAGAAGGGGTTAACATTCCAACTGGCCCAGGGCATTATAATATTAATTATTTCATTTATTATTTCACTCCCAACACCAAAACACCTCCCAATGAAATTTATGAATGCATGTGATCTTCTCGGGGTTCGAGCCTGGGTTACCATATGCAGATCTTAAACACTCTATCCATTACACCATCAAGACTACGATTACCGGTATATAATTTTATATCCATAAACAATACGTGAGTAGGGACTGCTTAGTACCGGTACCGTACCTCCACTGCACCTACCAAAGTTAAGGAGATAATTGGAGATCTTAAACAATGGATTATTATATCACGTTTTGACAATTTATTCTAGCTATCATTAGACGATTTTATACTGCTTAGGAAGGATCTGTGGGAATTTTAAAGGGTTAAAGACTATCTCAGTTAACCCTCTGACCTTCATATACCCTTCGAAATTTGAATACAATTGTTTAATAATAGCCAGAAAAGAGAAAAGAAATACGTCATCGTATCTTGAAAGCAGTGTTAAATGGTAAAATATTACCTTAATCTAGTAAGTCACTGAATAATAATGGAATATTTAAATAGTTATATCGTTTAAATGCGATTAAATGTACTTGATCTCAAACCAAACTCCCACCCCAGAAAACCTAAGCACCGCATTTCTATATAAATTAGACTCGCGGACTCCAAATGCTGGGAAAAAAATCGCAGCTGTCAGTCAGATAAAGTGATGGAGATGACAGCCGGTGATAGGAAAGCTTGGCAAATACTCAGTGATTGAAGCTCTGATGAAAGAAAGCGTTGATTTCCTGACCGGAGTTTTATTAGTAATTTGGCCTGATTACAGTAGATCCGGCCGCGATCATTGAACACCATTGAGCGTATAAATTATACAGTATATATAATTTATATACTGAATATACTGTTTATATATATATATATATATATATATATATATATATATATATATATATATATATATATATATCTTGTTACCTTTATACCTAGCATGAAACTCCATTTTGAAAAGTCGCAGTAAAATGTCTGGATTGGAAACTCGGCTCACATAAGTTTATTTCATTCCAAGGAAGTTCATGATAATTTTCTTTCCGTGGAGATGAATTTACTCAATTCGAAACTCCACGGAAGAGCTTCCTGTGGTGACCACCAGTCGTAAAACTGTCGCATAGCATAGTCGCAGGGCCCTAGGACAAGCGGTAATTTAATATATACATGAATATCTAAATACGCTTGTTATACTATACGGGTTTTTATTTTATTGTTAACGTTTTACTATCGAACCACTTACATTCAACTACAAGAATGTGAATGTATTTGATAATATATTGATTGGCCTACCTAACATCTTGTAAGTGAAAGTGGCAGAGTTTGAAATATCATCCTGATACCTGATATAGTGACACCCCCCCCCCCCCCCCCCACACACACACACACACACACACACACACACACACACACACACAGCCTACCTACAACCAATTGCAATTTCACGTTCCTGGAACTAATTAATAAGTTATCAACTTCATTTAACATTATAATCAAGGACAACTCGCACGATATAATTGAAAGTGCTCAAGCGCGAACACACGCAGTCAATCACACACACATTACATACACATACACGAACGTAAATACCTCTTCCTATTTTCTGAATGTTGCATCATTATTTAGGCTATATAACATCATGATTACCCGGTATATTTTATAGATATAGTACCGGTACGGCATCGCTAAGTTAAGTATCCAAAGCTTTATATAACCCATGAAGGCCATGCAGTAGGCCTATATTATTTATTGAAAAGAGATAGAGAGAGTGAGAGTGAGAGAGAGTAAGAGTGAGGTGGTAGGCCTACTGTATAATGTATGGTGTTTGGCCACAGACTACAGAGTGGCTATACATTTATGATCACACTACTGAATCCAACATGGACCTTCGTCAACACAGCCAAAGATAGAAGTATGTTTGTAGAGTTCTTGACCTTCTCTTCTTTCCATTAAGGGGGTAGTACTCGCTTTTTATGGACCCCCTTCTCTCATGTTTAGCATATTAGTTTTGAGGGTTTAAGATTTTCGTGCCGATAGTTTGTCAATTTTAAGATCTTTCGCCCCATTTCTTCGTCAATGTTAAGATCTTTTGTGCCATTTAGGTGTCGATTTTTTCCTGGCTAGCGAAAGCGAGCCTGTAATTTTAGAACTAAACGGCCCTACCGAAAAATGTACAAATATATCTTGAAAGGGGGTCTAGGGGGTGCTATTTTAAGGTTGATGGAGGTCTAGCGAGCAAACTAAAAAAATAAATTAATTAATATATAGACCAAAAACCAAGCACTACCCCCTTAACCTATTCAGTTACTTGTTCTACTTCCTCACAATATTTATGCTACGTCCCTTAACCCGGGAACGGCCAGAACACTCTTAAGAGGTTTTGGTGGGCAAGGGCGAGGACCAGTGGTGGGCATGATTTCCGCTAATCAGCTAACAGTTAATAGCGAAGCTAAATATTTTGTTAGCTGGTTAGCTTTTAAGCTAACTTTGAAAATCGTTAGCGGACCGATTAGCTTCCGATAAATTTACTACCGCTAACTGTAAGGCAGCTAATCAGCTAATATGCATTAGCTGGTAAAAAAGTGTATTGGTCAAAATCGTTTGCAAACCTTAAAATTACACATATTTATGTATGTAATTGCAACATTGAAACAGGCGGTATTGCACTGACAATATCACGTCACATTCACATGTACAGTACACAATACAAGACTAATGAGTCATGTTATGACGTGAACATCACAACGTGGTGTCGTGAGCCTAGCGCCGACTTAAGAAATTCGCTACAGAAAAACTTACATTTACATTTTCAAAATGTTACCATAGATCTATTTGGGTTTATATTTGTATTTATTTATTGTTATATAAGTTCCTATATTAGAAAGTAAATTTGTTTCCCAGGCAACCACACTGTTACCACAGTCTCAAATGCATTTTAGTTAATTGTTGATTAACAATGATTAATCTAGCCATCTATCTATATGCTCAGGCCCAATCCCCACTTTTCCTATTTTTAATTTTTATTTTCCTCTATTTTATTATTTTTTGTTTTTGTATTTTCTTGGGGGTGGCAGACTCAAGACAGAACAAGAACAGGGAAAACACAAAACACAAGACAAAACAACGAACACACACAGACAAAACACAAAATTCACACACATCTAGGTCACCCAGGAGAATACCCAGAGACCAGGGTCACCAAGGTCGCTCCAGCATTCCCCCGGCCCCCGACCACCCGGAGAGGCTCCAATCTCGGCAGACAGACATGCAGCGGAGCCAAAGCCACAAACCCGTGCACCACACTTCCAGGCGCACCCTTCATATTAATCGTCTCCCCGGGCCAGGCGCCTGATGGACTATTATCTAGTCCAACTTGCGCCCAACCCCTTCCCCCAAATGACCACGTGTTCACTCAACTATTCACAAGCATTCTCCATTCATTCCTGTTTATTACCACTTCCTTTGCCTGATCTATAGTCATTCCTCTATTATCCAAAGCTTGTCTTACACAGTCTCTCCATCTCAATGGGGGTCTTCCTGGCCTTCTATCTCCCCTTGTATCTGACTCATATATTCTCTTTGTAAGCCTTTCATCTCCCATTCGTTCAACATGACCATACCAGCTCAGCACCCTTCTGTCCACTCTGGCTGACAAATGTTCCTGATGCCCCACTCTCCTACGTATCTCTTCATTCCTCAATCCGTCTCTATGGGTAACTCCACAAATACTCCTCAAGCAGCTCATCTCCATCATATCCAGCTTTCTTCTCTCCTTTTTCTTCAGAGCCCATGTCTCAGCCCCATACATCACTGTTGGCACAACAATTCCTTGATACATTGCACTTTTTACTTTCATTCCGAGATTTCTCGTCTTCCACATACTTCCCATTGCTCCGAAAACCTTCCTTCCTTCACACACTCTCTGTTTTACCTCCATTTCCATACCTTCACTCCTGCTTATCAATCCTAGATATTTAAAACACTCTACTTGTTCCAATATTTCCCCATCCAGCCTCACATCTAGATTCACCCTACGATCACCCCTATTACACACCATTACCAGTACTTTACTTTTATTGACGTTCACCTTCAGTTTCCTCCTCCCACAAACCACTCCAAACTCTTTGACTACCCGCTTCAATTTCTCCTCAGAATCTGCCACCAACGCTGTGTCATCAGCGAACAGCAACTGATTCAACTCCCAATCTCTACCATTCTTTCCTACTAAACCCAATCCTCTTCCCACAGTTCTCATTTTCACCTCCCTCACCACACCATCCATAAACATATTAAACAGTCATGGTGACAATACACAACTCTGTCGCAAACCTACCTTTACCTCAAACCATTCACTCAACTCGCCATTTTCTACTGTAACACATGCTCTGCTCCCTTCATAAAAACTGTTAACTGCTTCCAACAAATTTCCTCCAATTTCATAAATCCTTAACACCTTCCACATTGCTTCACGACAATTTAATACCTAGATTATTATAGCTATTAACCCCTTCACCACCATGATGTAATTTGCATTATATTCTCGTTATCAATAGATGATTTTCTTTAGCCTATGATCTACTTCTAAGATATAAAACTTAACTTTAGGGGTTAAGCTTATTGATTTTGTTCTACTGTCTATGCCTATCTAAGTTTTCTAACTCAACAACAACAAATGTTTTCGACAGAAGTGTCGTTACATAACTCATGAGTAATAAGTCATAATCATAAATAATCAATCATAATATTATTACTATATTTGTGTTATTATTTACTATACAGTATAGTGATATCTTATTGTTCTTATGATATTGCATACAGACACTGTTGTACAGACAGTAACTCATGAGAGAACAATTTTATTTTAATTTTAGCTTACAAATGTTACTAACATTTTATGAATGGAGGATGCCTTTAGGCACATGGACCATTTTGTTTTATCTGTGTTTCCTTCCTCCGTTCATTGTCTCTTAAAAAAAAAAAAAAAAAAAAAAAAAATAAAACTACCGTTACTCGCTAATATATTGAATTTAATTTTTATGAACACTGTCCGTAAATATTGATACAGTAGTAATACTGAACAGTCTTGTATTAATGTATGAAAATAAATTTGATTGTAAGCAAATGTTTATTTAATTTGTTCATTTAATGATTTATGTACAAAAGGATGCACATGCACATTCATTAATCATCTGATCTTCGCATTCTATGTTCTTCTAGTCTGTGTTTTGAAAAGTTATGTCTAAGCAATAAACTACAAATACAACCTAATGCATATCATTAGCTCTCTAGGTTGTGTTTAAGGGTTTAAGAGGGAAAAATCAAACCAATGCTAAATTCATATGATAAAAGTTAGCTGTTAACTGTTATCGTTAGCTTCCACTAATTTCTTTAGCGATTCAGCGTTATCGAAGCTAACGTTTTAAGTTGGCTGATTATCGGTTATCTCGGATAACTTTTCCGTTAGCTGTGCCCACCACTGGCGAGGACCCTCTTAAGAGGTACCGGTAAGGCCTAAACACATTTTTTTAAAAAGGCACCAGTAGCCCTTAAAACAAGTGAAATGGTTATTAATTGAGATCATTCCCCTTCATACCTCCTATCACTACTCCACATCTGTCATAATCCTCTCCTTCCCCCCCCCCCCCATCAATTATCACCTATTTTCCCTGTTATTCCCTTATTCATTGGTATATTTTCGTGTAAACATCTCCAAACCGATCCTAGGCTGTGCTCTTGTGTGTGTCTATGCGTGGGAAAGAGAGAGAAAGAGAGAGACAGGCCTCAGTCACTCTCCAGGCTTCGAGAGAGGAGGTTGTGGGCCTCCCCTGTCTCTCGCCTCATGAATGAACGCTCGGCAATAATTCGCGATTTTCACTATCCAAACAATATTCCCACTTGTTTTATTGTTGTTACATGTTACTATCTTCATATTGAAAGTAAAATAGGCGCATATGAATAATTAATAACGATATTTATCATAAAATGATGATTATAGGCGGGAATGGAGCTTAATATTGCCGCCCAGAAGTGTGGTGTTCACTACACCCTGCGCGCGCGCGCCGAGTTAAGGCAGTGTCACACGAACTCTGGCAATTGACGATGAGCAACTTCTTTTCTCGTATGTATGTATGTAGGGTATGCATGTACCGGTACTCAGGCCCATTCCCCATTTTTTTTTTCTAGGGGTGGCCGACTCGAGACAGAGCCCGAATAGGGACGACACAACACAACATAAAACAATAAACACGAAACACAAATCCACACACATTTCGTACCGGTACTAATTTGCGGTTTTTTCGCATTGGCATCGGCAACTAGATTGAAGGTAGATTATGTAAAGTACCAGTACCGGGTAGTTTAATTCTTATGGAACTTGAACGTTAAACCGGCCAGACTATAATTACCAGTAAAACATTATGGAAAATTGCTTGTGTGACACCGCCTTTATTCTGTGATTTCGATTAACCCTTTCAAAATACAGTAACGCATTTGTTCTGTATTATGTCTATTAATAGGCCTAAGCGATTTCATTCATTTTAGGAAGGGTACGGTATATGGAAGTCAGAGGGTTAGTTTATATAGGTTTTACCCCTTTGATTCCCACAGATCTTTTCGAAACTGTCTTAAAATCGTCTTATGATAACCAAAATATACTGTCAAAATGCGTCATAATAATCCTAAAGGGGTTAACTTGTATAATGTATATAGGCCCTAGGCTAATCGGCAGACAAATGGCACGCACAGTCACTACGATAAATATTTGTAGGCCCATTTTCAATGGAAGTAATTACGAAACTACATTTAAGGGACCTATAATTTTTTTTTTTTTTTTTTTTTTTTTAGTATTATTATTTTTTATTTAGTATTATTTATTTTTTAAGCTAGCGAGAACTTAACTCATCCCTATCATATGGGAGAATTTTAGTTTGCTCCCTAGACCTCTATCAAGCTTAAAAAAAAAAAAAAAAAAAATCACAAGACTCCCTTCAAGATAAATTTGTACATTTTTCTGTAGAAATAATATAAGACGCTAGTTTAGTTTAGTATACATTATTTCAAATAATTGGAATTGTGTGTGTGTGTGTGTATGTCAATGTGTGGGAAGACAAAAAGTGTAACGTATTTTCGATTCTACAATTAATGAATCATAACAAAGGAACAGTTTATATCTCGTGAACAATGGAGATCAATCGTATATAAGATAATGGAGATGGATATTATGATGGTGAACTCAGAACAGGGAGGGTGCTTGAGAGGAAGCGAGTTGGCAATAGCAATTGTGTTTGCATATGAGTGTAATTATATGTTATGACTTCTCCCGGCGCTGATTGCAGAATTAATAATAGTGTTGTTCGATATTGCAAACAATCATTTTCCTTATTTCACTGGTCAGTTAGTCTTCAAGTCCTTTCGCCCACATTTGCACTTTTTTCGCCCAATTTTGTCATTCCAGGTAAGGTTAAGTAAATTAGGATACCAGTAAAACGTTAGGTTAAATATGGTTGTGTAGCCTATGACTGTATCTGTCCCCCGGAATTGATCAAGCTCCTCCCTTTGTTACTCTGACATTTACATATTGGATCCCTCAGAACCGTTTATTACATATCAATCAATAACACAGGAACTATATTTCTAACTTCTATCTATTCTTCACCTATTATTACACACCCCAATACCCTCCAAGTTAACCCTCCAATTAGTACGGTAAGTCCATGGGTTAGTATCGGTCCTAATATTTCACCGGGCCTGGACTCTGTCACTTGGGTGTAAACACCAGAATGCAAATGAGAGGCATGATTATTAATTTTGTATGACAGTTGATCTTTAAGGGGAGGCAGTTGTTTTTTCGAGTCCTCCTCCTCCTCCCGCATGTTTAGCCCTATTAGTTATGAGATTTCATAACATTCGCCCCATTAGTTTGGCGATTTTCAGACCTTTTGTCCCATTTATTTGCCAATATTAAGACTTTTCGTGCCATTTAGGTGTCGATTTTTCCCAGGCGAGCGATAGCGAGCCTGTATTTGAAGAGGAATCAGCCTTCGGCCGGGAAATTTTTCTACCGAAAAATTTACAAATTTATATCGAAGGGGGGTCTTGTGGGTGTTTTTTTAAGGTTGATAGAGGCTTAAAGAGCAAAATAAACCCCTTCCTTAAACCATTGAGCCGAACCAGTAAATTATGCTGCACAATACCGTCTGGGCTCCCTTAAGACGTGATGTATGAACGGCTGACCGGGCTAGCTCTCTATAGGAAAGGAATCTAGCATTTTGAGCCAGGCGAAACAGTAGAGCAAGTATTCGGTCCTAGCAACACAAATACTTCATTAAACGCAGTGCAAAATGTTTATCCAATGTACCAGCTTGATAAATTAGTGTAACCCGAAACAGTAGAGCAATTATACGGTCCTAGCAACACAAATACTTCATTAACCCATACAGTACCGGTGACGTCCTTTTCATTACCGTATATTGTGGCAACGAGTATACGATGTTATTCAGATTAGGAAGGACCTCCAGCAATACTAAGGCTTCAAACTATCTCAACCCTTTCAACTACCGCAGATCCTTCCTAAGTTGCATAATATCGTCTAAATTCTATCCATTTCTCCTTTCTCAGAAATCTCCATCTTAGGAGATTTCAACGTTCACCACCGCCAATGGCTCTCCTCTCACACTACTGATCCACCTGGTGAACAAGCCTACGTCTTTTCTATCCCAAATGACCTAGAGCAGTTAGTTCAGCAACCCACCCGTATCCCGGATCGCATCGGAGATCGGCCCAACATTCTTGACCTGTTTCTAACTTCTAACCCTTCTTCTTATACTGTCGATCTTTTCTCTCCTTTGGGCTCCTCCGACCATAAACTTATCTCTGTCACCTGTCCTATCTCTCCAGTACGGCCACCCGATCCTCCTAACCGACGGCGCTTGTGGCACTTTGGCGCTGCCGACTGGGAGGCTCTTCGGCAGTACTTCTTTGATTTCCCATGGAATGATTTCTGCTTCCGTGGCCGAGGACCCTCGGAGAGTGCTGAATGCATTACTGAGGTAATCCTATCGGGCATGGAAGCATACATTCCATTCTCTTTCTCTCAGACTAATGCTAAAAAATCTTGGTTTACTCACACCTGTTCTACTGCTGTCCGCAATAAGGACGAAGCATTCAAACGGTACCGACGCCTTAAAACTCAAGACTCTCATTCTTCATATGTTTCTGCCCGGAATCAAGCCAAATCTGTTTTTCGACTTGCCAAACACTCTTTCATCAATAATAAATGCACTGAACTATCCATCTCGAGCTCTTCCCAAGCTTTCTGGCATCTAGCCAAAAACCTCTCCAACAATTTCTCTTCCTCGTCTTTCCCTCCCCTTTCCCACTCTGATGGCACAACCATCACTTCTTCCTCTGACAAAGCTAAACTCTTCGCTCAAACTTTTGCTAGAAACTCCACCTGCTCTCTCTTACTTATGCCTAATATCCTAATCTCTTCAAAAGATGTACTTTCTACCCTCTCTGGGCTTAACACTAATAAGGCGTACGGTCCGGACGGTGTTCCTCCTGTTGTTCTCAAAAACTGTGCTTCCGTGCTGACTCCCTGCCTAGGAAAACTCTTTCGTCTCTGTCTATCCTCTAACGTCTTCCCTTCATGCTGGAAGTTTGCTCACGTTCAACCTGTCCCAAAGAAGGGTGACCGCTCTCAACCCTCCAACTATCGTCCAATTGCTCTCATTTCTTGTCTTTCTAAAGTTTTTGAAACTATTCTTGCTTCCAAATTTCTTAAGCATTTCTCTTCTCATAATCTGCTCTCAGATCACCAGTATAGCTTCCTTAAGGATCGCTCTACTGGTGATCTTCTTTCATATCTTACTAACTCTTGGTCATCCTCCTTTCGGGACTTCGGTGAGATTTTTTCTATTGCACTAGACATATCGAAAGCCTTTGATAGAGTCTGGCATAAATCTTTAATTTCTAAACTACCCTCCTTCGGTTTCTATCCCTCCATCTGTGCCTTTGTCTCTAATTTCCTTTCCGGCCGTTCCATAGCCGCGGTTGTGGACGGCCATTGTTCACATCCTCACCCTATAAACTCCGGTGTTCCTCAGGGCTCTGTCCTATCTCCTATTCTCTTTCTAATTTTTATAAATGATCTCCTTAACTGTACCTTAATTCCCATCCATTCATACGCAGATGACTCAACCTTACACTACTCCATTACTTTTTCAGAACGCCCCAGCCAGCAATCCCTCAACGACAAACGTAATGAAGCCATAGAACTCTTAAATTATGATCTAAATGCTATTTCCAATTGGGGCAGAGAAAACCTTGTTAACTTTAATGCTTCCAAAACCCAATTTCTCCATCTATCTACCCGTCAGGATCTCCCAGCGGACTATCCCTTATTCTTCAACAATACAAAAATCAACCCTTCATCTTCTCTCAATATTCTTGGTGTCTCTTTTTCTTCTGCTCTCATTTGGAAGGACCATATTACCAGTCTTGCTAAGGCAGCCTCCCAGAAGCTGGGTGTGCTCAACCGCCTTAGGGGGTTCTTTTCCCCTGCACAGCTTCTTGCTCTGTACAGGGGCATAGTGTGCCCTTGTATTGAGTATTGTTCACATGTGTGGGGAGGTTCCTCTCACACCGCTCTCCTAGACAAGGTTGAAAGGAAGGCCTTTCGTATCATTAACTCCCGTCCACTCACCAACTCTCTGCAATCTCTCTCTCTCCGCCGCAATGTTGCATCTCTCTCGCTATTCTATCGCTACTATAATAATCAGTGTTCCTCAGAGCTATCCCAGTGCATACCACCTCCTTTACGTAGGGCACGTGGTACCCGTCTTGCAACTCAATCCCACCCCTACTCTGTGCAACTCTCCAACCCAAGAGTGAAACGTTACTCTCAAACTTTCTTCTACTCAACAGCTGAGCTCTGGAACTCTCTCCCAGAATAAGTTTTTCCCGCTTCCTATGACTTAAATTGCTTCAAACTCCGTGTGTCCAGGCATTTTGGCTCGAACGTCCCTTGATTTTGGCCCTGTCACTCTTTCAACTATGGGGGAGGCACTCGCTATAGGCAGTTATGCCTTTTGCCTCCCTCAATCACATAGAAAAAAAAAAAAAAAAAAAAAAAATAGAATAAAAGATAACGGACGTCGCTGGTACTCAAAGGATTAAACACAGAGCAAAATGTTTATCCAATGCACCAGTACGGGTATGGTACCGGTATGCTAAATTAGTGCCGCCCAGAGTACGGCGATAGTTTCACTACGGCAACACAGATCCCATTAAGGGAGCTCATATCGCTTTTTTTTTTTCTCCTTCTCTCTTTGGCTTTTATCCATTCGGCCCCATTCAGCCTACTGTTATAAGACGTTTACCTCCATCCAGGTGTCAATATTTTCCTGGCAAGCGGTAGCGAGCCAGCATATATATATTTTTGTTATGACAGCAAGCTAAATTTGTACATTTTTCAATAGACAAATATCTCCGGCGAAGCCGGATTTCACCATACAATGCTGGCTCGTTATCGCTCGGCAGGAAGACATCGACACTTGGATGGGGATAAACGTCTTAAAACAGTTGGCTGAATGGGGCCGAATGGATAGAAGCCAGGAAAAAAAAAAAAGGAGAGAAAGATAAAAACAAAACCGGTGACCTCCCTTAACTGATTAAAGGAGTTTGAAGCACCAGTAATAGTCGCTCAGAATTGACATTAGTCTAAATGAGGTCTATATCTCAAATGTACAGTCGGCCAAATAATTGATGTCTCGGCAGAAAGTATATTTTGGTCAATGATTGGTATGAGAAATATCTAAACTTGATTTATGAATTTCGAGTGAGATATACAAACATGTTCCTACACTTACCTACCCTAGTCAACATCTGGCAAACATTCATACAGCACAGAGCGAGCATTACGTAATGACAGCTGAGACATGACTTATTAGAGCTACCGTACAGTCTATTGATTAGGAATAAATATATGTGACTTGCTAATAAAGCCTGCTCGATGGTAAGAACATTCCATTTTTAGCAACTCTGGTTGTTTACTGAATAACCGACTGGCTACCCATAGATCTCTATGGTGGAATATTGGTCAAACTTACAATAAATGAATGTGGAATACACACTTGAACTATCTCTCTCACTCACTTACTCTCACTCACTCACTCACTCACTCACTCACTCACTCACTCACTCACTCACTCACTCACTCACTCACTCACTCACTCACTCACTCACTCACTCACTCACTCACTCTCACTCTCTCTCACTCTCTCTCTCCGCCGCCGCGTATGGGCCTTATCATTATGTATATATGGGCCCTTATTCATTATGTAAATAGCACCATCAGGGTTGGGTTACCGTATATATATATATATATATATATATACCGGTATATATATAATATTCTATACCGGTACCCTATATCGTTAAAACTATAAAATAGTCTCTTAAGGGGGGATGGTTCACTTTTAGGTCGATTTTGTTCATGTATTTATTAGTTTTCTAGTGTCCTCCCTAGATCTCCATCAAACTTAAAAAAACAACCATTAGATCCACCTTCTAGATTAAGTTGTAAATTTTTCGGTAGAACAATGTCCCGGCCAAAGGCTGATTCTTCCAAAATTACTGGCTCACTATCGTTCGCCAGGACAAAATTAGACACCTAAATAGGACACAAGGTCGTAATATTGACGAAGAAATTGGGCGAAAGGTCTTAACATCGACAAACTAAGGGCAAATATCTTAAAATCTGAGAAGTAATGGGGCTAAATATGAGGGAGAAGAGGGTCTAGAAAAACTAACCATCTCCCTTTAACCCTTTCGAGATACGATATCGCCTTTCTTTTATTTTTGTCTGGCTATTACTTGACGATTTTGTTCAGATTTGGAAGGGTTTATGGAAGTCCGAGGGTTAATTGAGATAGTCTTTACTCTTTCAACTCCTATAGATCCTTCCTAAGCTGTAACAAATCGTCTAAGGGTACCGGAATAAACTGTTAAAACGCGTCATGATCCTCAGGGGGTTAATTAAAGAAGAGAGTGTGTCATGAGTCTTTTGTTCCATTATACCTTCACTTAACCATTCTCCCGTGATAAGATATTTACAGTTGAAGTTCTTTCGTGAAATATGAATATAATACTCTTTATAATTATTCGTGTTTTCTTACATTTTTGCATTTTAAGCATTTGGATAACTTATTGAAAGTTGGGAAGTTTGGTGTTTGCATGTTTGGTCTTGATTCCCAGTTTTCTCTTGTATGTTTCACAACGAGCTTAGCAAACATTGCTAATATATTCCATTACCGGTATAACTTTGCAGCCTCTTTGCTCAGCTTTTAAGCCACCTGATATGGTTGGATACATTTTTGCATCTAGATGTTCGATTTACATTTGAAGATTGTTTGTTTGAAACATCGAACAACAATATTATTCCTTCTGCAATCATCGCCGGGAGAAGTCATAACATAATTACACTACATAAAATTAAATATTTTTTGCAAGCACAATTTCTATCGCCAACTCACTTCCTCTCATGCTCCCTCCATGTTCTGAGTTCACCATCATAATATTCATCACCATTATCATATATACGTTTGATCTCCCCATTTCACGAGATTAAACTGTTCCTTTGTTCTGTGATGTATTAATTGAGAAATCGAAAAATACGTTATATATACTCAGTGTTTCAACAAAATATACATTACCGGTACAGCATAATTCCTCAACAATCTTCGCTTAGGATCTCTTGTATTGGGTAAATTGTGATGTTTATGTTATATATATATATATATATATATATATATATATATATATATATATATATATATATATATATATATATATAACGTATAAATCGTACCGGTACTAATTAAACCATGTCATCAGAATAGGCTACTTGTAATATAAACATGTTTTAACTCACTTGAGACCACATATCTTCCCCTGTTTCAAGGTTGTCTTTTGTCTCCCTCTGGCATTAATTAGTGAAGTGGTCCCCATAATTATGTGTCCGACTCTCCTCTGCTGCCTCACTCATTATCTAGTCATTATTATTGTCTTAATTACCGCATATTAATCCTCGTTATCTTTCTTTCTGGATATCCCCTTGATATTTGAATGAACTTTATTAAGTATAAGGGCATACTTGTTTTTCCACAACATCATGCATTTATCCCATAGGCTAACTGTGGTTCATTGTATATATTTTTTTTATAGTGTCCGAAGTAGTCTCCCCGTCCGAAGTTACGTCATGTTACCGGTACCGGTATTAGGTTGTAATGGGTCCAATGGGAGATTATTTTAGAATAAGGAAGTCTTATAGGGATGTTGGGAAGAAGGGATCTGCCTCGTATGGCCTAGCAGGCCTTTTGCAGATTTTTATATTTGTTATGTTCTTATATATTTTCTTTCTAATCCCCCCCCCCCCCTCCCCCTTAGCAACTGATTTCTAGATACCGGTACCGGTACCGGTACTTGATGGACATATACGAATCTACTCTATATCAGCGTCGCATTAATGTCAGGTTTTCATAATTAACAACATATTTCGCTACAAAATCCAAGTAGCCTAATAGATGAGTACCGGTAACCAAGATAGTAACATGGCACTTTACCTTTAGCTGGACAATAATAGACAACAGACGTCCGAGTGTACAGTCACTCATAAAAATTCATGAACCTTCAACCTTTTTCTAATTATGGAAGTATATCGCTGGAAACGAATGCATTAATTAAATTGTATATAGACCTACATCACTTCAAAACATATGCCGTACCGTATACTATTTATTGAAAGCAAGTTCCATCCAAAAAAGCAATCTAGATAGTTAGGCTGTAATTGCTTAAAGAAAAACGTAAGGGGTCTACGAGTTTTTATAAGGGACTCTACGTGTGTACCGGTATATGTTACGATAGTTCCCAGAAACTCCTCCCTCCCTTTCACCTTCCTTCCTAACACTAACGCCTCACACTCTATAATGGTCAATATATACGCCATTGTGGCACGAAACGTTATCCAACATTTTTCTCACTCGCTCAGCCAACCAGAAAATATCAAATTCTTTTTTTCTGTGAGGTTTGCGGGTTCGATTTGAGGCTTCACGCTCTCGGAAGATATTATTGACTTGGGTAATTGAAAATTCTTATGGCTTAGGCTATGTCAAAACCACGGATAGATCAGGGGGGTGATAGGAGCTGGTACAACTGCCTACAATTATTAGTGATACGGTATATAATTTCGTGAACAATTCAAACTCCCTGATAGATAGATTTTGCAACATTCCCTTAAAACACAGTAACCAAGTCGGTTTGTCTTAGTTATTTGTCACTGTTTTCAGTTCTGTTGTGTACCGGTACCAGCTACTGTAGGCTAAATGTGCAAGCAATTGTACTGTACATCTACTCTCTATAGTGGTTAATTCCATAATGCATATAAAAGCCGTTTGATTTCTAAAGGTCAGTTCTAATTTTACAACTTAATCTCCACATCTACCTATTACGCTTCACCTCCCACTTCACACCAGCACTCCACACCTCATAGACCTAACACCAATACTACCTCCTGTTCTAGGCCTGTCACTCTACACTTCATCACTTCTTTACACCTCACCCATACTCTAGACCTCACAAACACACCACCAAGCCAACCATACTTTGTCTCCACCTATCCACCACTCCACCCTACATCAGCACTCCACCACCCAAGACAACCTTCCCATCTGGGCCTGTCACTCCACACCTCACCTCACTTAGCACCTCACCATATTCCAAACTCCACACTTCTAGGCCTGTCACTCTAAAATCTTACCTCCTCTACATCTCACCACCCCTCTACACCTCACCACCCCTCTACACCTCCCTAACACACCACCAATCCAACCCACCCTTGGTCTCCATCTCACCACTATTCCACCCTTCATAGGCACTACACTCACTACACCACCATAGATACGGTACCCTTCTTATCTGGGTCTGTCACTCAACACCTCACCTCCACTTTATACACTTCACAACACTCCAAAGGCCTCTCTCTCTCCCTATCTCGCTCTCGCTCTTGCTCTTGCTCTGGCACTCTCTCTCTGGCACTCTCTCTCTTTCTCTGGCACACTCTCTCTCTCTCTCTCTCTCTCTCTCTCTCTCTCTCTCTCTGGCACTCTCTCTCTCTCTCTCTGGCACTCTCTCTCTCTCTCTCTGGCACCTCTCCTCTCTCTCTCTCTCTCTCTCTCTCTCTCTCTCTCTCTCTCTGACCTCTCTCTCTCTCTCTCTCTCTCTCACACACACACACACACACACACACACACACACACACCAACGCACACACGCACGCACGCACGCACGCACGCACGCACGCACGCACGCACGCACGCACGCACGCACGCACGCACGCACGCACCTGTACCTGTACCTGTCCCCCTAACATGTCGGTCTGGCGTAGTAAGTTATAATTATATTTATATTAGTCTGCCAAGGCTGGGCGGAGGGGGAGACTGAAGGACACCAGAGGAAGGGCGTAATGGCTCCACAATATTCATGCCCCTAGTTATAAGGAATTGTGAAGTCAAGGTTAAAACATGAAGAATTAATTATTGGAACGAATACCCGAACTCTCTAATGCCTTCAACATACTTACTACCCCCAATTATTACATTTCTTTCAATGGTAAACGAATTATAGACAAACAAAGCATTTTGGTACTTTTGATACCTTTCCGTACCCATTACAAAAAACTGCCCAGTGCACAATTTACTGCAACAGCAACACATGCATAACGATATTAATAATTTACTCCGCCACAATTCTAGGAACTGGGAGCACAATGAGATTAACATGAGTCAGGAAAGTATGATGCAAAACCGTTTAGGCCTAGTTGCATTTAATTATATTAAGAGGACGCAAGAATAGCAAGAACTGTAAAATGTGTAAAGAGAAATGTACGGTATTCTGGGAAGTGAGCTGGGTGTTAAACTGTAGCAATTTTGTTTGAAGACTTGAATGAATATGAGAAGGAATACAAAAAAATAAACATGAAATACCATTGTTTTGGCCATTGTACCACTTCAAAGATATCATTCGAATTGTAAACCATAATCTTATCATATAGCCTATATATACAGGTTTATATACAATAATAAAACAAAAAATAATGGATTGGGCTTTCGTTTGACACCCTGGAATGGGCCATACTGTATCCTACCCTTTTCCATATATGTAGGCCAGAAATCATGAACCCTAATCTCTGTAACTCATAACGGGTGTGATCAAATGGGCTGTAAATTTCCACGAGTATTCCCTGGTCGACCCTTCCCAACTAGTAATAATATTAGCTCCATTACTCTAGCCGTTTGTGAGTTATAGGGGTTAATGTTAAAGAGTTTTGGCAGGGTATAGTAGATATCTCGACCATTGATCAGGAGGTTATACAGTAGTCGGAGTTTTGAAGAGGTGATTCCCTGGTTCCCGGACATCTTAACCAGTAGACCATTTCAACCAGTAGCTCTCAACCAGTGCCAAATCAACCAAGACCAACCAAACCAGTGCCAACATATAGTAGCCCTACTAACCTAACCTAACCTAACCTAACCTAACCTAACCGTATTGGTTGATTTGGTACTGGTTGAGAGGTACTGGTTGAAATAGTCTACTGGTTGAGTTGTCCGGTCACCGATTCCCCTGTACCGTAGATCTAGAGTGTTCGAAAAATCTGACTACACTAACACATCAATAAAATACGGTACCTTTATTATCATAGCAATTCACAGAACGAAAAATAGTAGGATATACCGGTACTCTTACGATGGAATAATGTCATATCTCGTCCGACTATTGTATTATGTGTAGGCTATGTCGAGGTCTCTACTATACCTTGTTCCAAGTAAGTAGGCCAATACTCTTGAACATAGACCTTTATGACTTACAAACGACTAAAGTGATCGTGCTAATATTTCTACTATTTGGGAAGGGTCAGCCAGGGAATAGGTGTGGACATTTACAGCCCATTTGCTCTAGCCCTTTTTGAGTTACAAAGGTTGGAGTTTACGATTTCTGGGCTACCTATTTGGAACAGAGTATAGTGTGGCTCGTTTCCCCAAATATCCTGGTTTTCTAATTTTTATATTTAATCGTAAGCTCCAAGAATTGATGACACGGATACGGTACGACTGAGTTAATTAAGATCAAAGCTACCAACGACAAGTAGATGCAGTCATCCGTGTACCCTACTTGCGATCTAATTAACATGTTTTACACAACGATCACCATTCCGCCTCATTTATATACAATAAAATCCAACTTAACATAATTATCGGTATATAAGCTTATTTAATATAGGCTACTGGTATTTAGAAATAGGCAAACCAAAATTATTTTATATTTGTTTCATCAATGACGAATCGATACTTTAAAAATAAGACGAGCAATCTGTATTACCTTTTAAATATACTGTATTTTATAGCTTTGAGTCTTTTATAACCAGCCTAATGAATGGGCTAAGAAGACGGCTAAAGATATTAACCCCTTCAGACTCATTGACGCAGAGGTTGCCAAATTAGCAATAAGAAATAGAGTTCTCTCACTCTTATAATTACCTCTCCAAAATTAGTTTTCTGCCCACAGCTAACTCAAAGACAACTACAGAGGTTGAAGTAACTAAACTAGAAGTTTCTAAATATCCCTGATGGTAACAAAGGCTTTAAAGTATCCCTAATAGGCTCAAAATTGCGTCATATGTCGGAGAGGGACTTAACAGGTGCTTATAAAACAACACTAATCTGCCAATAGCACACACCAACTCTATTTTTTATATTATACTTTTCAAATCAATTACGTAATTGTCATTCCATTATAACAAAAACAAACTCCCACAGCCTCTTTATATAAACTGAAGAGAAAAATAAACATATAAAATCATCAAACTAAAAGGACTAAACAATGGCTCAGGAGAGAATTTATACCACAAGAAAAATTATAATTAATCTGGCCCAACACACACATTAACTCTGTTGAAGAAATTAATTAAACTGCCAGTGACACCATATCAACACCCTCAGTCACCTATCTCTCTCTCTCTCTCTCTCTCTCTCTCTCTCTCTCTCTCTCTCTCTCTCTCTCTCTCTCTCTCTCTCTCTCTCTCTCTCTCTCTCTCTCTCACTGACCTTACAAGCTCTTTAGGGGGTAGTGCTTGTTTTTTGGTCTACCGTATATACTGTATACTGTATATTAATTCATTTGTTCTTTAGTTTCCTCGCTAGACCTCCATCAAGCTTTAAAAAAAAAAAAACCCTAGACCCCCTTCAAGATAAATTTGTAAATTTTTCGATACAAAAATGTCCCGGCCAAAGGCCGACTACTCTTAAAATTACAGGCTCGCTAACGCTCGCCAGGAAAATATCGACACCTAAATGGCACGAAAGTTCTTAAGATTGACAGCAAAGTTGAGTGAAAAGTCTTAAAATCGTTAAACTAATGGGGAGAACGTCTTACAATCTGAATACTAATGGAGCTAAACGTGAGCAAGAAAAGAGTTCTGAAAAGCGAATACCTCCCTCCTTAACTCTGCACACCCGACGTCTTATCTGCCCCAGGCCTTCACTTGTGTTATAGTTTTTTTGTTTGTTGGAGGCTGAAAAAAATATATAGTAGGATTGCAAACGCTTTTTATGTTAGACGTTAAATGCTGTATATACACAATATAATATGTTATCTGTTCATAAGTCATGTCACCTATATAGCCAAAACACTCCCCTCTGTCTTCAGTTTTCGTCTGCAATTTACCTGTGTGTTGCAGCATCCTCTTCTCTCTTCCCACCTCACCTGCCACCTGTCAATGTCAACACCCTTCGTCACTTTCACCCATCAATCCAAATGCTCCCCTCCGCTTCCAATCCTTTTGCTCCAAGTTAAGATATCGTCTGTCAGTAAAAGTACCAGCTCTCTCTTCCCACCACCTGTCACCTGTCTGTACCAACATTCCTTGCTGCCTTTTCTACGCTGTCTTTACTCTTTTCACCATGCATTCAAATGTGTTCATACCTATCTCCTACTACATTTATCTCAGATTATTTTATAGTTCATGGAATGTAGCCTATCACTTCAAACTTTCCCTTCATTTTTCACCCTTCACCCAACTGTCCACCTCATCTGACACCTTCCAGTTATAGTACTCATCTTCTCATATACGGTACCATACTGCGCCGTAAATCACTGTACAGTCATGAGCTATAATACCTGCACATCCATTTGAATCTTTGAATACTTAAAGCCAAGTTAAAGCCTCTGGGAAATAACAGAATTTTGGAGTGTCTATCTTGGGTTCGATACAGATTCATTGAGTGTGTAGGTATAATGGCTGCTCATGACTGTAACTATCGAACCAAACACCCCCCTCCAACTATAATACTCCTCTCCTAATTGAGATGTAATTTTTTTGTAAAAGCAAATTTTTCCCTCTTTCCACCTCGCTCTACACCTCCTTAATGTAATAAATAACTTTCTTTATCATTACCTAGCCATCTTTCACTCGTCTTACTTATCACATCAAACACCCCCCTCTGCTTCCAATGATCGCCCTCCTACTCTTAAGTTTTCTCTCTCCACACCTCACCTCTGACCTACCTACCCTACACTGTAGTTCACCTTTACGGTCTTTACCTCACCATCCCTGACCTTAGCTGTGACCTACCTGACCCAACACTGGAGCTCACTTGTACCTCATATGTGACCTACCGACCAAACACTACATGTCACCTTTACTCAGTTGTGACCTATCAACCCAAAACTTCAGCTCACCTTTGCCTCACTATATCTGACCTCAACTGTGACCTAGCTACCCGACACTATAGCTAACCTTTACCTCAATTATGACCTAACTGACCCAACGCTACATATCACCTTAACTCGTTGCTACCTACCAACCCAAGATTTCAGCTCAAATTTACCCTAACATCTCTCACCTTACCTGTGATCTACTTGACCCAAAATTAGAGCTCTTCTTTACCTCACCATATCTCACCTCACTCACCACCATCTTCACAGTTCACCTCACTCCACCACTCTCACCTGTTGGTTGTCAGATCCATCTTCGCACCTCACCTGCTCGTTCGCTTGGTACAGCAGGTTGCAGAAGTTCGCCAACGTCCTAGAGGTAGAAGGAAGCATCTTTACATTACGGTACCGGTACCGTACTGAAATGATTGTGTACAATGGTAATGCAAGTAATGGTCTTTTGTTAATCTAAAATGGCCTACCGTACTTGAGAATTGGAGAGGGATGAGACCTAAGAGAGAGAGAGAGAGAGAGAGAGAGAGAGAGAGAGAGAGAGATAGAGAGAGAGAGAGAGAGAGAGAGAGAGAGAGAGAGAGAGAGAGAGAGAGAGAGAGTGAGAGAGAGAGAGAGAGAGAGAGAGAGAGAGAGAGAGAGAGAGAGAGAGAGAGAGATAGAGAAGAGAGAGAGAGAGAGAGAGAGAGAGAGAGAGAGAGAGAGAGAGAGAGAGAGAGAGAGAGAGAGAGAGAGAGAGAGAGAGAGAGAGAGAGAGAGAGAGAGAGAGAGAGAGAGAGAGAGAGAGAGAGAGAGAGAGAGAGAGAGAGAGAGAGAGAGAGAGAGAGAGAGAGAGAGAGAGACCTAGGTTGGTGGATCTGTCCTATTATCAGATGCAATTGACACTGCAGAATTACCCATGAAGTACCGTACATACAGAAACAAATAGCGTTTCATACGGTACAATTGGCCTAATGTGATTGTTTTGTTGGTTAATGGGTTATGACGGCCAATTGTTATCTGTATTGTCGGCCGATTATTCTCAAGCTTTTGTTCTGACGGTCAAAAGCAGAACATATTTATATTCAACTAGTCCAAAAATAAATAAATAAACAATTAAATAAATAAATACAAAAATAAATACATACATACACAAAATATTGCCACTTAGGCTAAATTATGTGTCTATGCTTTGGTTGAATACCGTAATACAATTCATACAATAATACAATAAAAGATAATTATCCCTGTGACCTAGTAACCCCTTCAAGATTATGCCGTGTATTGATATTTAATTCTGGCTATCATTAGAACCACTTATTCAGCTTAGGAAGGACCTTTGTGAATTAAATGGGTAATGACTATCTCAATTAACCCTCTGACTTCCATATAGGCTACCCTTCCTAACCATAAAGCAGAAAAGAAATGCGCCACCGTATCTCGAAAAGGTTAAATACCAGTACACCAGACATGAAGCAGTAACAGAATATGGAAAAGTCAGTCTACAGCGTAGGCTATACCTAGAAACTGGTGGGGAAAATAAGCTGGTGTTTACGTCAGTCGACATTAAACGTAGTATTATTAACCTCTTGAAGAATATGACGCAATGTATTAGTTTACTAGCTATAGACGATTTTATACAGCTCAGGCAGGATCCGTTGGCATTCGGACTGTAAATACTATCTTAATTAACCCTCAGACTTCCATATACCTTTCCTAATCTGAATAAATTCCTCTAATAATACCCAGAAAACAAAAATAATTGCACCTTTGCATCTGGTTAAATGTCATTTGACTGTATACATTTCTAGAATTACCCGGTAACATGTGTGAGGAACACGCCGCCGTCACTAACGAAGGCCAATAAACGTCCGATTTGGAATGAGGTTATGGCTGTTATGACGATGACCATGAATATAACATGTTAGTCTCCGGAGATGTTGGGTATTCCAGCCACTTGAATATGTATGATTCCTAGATTGCTTGGAATAACGTCACTGGTGCAAGCAGTTAAATAATTTATGCTTTGGCGACCAGTATTATATAATTATACTGTATTTATAAGCAAACCATATCCAGCACTTTCCAGACTTGAGCGTGTCCTATAAAATGATGTTATACATGTATTTACATTATTCAACAAGTAGCAACCATTATTTTGTTGTAATGCGAGAATACATCATACAACCCATGATATTCTTCATGTGGACAACTGTGACAAATCGTAAATGAATCAATGGCTTTGATATCCTCGAGCTAACCCCCAGGAGGTTAGTTTGTTCCCTAGATCTATATCAAGCTTTAACATATTTCCCCAAGACCCCCCTACAAGACCCCCCTACAAGACCCCCCTACAAGATAAATGTGTACATGTCCCGGGCTTTGGCCGGGACATGTACACATTTATCTTGAAAGGGGCTCAAGGGGGTGTTTTTTTGTTTACCTTGATGGAGGTCTATGGAACCAACTAAAAACCTCCCCTTAACGCACCTGTTTTTGGCTTTACTCAGATTATTAGCCCCTTGAGGATTATGACGCAGTTTGGTCGTTTTTTCTGGTTATTATTAGACGATTTTGTTTAGATTATAAGCGGCATATGGATGTTAAAGGATTAATTGAAATAGTCTCAATCCTTATAATTCCCACAGACGTTTCCTAAGCTGTATATTATCGTCTAATTATGGCCAGAATATTGCCAAAACGCATCATAATCCACAAAAGTGTAACACATCAGATCATATATTCTTTGAGATAGGTTATGAAGATGAAAGTTAATTCCATACCGCACTAATATGGGGTTATTGTGTGTGTTAATATACCTATAAAGTTGCATTAATACGACAAGAAATGCAGTACAAAACAATGAGAAAGACAGCCACAAAGACAAGCATACGGTACTCTAGGGCTGCTTCTTTAATTAACAGTACAGAACAGTACAAGACAAGACAGCGAGACAGACAGCCAAACAAACACACTTACTGCTTCTTCCATAACAAGCCTGGCACCAGTGGTAAAAACTCCACCACCAGAAAGACATGGACATTAATCTTGGGTTCTTAGAGGGTCGGCGGGAAGGAGAAATTAATTGTAGAGTTTATCATTCCATCTGGGCTGAAATTTTTAGTGTCTTGGTAGTTTATGAGGCAACATTTATCGACCGGGAGAAATATTACAATTATATCTACCGGTATATCATGACACAAATGGTTCAACAGATATAATCTATTTTATTATTTTCACTCCCAACACCAAACACCTTCCAATTATATTAATGAAAACATGTGATCCTCCCGGGATTCGAACCTGGGTTACCACATACAGATCTTAAACACTCTAACCGTTACACCATCAAGACAGTTAGGGGTACTTCACACAGTCAGGAATGCGAGCTAGAATCACTAGGAGTAATGATTCCTGGTGATTCCTGGGAATACACCACGAATGTCTGTAATTCCCTGTGGACTCACAACACCGTAGGAACCAGTGGGAGTGTACCTACGAATCACTGGGAGTCACTGGGAATCACCAGGAATCACCTGGATAAAACCAGGAATGAAGTGCGAGTTATTGAAAATTTGAAAATTTCGGATTACTGTAATATACGAGTCGATAGGAGTAATATAGGAATCACTGGGAATTAGATAGGAGTCACTGGGAGTCACCGAGCATCACTGGGATTTGTTAGGAATGAGATGCCAGGCATGGCCCCCATTGTGTGTTTGACCCTATAATTGAAATTAATTTGTCCTCAAGTATGTCTCTTGTAGGCTATAACTACAGTCCTCTAATATCATCATTAAGTATTATGACTGTATTCATACATCATTACAGACATTAATATAATACGATAAGTCTGTATTATTATGTACCGTAAGGTCATAATATCAATGCTTACTATACTTTACGAAACAAATATATTTAAACTATTGTCTAAATAGTGGATAGTTTATCCTTCCCACCTTCTTCTTTTCATTCGTTACCGAGTTCTGTAATATTTCATACGATTACCTAATATAGGTAACACTTATAGGTTGTGTTAGTTTGCTTAGGTTAGGTCAGGGGAGTTTCAGAACTTCTAGATTATTAACCGGCGACTACAACGGCCCCTAAACAACCAAGCCATGATTACGCTGGCTCAAAGTTTACCCCGGCGACTACAACGCCCCTCGAAGTAGTAATCCAAACTCCACTGTCCACCACCAAACGAACTTGACATTTCAAAACACATACACACACGTATCCACCATTTTCGTTATGTTGGGTAAGGGGAATTGCAGAACTTGTAGACTACAAGTAGTAACATTGACCATACATTGTTCACATTATTTAATTACCTGAACTACCGTAATTTCATTCTCTACACACAATCACTGGGTGAATACAATGTCTTGTGGGAAATTGTACTTTCACAGGTTAATACTAGGCCTATTTATAATGTTTGACCAATAAAAGTTAACTACCCGTATACTGTATATTATGCTTTCACGTGAGAAGTATTTCAGGTTTTTATGAATAATATATTTATTAAAGGGTACTTCACACAGTCAGGAATGCGAGCTAGAATCACTAGGAGTAGCTGAAAATTCGGATTCCTGGGCCTATTCGCGGTGAAAAATCGATGACTCCTAGTGACTCTAGCGATATTCTAGTGATTCCTGTTAGACTCCCAGTGACTCCAAACTGCAGTATGAGCCCAACACTGCATATTTCGTTTAGCTACAGATAGGTAATTTGGCAAGTACCCTACCCTAACCTAAGCCGTGCATAATACCGAGCACCTCTACACTCTGCAATGTTGTGCAACTTGCAAGAAAGTAGTTGGAGTTAAGGGGGAGGTAGTCGCTATTTCTGGACCCCCTTCTCCCTCATGTTTAGCTTATTTAGGTACCGGTAGGAGATTTTAAGGCATTCTTTCCGTTAGTTTGGCGATTTGGAGATCTCTCGCCTCATTTCTTTGTCAATATACAGACCTTTCGTGCCATTTAGGTGTGTATGTTTTTTGGCGAGCGAAAGCGACCCTGTAATTTTAGAAGGAACCGACATTTTTCTCCCCAAGAATGTACATATATATCTTGAAAGGGGGTCTTGGGGGTGTTCTTTTAAGCTTCATGGACGTCTAGGGAGGAAAGTCACAAATATATTAATATACAAATATATAGATATATAGACCAAAAAACATGCACTACCCCCATAATGTAATATATGGCTACACTGCGTTGTTCCCTGGGTGGTGGACCTTTAATAAACCGAGACCAGACAACTGCTAACATCTTGAGCCATAGTTGTACTTTATGCATGAGGACGACATTAATTTTATTGATTGGCAAATATTAGACGATTATGCATGCAGTTTTGGAAGAACGTTTGAGGTCTGAAACTTAAAGATGATACTCTGGTGTCCAAGGTCTGCCAACACACTACACTAGACACCATACATACCATTATCACACTCCACACAAGTACCACACAACACATATCACACTACACATACCGGTACTAGGCCTACACACTCCACATACCACAATACACACAAGTACCACACGCCGGCAAGACACCAACATCACATAATTCACTTAAAATAAATAGATATCATAATATAAATAATTAAATAAATGATAACATACTATATACATTGTCACATTTATAATAAAGTAGCGCAGGACAAAACCATACAAATTATATACCGAGTCTCTCTACCTTTTATTTAACAATGACATTAAATAATTACACCACCTAGATATAACTGCAAGAGTGGCTTCAACTTATGAGGCGTGTTTTATTGTGACATATATGAACACATAAAACACTTTAATTTCAAGCTAGAGAAGGCTTTTCTCTCCTACGCAAATATAACGAATGCAGTATTTTACTTTGACGTAACATTATAATTTATTTTGCGGTATTTATGTTTCTTTAAATGTTCATGTTTTGCTAAGTCAATTTAACAACAATACCATTAAACATGAGCTTCAGAATTAATTTATAAAATTAATTTATAAGTGTGACAAAAAGTATACTGGTACGAGAGAGAGAGAGAGAGCGAGCAAACCAGGTCACACAAAGGGTAGTAACACGACCTGTACACAAACACACACACACACACACACACACACACACACACACACACACACACACACACACACACACACACACACACACACACACACACACATACATACACACACATACATACATACATACATACATACATACATGCAATACATACTTTATGCAATACTATGAATATATCGTATATGCACACATTTAGTTTTTCAACATCAAATGTACTTCGATCATCAAAGAGCAGTTCAATTAGCCTATTATTGATGTAACTCCTGGCTACCGGTATGTCTTTCAACCTGTCATTAATGTTATTCAGCCAACTGTCTATATTGTTCTTCTGCATCTGTTTGTGTTTCTATACTTTTTATGTGTCAATGTTGCCATAGTTATCCCTTGCCAGTCAAACGTCCATAACATGAAGATAAATAATGTAAATCAGTGTCAAACCGGAGCAATTTTGTTTGAAGACTTGAATGAAAATGAGAACCAATAAAAGAAAATTAACATGGAATATCATTGTGTTGGCCAATTTATCACTTCCTAACACTTAATATGCTCTATAAACCATAATTTTGTCTCTACATAATACAATAAGAAAGACGACACCTAATGGACTGCTTTCGTTTGACACCCTTATGTAAACAAGCTGATGCAGAGCCAGACAGTCAGTTGGCTGATGAAATTGAATTGCAGGTTTGATGCCGGTATCACATGAGAGATTTTCCGGCAATATTCGATGAACAAGGTGTTTTTCGTACTATTTTGAGGGTCTTTCGTATTAGAAGCGGAAACTAGATCGAAGGTAGATTATGTTAGGTAGTTTAATTCTTATGGAAGTTAAATCTTGAAGCTGCCAGAGTGTAATTGCCCGTAAAGATTGACGGGAAAATCGCTCGTATGACACGGCCTTAAGCCAAACATAATGCTACACTGATTGCATTATGTCCTGCTTAATTATCTATGCCATTACAATGACGCTTGCATTAAGGTTAATTAAAATCCATCCGCCCATGGGTAAATAGGTTCATTGATTTGCATGCGTATTGGAAGCATACTATTCACAATGATACGGCAGAAGAATGGTAAGCAAAATGGTTATTAGTTCCTCATAGACTACATTCTTTATGGTGTGTGTGATAAGGAACTGACCAGGCTCTTAACCCCTTCTGTACCGAAAACGTCTTTTTCATTTGATTTCAGCTACATTTAGACGATTTTATGAAGCTTAGGAAGGATGTATGGTAGCTAAAATGATTAATTGAGATAGTCTGTAGCCTTTTGATTGGTGGACGTCCTTCCTAAGCTGAATTAAATCGTCAAATAGTTGCCAGAATATACGGTAATGAAAAGGTGTCACCGGTACAGAAGTGGTTAATAAACGGTTAAGAGTCAAGACGAATTATTCTGTGGACTACGAGTTTACAGATAGATAGATAGACAGATGTAGGATACATATATAGAGCTAAGCACTTTTGAGTACCTTACGGTCATTTGTATTGCGTTAAGTAAATTGACATCGCAAGGTGTTTTTGTTTTCTCTTTCTCTCCCTCTCTCTGATTGCTTTAGTCTACTACTAGTTAAGGGGGTCACCGATTTGTTTGTTTATCTTTCTCCCCTTTTCTCTCTTTCCCTGGTTTGTATCCATTGAGACCCATTCAGCCAACTGTGTTAAGACGTGTATCCCCATCTAGGTGTCTATTTCTTCCTGGCGAGCGATAGCGAGCCAGCATTGTATGAAGAAATCCGGCTTCGCCGGAGAAATTTTTCTATCGAATAATGTACACATTTAGCTTGCTGTCAAAACAAAAATAATTATATGTGGGCTCGCTACCGCTCGCCAGGAAAATATTGACACCTTGATTTTTAGTTATATTCTAACTATATTTAGACGATATTATGCATTTCAAGAAGGTTATGTGGTATGAAAAAGGGTTAAATGAGATAGTTCGAAGCCTGTTTATTGCTAGAGACCCTTATTAAACTGAATCGAATCGTTTAACAGTTGCCAGAATAATAATCAAAAAAACTTCGCCGGTACAGAAGGGGTTAATGCAATTAGTATATTCCTAAAATATAACTACCGTAAATGACTGAGTAAAAGCCAATCAAGCATGCCTTGTTTTACGTAACGCCAAAGGAAGGCACAACCCGGAGTTACAACAACAGTAATTGAACTGCTCTTTGATGATCGGAGTGATGCATCTGATGTTAAAAAACACAATTTCGACATATATGAGGCATTCACGTAATATCAGCATGTAAGCATTTGTGTGTGTGCGTGTGTGTGTGTGTGTGTGTGTGCGTGTGTGTGTGTGTGTGTGTGTGTGTGTGTGTGTGTGTGTGTGTGTGTGTATGAGCGACTACAAGATACACTACAGGTACTATTTGTAAAGCAAAATCATGCATAAATACACAGTAATAACAAAACATAACACAAACAATATAATACATGGCTTGTGATAAGAAGAATGTGCACACTTACGTACACATTATTAGACATTTACAACATATATAACTTATTACCGGTACTGAAATTTTAATAAGGTCACCCATTCTGAATTCTGACACAAAAATTTGCTTTATTATTTTGTTTTAGTATATTTATAAGTTTTAGTAATAGTATTTAATTACGGGTAATGTGACCCATTTCATTATATTAATTTGACGTCAACAACCTGTATGTGAGGTGAATACATCTGACTATTAACCCCTTGAGGATTATGATGCATTTTGACAGTATATTCTGGTTATCCAGGTTATCATAAGACGATTTTATACACCTTAGGAAAGATCTGTACGAGTTCAAATGTAAAGACTATCTCATTTAATCCCCTGACTCCCATACACACGTCCCTCCTAAGGTGAATAAAATCGTCTAGTGATTGCCGGAATATAATGAAAAGGATGTCACCGGTACTGACTGGGTTAATATAAACAACATGGCGGTATCGTAAACAAAAGTAGACACTATTCTCCTCATAGAAGACTCCGCACCAAACCAACGGGTCGCTATCTGTAAAAAAAAGACAAAGACAAAAAAATAAACTGCTTCACAATTACTGGATGACATTCCCTCTTTTTGCCTCTCAGTATTTTACTGTGTGTGTGTGTGTTTGTGTGTGTGTGTGTGTGTGTGTGTGTGTATGTGTGTGTAATGTGTATGTGTGTGTGTGTGTGTGTGTTATTTTTGTTTTTTCTTTTCTGGAGCGATCATGATCCAGGGTGTTAAACCAGAGCAATTTTGTTTGAAAACTTGATTGAATATGAGAAGGAATACAAGAAAATATCATGAAGTACCGGTAGCATTGTTTTGGCCATATTATCACTGCCAAAAACATAATTTGAACTTTAAACCATCTATCTATCTATCTATTGCCTGACGCCGTGATCCCCGAAGGGGTGGCCACAAACGAACCGCCCCCATGCACCTCTGTCCCCAGTCAGTCGACGCCCCTCTCCCCAACCAGCACCGCCTTCGTTCATGTACTTCCTCACTCCATCCTTCCACCTCTCATTCGGTCTACCTCTCCCTCTCTGTCCCTCCACCTCGCTCTCGTACACCCTCTTAGTCATTCTCTCGCTTTCCATACGTTCCATATGGCCGAACCATCTCAAGTTGTTCCTTTTCACACTTTCCAGCACATCTACCTCCACACCACACCTCCTTCTTACTTCCTCATTAGTCTGTCTATCCCTCCATGTAACTCCACACGCACTCCTTAAATAATTCATTTCCACTGCTCTCACTCTTGGTCTGAGTCTCTCAACCAACGTCCATGCTTCGCTTCCGTAAGTCAGTGTCGGGATTACCACACTTTAAACCATAATTATAGCTATACATATACATCCTATGACTTCAATTGCTTCAAACTCCGTGTGTCTAGACATTTTGGCTCGAACATTCCTTTATTTTGGCCCTGTCACTCTTTCAACTCTGGGGGAGGTACTCTTCACAGGCAGTTTTGCCTTCTGTCTCCCTCATCCACATAGAGAGAGAAAACACATAATATAACAAAAAAGAACAACAATATAAAGACTAAAAGGAACGTACTCTGCTTGCGTTTGACACCCTGCGATCATGAGTGCAATATGTGACAGACTCCAAAATAAAACTCGATCAAAATGTTCATCGTTCGTTCTCGTTAGCAGCAGAAAGGGAACCGGGTATTACACAATGAGAGAGAGAGAGAGAGAGAGAGAGAGAGAGAGAGAGAGAGAGAGAGAGAGAGAGAGAGAGAGAGAGAGAGAGAGAGAGAGAGAGAGAGAGAGAGAGAGAGAGAGAGAGAGAGAGAGAGAGAGAGAGAGAGAGAGAGATTAACCCCTTCACTACCGGTGCCGCCTTTTTTATTAAATAATTATTCTGGCAACTATCAAAACGATTATATTCAGATTAGGAAGGCTGTCTACCCATTAATAGAATACAGGCTCTCAATTTATCCTTTTAGCTACCATATATCTTTCCTAAGCTTCATAAAATCGTCTAAGTGTGGCTAGAATGAAATTAAACAGACGTCGCGGGTACAGAAGGGATCAATACATATTTCCTGAAATCTAATACAAGGTGGCGCAGATTTGGGTTTGCCACCTAGTAGAATTTGGCAACGTTGCTTTTCTTGATATCGTAATGGTTAGTGCGCGGAATTTCGGTGTGAGTATCCTAGGTTCGAATCCATGCATTCCTTAGTTTCATTGATTTAATTAATTCGGTTTATTTGTAAATTAGTTGGTGGGTTGGTGATAATATGAATCTGTGTAGCCAAACGGTAGGCCCATACATTTGATGATGACTTTGAAAGGGAGCATGGGGAATAAAACGATAGAATACATATTATCATCGAAAACTATGGGAAATTTGAAAAAATTGTACTAATAAGGAAGTTAAAGGGACATATATATCAGTTAAAGGGACATATATATCAGTTAAAGGGACATATATATCAGTTAAAGGGACATATATATCAGTTAAAGGGACATATATCAGTTAAAGGGACATATATATCAGTTAAAGGGACATATATCAGTTAAAGGGACATATATATCAGTTAAAGGGACATATATATCAGTTAAAGGGACATATATATCAGTTAAAGGGACATATATATCAGTTAAAGGGACATATATATCAGTTAAAGGGACATATATATCAGTTAAAGGGACATATATATCAGTTAAAGGGACATATATATCAGTTCAAGAATAAAACTGGAGGAAAAAGGCAACCGAATTGGAAACTAGAATGGCTCACTGAAGGACAGAAACAACAGAAGGGGAACAGGACAAAAAAGGAACTTCAACGACTTCCAATGAAAACCGACAAGAACGATGAACAACAAGGTGATGTGTGTGTGTGTGTGTCGGTTTATTGTTCACTTGCAGCCGTGAAGCTGAAAATCTAAAAACAAAAAATCTTAACTTAGGTACAGTACAAGGCTTGTTCTACCTTACCTACGAGGTCACAAGCAACCTTTAGCGACCGTGAGGTGCCTGGGTTCCCACCATAGTACGTACTTACGCAAATGCACTAGTGAGAAATACGTGTTGGCTAACACAAGAGCTGATAGTTGAGCAGCCTGGCTAGGGAGCGACCACTATACATTCCTCTCCATCAGAATGGCCGAACAAACCTTTAGGATTCTAGTGGATTTGAACCCTCAACATACTGCGGGCACCTTAAACCGCTCGGCCATCCCAACCCGTTTGTGTGTGTGTGTGAGAGAGAGAGAGAGAGAGAGAGAGAGACTTGTGGATTAACCGTATTTGGTGAGAGGCTGGGGTTTTGTAATCCTCGCTACTTCACTCCATTTATTTAATTTGTTTAAGACTGTATCACCTCATTAGTTTGGATATAGGAGAAATTGACTTTCAACCAGGACATATTTAACTTAAAAGGGGTCTGCAGTGGGGGGTTTATTTTGTAGTATAGGGGGCAATCTAAAAATACGTTCCTCGAAAATGGCCGAATCAATCAAAACCCTCTATAATATTTAAACAAGATATTATATCCCCCAAGATGTCGCACTAAAGAGTGTTGATATATAGCCTATTAACAGACAATGTGTATAGCAAATATACCGGTATATATCGTACAACATAACAGTAAACTGGTAAAACATGTTATTAACAACAACAACCATTTCAGGAAAGTTGACGGACCTCAGTAAAGGAGCTACCACAAGCCTATGGTGCTCAACAAGGAGGAGATCCCTTATCTTACGTAAAGGTATGTAAAGTTACGTAAATCAAATATCGGGAGAAAGTTGTTATTATGGCTTTTAACTCCGGGAAATAAATCTACTTTAATGTTTGGGTCTGTCCCATAAGTTGTTCTTTCTTTTCACTTAACATTAGGCTATTCAGTGTGCAGTTGGGTCTGACTACATGATTAGATTGATATCCAGTATTCGATTAATGGATATAAAATCGTAGCCATATTCTTAATATTTAACTGTCTTGGTGGTGTAATGGTTAGAGTGTTTAAGATCTGTATGTGGTATCCCAGGCTCGAATCCCGGGAGGAGCACATGCTTTCATTATTTTAATTGTGAGGTGTTTGGTGTTGGGAGTGAAATTAATTAATTAGATTATTCACTATTGTTTAGACGTCTTACTTGAATTTGAGCTTCATAGTTTCATTGTTTATCTTGCCTTGCACATGTACGATCAAGGCTCATTTCAAACTTCTTTACATTTTCTGAATTTACAACATATTCGGGCAGGCTATTCCAAAAAAACAAAATAAATATATTTGTAGCACAAACAATGAAGACAACAAAAACAACCTCCCATTAACCTACTAACTTAAAAACTGCAACGTGAATATTGTTTGCAAGAGGGGCTGAAAAATGCAATATGTGTTTGTCGTTTGGTAGTTGTCCTGTTAAAAAAAATATTGACGTTATGTTCGGCCCCACACCTCTCACTCCCCTCCAATATATTTCTTTCTGCTCCTAGTTTACATTATTTTTATGTTTTCCTGCTGTCCTATTTCTCCAACCCGTATATGTTTTTTATCTCCTCTTTTTTATTTTTTTTGTGAAACGAATATTTATTTGTTAACCCCTACAAACGTTGTTGCACCTTTTATTTTATCTGTCAGTCTTAATTGTCTTGACTGGATTTTGTAGTTCCAACCTTCCCTTAATATGCCCTGCCATGCTTTGGTAATATGCCGCAATTTTTATTTATTGGTTACTATATACAGTATATATATATATATATATATATATATATATACGGTATATATATATATATATATATACTGTATATATATACAGTATATATATATATATATATATATATATATATATATATATATATATATATATATATATAATTATATATATTTTTTTTTTAGTCGAATGAAATCCTAGGTGAAGATAGAAAAGTAGCCTATATGCAAGGCAATTCAAGAATTAAATCGAAACCGAGGAGGATATATAACTTGAGCAAAATTACCGGTAGTTCTGTCCATAAGAATGCTGTACTTTGAATGTCTGAGGGTTGTTTATTTCACGGTTGTGTTTACCTTTGGATGCTATTGTCCGCGAAAATTGTCCAGAAAAATATACTTAAATATGACGACAGCAGCAACAACAGCAGCGGCAACAAAAAAATTAACAACAGCAATATAAACAATAACATTAACAACATCAACAATAACATTAACAACATCAACAACAACATAAACCACAACCATAACATAAACAATAACATAAATAACAACAACATAAATAACAACATCAACAACACTATAAACAACAACATAAACACCACCAACACCATAAACAACAACAACCGCAACAGCAACAGAGACTAAACGTTTGTGTAGGTTGTGGAAGATGTAGTTGTGTACCCAAATGTTGACAATAAAGACATTCACCTTCCAACACCACCTCCACGGGTCTCAAACTCCGGAGGTCAAAGTTGTCCAAGTTAGGAAAGTTGTATAGTGCTTCGTTTGACAGTTCGAGACTTGCTGAACTCACTCACACACACACTCATGCATGTTCTCTCTTACTCACACAAAATTACTATACACACAATCAAATCATACCCCTGCACAGCTTCTTGCTCTGTACAGGGGCATAGTGCGTCCTTGTATTGAGTATTGTTCACATGTGTGGGGAGGTTCCTCTCACACCGCTCTCCTAGACAAAGTTGAAAGGAAGGCCTTTCGTATCATTAACTCCCGTCCACTCACCAACTCTCTGCAATCTCTCTCTCTCTCCGCCGCAATGTTGCATCTCTCTCGCTATTCTATCGCTACTATAATAATCAGTGTTCCTCAGAGCTTTCCCAGTGTATACCACCTCCTTTACGTAGGGCACGTGGTACCCGTCTTGCAACTCAATCCCACCCCTACTCTGTGCAACTCTCCAACCCAAGAGTGAAACGTTACTCTCAAACTTTCTTCTACTCAACAGCTGAGCTCTGGAACTCTCTCCCAGAATCAGTCTTTCCCTCTTCCTATGACTTAAATTGCTTCCAAGTCAGTGTGTCCAGGCATTTTGGCTCGAACGTCCCTTGATTTTGGCCCTGTCACTCTTTCAACTATGGGGGAGGCACTCGCTATAGGCAGTTCTGCCTTTTGCCTCCCTCAATCACATAGAAAAAAAAACAAACAAAAAAACACACATTCAGTCACTCACTCTCACTTTCTCACACACACTCCCTCCCCCTCCTCGTCTTCTCTCTCACTCACTCTCACGCACTCACACTCACTCTCTCTTTCGCACACACACATACACACATTCACTCACTCACTTCCACACACACTCCACTCTAGCATTCCCCCCTCCCCCCCACTCCCAAACTCACTCACTCACTCTCTCTCTCTCTCTCCCCGCTGTATGAATAGTGTTCTAGAAGCTTCATTAAACAAAATACATCAACAAACCGTTTAATAGGTACCGCAATATTTAACCCCTTGGGGATGGTGAAGCGTTTCAACAGTATAATCTGGTTATCATTAGACTATTGTATTCGGTTTAGGAAGGAATTGAGGGAGTCAGTGGGATGATTAAGATAATTTTACCCTTTTGACTGCTAGAGGGCCTTCCAATACTGAATAAAATCGCCTAATGATAGCCAGAATTTACCCTTTTGACTGGTAAAAGGCCTTCCAAAACTGAATAAAATCGCCTAATGATAGCCAGAATAAACGGTTCCAGGTCAGTTGAACCAGTGCCACTTCAACCAGTGCCACTTTAACCAGTGCTAACTCAACCAGTGGCCACTTCAACCAGTGACCATTTCAACCAGTGACCATTTCAACCAGTGACCATTTTAACCAGTAACCTAACCTAACCTAACCTAACCTAACTAAACTAACCTAACCTAACCTAACCTACTGGTTAAAATGGTCACTGGTTGAAATGGTCACTGGTTGAAGTGGCCACTGGTTGAGTTAGCACTGGTTAAAGTGGCACTGGTTGAAGTGGCACTGGTTCAACTGACCTGTCACCAGAATAAACTGTCAAACTCGTAATAATCCTCAAAGGGTAATACAAATATGTAAGCATCAGACTATTTTCTTATTCCTTTTCCTCTGCCTTCCAAAATACAAATTCGTTACCCGGAACCACAATTAAATTCATTAATGTAATATAATTAATTATAATTATACCTAGCTCACTCGCACTTAAAATAAAATGTGGCACTACTTTTAATTAATTACTGCAGTCATCAGAGAGTACAATTAAAATAATTACATTAATCATGACATTTCTAAGCCATTTTCCGTGTCGAGAGAGAGAGAGAGAGAGAGAGAGAGAGAGAGAGAGAGAGAGAGAGAGAGAGAGAGAGAGAGAGAGAGAGAGAGAGAGAGGAGAGAGAGAGAGAGAGAGAGAGAGAGAGAGAGAGAGAGAGAGAGAGAGGAGAGAGAGAGAGAGAGAGAGAGAGAGAGAGAGAGAGAGAGAGAGAGAGAGAGAGAGAGAGAGAGAGAGAGAGAGAGAGAGAGAGAGAGAGAGAGAGGCATTAAATAATAATAGGGTATTCATGGCATAATTCCGTGCCAATGTGACAGGAAATATATACACTGAGCTTCGTCTAATTATGTATGAAAATAGGCCTACCTAAGATCAGAGCGGTAATGTCGTTTGGATAGGATACATGAAAATGAAAAACTTGCAAAACAAACCAAAACAGGAACGGTACAATATAAAGACAAAAGAACTCATCAAAATCATTACCGGTATGTTGAATTACATTATACTGATAAACAAAGTAGCAATATTTGTTAAGGGAGGTAGGGTATATTTGTTGGTCTATGGATCCATTTATTTGTTTATTCTCTAGTTTCCTCGCTAGACCTCCATCAAGCTTTAAAAAAAAAAAAAAAAAAAAAAAAAAAAAAAAAAAAAAAAAAAAAACGATTTTAATTTGTACATTTTTAGGTAGAAAAAATTCCCAGCCGAGGTAGACAAATTTCCCGGCCAAAGGCCGATTCCTCCTAAAATTACATGCTTGCTATCGCTTACCAGGGAATAATCGACACATAAATGGCACGAAAGGTGTTGCAATTGACAAAAAAATGGATTGAAAGGTCTTAAAATCGCCAAAATGGGATAAACGTCTTAAAATCTAATAACTAATGGGGCTAAGCATGAGGGAGAAGTGGGTCCAGAAAAGCCTTATATCCCCCCCTAAATACCAAACCAATAGTTGGGAGTAAACAACAGTAGGCCTATGACCTAATATTGACTGTAACACAACAAAAATCGTCTTACTCAGTCATTGGAGTTGGTCAAGCAATCCTAACTATTACTGTCTGTTACTTTTTCTGATTAGTTAGTTAGAATAGGACTTCAGAGGATATCAACCTTTCTAGAATATTAAGCCAGCACACTGTAAGTCAAGAATAGCGTCAGGATTGGAGACCCTTTTCGAGAACTCCAGTCCCTTCTTTCCCTGAGTTGAACTAATCTGTGGGTCTTGCACACGTAATTTGTCAAGAATTTACCCTTTCAAGATACGAGGACGGATTACTTTATTTACCTTGTGGCTATTATTAAACGATGTTATTAATATTAGGAAGGGTATATGGAAGTCAGAGGGTAAATTGCGGTAGATGTTATACATTTGAGTCCCAAAGGGCATTTTACAACTGAGTAAAATCGTCTATTGATAGCCAAAATACATATTTAAGTGCGTCATAATCCTCAAGGGGTTAAAGTGATTAGTCAGAAGCTAAAACCAATATAAGCATAGCTCTGGGCCAAGTTTTCGGTAAATTTAGACTTGTTTTCTATAAAGAAAAAGCAACCTCCCCCCAAAAAAAATAAAATAAATAAAAACCTTGTAGCAGCCACGAACAACAGCAGTTGAGGATGTTAAATAGAGTCAGACAAGGAGGTACAGGTACAGGACGGGTTAGAGCTGCACGGGAACACTTAACAACTCATGTTACACCTTCAATGCTATTATCAGACAGATAATATTAGAGCAGGTAAATCTAAATTAAAATATAACAGATGTAGAAATATTAAATATGGACTATTTTCCATTTTTATCACAGGGAAATTCAAAGTTACAATTGACCACTTGCGAGTTACGTTCTATAAGCAATTTTTAGCTGTAGACCCTGGGGGCTTTGCCCCCCTCACCCCCCATGACTTATTGTCATCATCATATATATTACCAGCAGGGGCAAATAACAGCAGTCAAATTCGATGTGAATGTAATTGCGAGCATGCGACTATGTAAGCAAAGCGGACAGTACGCCCGCTAACAACTCTTACCTATTATTGTATCCCACGGCCGGCAACAAAACAACTTACCCACCATCTGGCCATGGGATACAATAATAGGTTGAGGGGGCTTTGCCCCCCTGACCCCCCATGACTTATTGTCATTGCAAGCTCTGACTACGTAAACAACGCGAACGGTACGCCCGCTAACACAACTCTTACCGCCCCCGCTGGTAATCTATATGATGATCCAATAAGTTCCCCTCAACCTATTATTGTAACCCATGGCTGGTAACAAAACAATTTACAGCTGGTCGTGGGATACAATAATAGGTTTAGGAAAGCCTCCTCCCTCAACCCCCATGACGTTTTGTCATCATCATATATATTACCAGCAGGGTGCAAAAAAGAGCTGGCTGTGGAATATTTTCGTAAAAATACATCTGTCAAATTAGACGCGAAAGTAACTGCAAGCGTACGACTTATGTAAAAAAGGCGACGTGTATGCCTGCTAATGCAACCCTTACTGAAGTGTCTTAACACTGTTGGATGGATATTTGGTTGCAAATTTGAGATTTGCAGTTGCGGTGGAAATTATTGATAGCGTAATGCATAGTGCGTGGAATTTCGATGTGAGTATCCTGGGTTTGAGTCCTGGGAGTGCCACATGTATTTGTTGATATCATTAATTGAGTTTAGATGTGAAGTTGGTTGGTGTATAAAGCATAATAATTATTCAAGAAATCTTTCGTGGCGATTCGAACACTCTGGGGTCACGACCGATACGTTCGGTTCTAATAGGACAGCTTTTGGGATGAAGGGGGATTTGCTCCCCCTTATTTATTTTCTAAAAATATCGTAGGTTAAGTAAGTGTGGAGAGATGTGGTTGAGTTAATGGTTACGGTGGGTGAAGTGACTGTCAGTAACGGAACTTTACCCCTTCACTCCCATTACGTAATTCTCATCATATTCTGGTTACCATTACACGATTTTTTTTAGTTTGTAAGTTAGCTATAAGACTCAAATGGGTAAATATGATATCAACAAACCCTCTTAGTAACACAGGTCCTTCTTAAACTGCACAACACCATCTAAGCTTTGCCAGTATCAGAGGTAAAAGGGCGTCATGGCACTGAATAGGTTAAAGGCGAAAATACCAATGTAATCACGGAGATGGAACGGTAAAAGTGCCCGGTGGAAATATTGTTTAAGGGGAGATAGCCCATTTTTCTGGTTCCCTTTCTTCTTCATTGGTGTTCAGATTGTATGACGATCAGCCCATTAGTTTGGCGATTTGAAGACCTTTCGCCCCATTTCTTTTTCAATATTAAGACCATTCGTGCCATTTAGGTGTCAATTTTTTCGTGGCGAGTGATAACGAGTCTGTACTTTTAGAAGGAATCTGGAAATTTTTCTACCGAAAAATGTACAAATTTATCTTGAAAGGTGGTCTAGGAGGTGTTTCTTTAAGCTTGATCTAGGTCCAGCGAGGAAACTAAAAAATACAAAAATAAATATAGGCTATAATTATGTAGACCAAGAAACCAACACTGCCGTCTTCAGGTGCACTAAGAGTTGGTGTACTGTCATCGCTGGCAAGGTCTTATGTAGTGTTCACCACCAATTCACTTCATCCAAGGTTAATCTGAATTAGTTATTATTCTTAATATCAATCCCCCTCCAAATACAACTATTGAAAGCATGAGATCCTACCGGGATTTTAATTAGGGACACCACATACAGAACTTAAACACTTTAACCATTCCATCACTAAGACAATTAAAGATTCTGTACACGACCACGATTAATATCCATTTATCGAATAGGCTACTGGATATCAATCTAATTAATCTAATCCTAGGTTTGAGTCCTTGGAGTGCCACATGTATTTGTTGATTTCATTAATTGAGTTTAGAAGTAAAGTTGGTCTGTGAAAAAATATGAATTAAATAGTAACAAGTGCGTCATCCTTAACAAAAAGTAAAAATAAAATAAATAATAATAATTGGGTTTCCCCTTTAGAAAGTGCAAGTAAATTGTACATTCAGTACAGATAATCAAAAGTGGTTGTTGGCAAACACTAATTTATTGTTACATCTGATATAATAGCCTATATTACATAGACATAAATATACGTTATTAAGTAACCTAAAAAAACATATTCCTCTTCGCAATCTCGACACACTTGCGCTTTGTCTTATAATAATATGGTCTTCAGAGGGTAGTGCTTATTTTTTAGTCTATGAATTTATTTATATATTTTGTTTTTGTGTTTCCTCGCTAGGCGTCCATTAAGCTTTAAATACAACCCCTTAGACCCCCTTTCAAGATAAATGTGTATATTTCTCGGTAGAAAAATTTCCCGGTTCCATCTAAAAATACAGGCTCGCGATAAAAAATCAACACGTAAATGGCACGAAAGGTTTTAATTTTGATAAAGAAATGTGGCGAACGTCTTAAAATATTAAAACTAATATGCTAAACATGAGGGAGAATGGGGATCAGATAAAAACGACTACCTCCCCTTTAAACCCACCGAAGCAACTGGCGTAACTAAACCAGGTCTGCAAATTCCACGAGCTTTGTGAAATATAAATATGCAAGGGAGACAGGATGCGGGAGGAATGTGTCTGGCTTTTATCTCTCAAGTTATTTAACCCTTTCAGGATCATGACGCGTTTTAGTAGTTTATGCTGGCTATTATTACACGATTTTATATAGCTTAGGAAGGATCTGTGGGAATTAGAAGGGTAGAGCTCAATTAACCCTCTGACTTCCACATACCCTTCCAAAACCGAATAAAACCGTCTATTAATAGCCAGAATATAGTGTCAAAACACGTCATAATCCTCAAGGGGTTAGGCAAGTCATTCCATAAAGATTAACACTAAAATATATACTTCAAGATAAATAAAATGGTGTATCAAATGAGAGACTAGATAGTCACCTCAAATTTGTGTATCTGTATTCAAAATAACTCCTTTACAATCAGCGTCACACGAGCGCTTTTTCCACCAATTTTTCGGTCGATTATTATTGGCAACTTCAAAATTTACACTATCAGAATTAAGCGGCTATCATAATCTTCAGTCTTCAGTCTAGTTGCCATTGCCAAATTAAGGGGAGATGGGTCGTTTTTCTGGTTCTCCTTCACCCTCATGTTTAACCCCATTCGTTTTGAGATTTTAAAACGTTCACCCCATTAGTAAGACCTTTCGTGCCATTTAGTTGTCGATTTTTTCCTGGCGAGCGATAGCGAGCCTGTACTTATTAGAAGAATCAGCCTTCGGCCGGAACATTTTTCTATCGAAAAATGTACAAATATATCTTAAAGGGGGGTCTAGGGGGTGTTTTTTTTTAAGCTTGATGGAAGTCTAGCGAGGAAACTAACAAATAAATGAATATATTAATAAATAGACCCCCCCAAAAAAAAAAAAAAATAAAAAAAAATATCCTCTTAACTGAAGCAAGTGCCTCAACTCTAAATGCCAGGAGGTTTGTGGAATACATATTGCACTAGAGACAGCATGAGAGATGAGACAAGATCAGAATGTGCCTGCATTTTGTCTCTGAATAAGTTAAACCTCTGAGCCACGTTAGAAATATTGTGGCCATCTTTAAGAACTGAGCACTCGGATTTACAAGAGACAATGAAAACAAAATAGCTTTATTTCTCTATAATGTGTTCTCAATTCTGAAGTATATTTAAGAATTAGGCCAAATATATAAATGTTGTCTTTGGTAATATAACGTATATTATTTAGTGAGACGATGAATAAATTATAAATAATGTAATACCAACAGTGATATGACGACTCCGTATATGGAAATCTATTTTGTTTTTTATTAATTTCACCACAACACCAAACACCTCCAATGAAATTAATGAAAGCATATTTATGTGATCCACCAGGATTCGAACCCGGGTTATCACACAGATTTTTAGACACCTTAACCATTACACCACCAAGACGGTTAATATAATAGATTGACGTTTAAGTTGATTTTAAATCAAGTGGTGAGGTTATATTGTAAATGTGTGTTTGATGTCAATAATGCAAAAGAGAACAGTCCGCAATATGAATTATTAGGAAACAGCAGAATTGCATGTTTTCCTTGATTACTTTTAGTGAAACAAAATTAAATAAAGACATTACAGATACAAGTATGTAAGTTTTATGTACCGGTAATCCTCTTTTATAAATCCGGATCTTGACCGCGGGCCGCCTGTTGAGTAGCCCTGCTATACTGTAGTCCAATCATTATTATTAGGCCAAAACGCTTGACTGCTAACCTATGTAACTAAAAAAAATGACTAGAATTAACGAGCTAATATTTCTACCATTGTTGAAGAGACAGCCAGAAAATACGCATGCAAATTTTACAGCCCATTTGTCCCAGCCCTTTTTGTGTTACAGGGGTTAGGAGTCACGATTGCTGGCCTACTTAAAATGATTGCATGATTGTATATATTATTGGTCGTAAATTCCATCCCCGATTAATAAATTGGCTCAATTATTTCGGAGGGATCAACACAGCATGAATCTGGCCTAATGATGACCCAATATTCATTCATCAACACGGTACGGTAGTAATTAAACCAGGGGGGGGGGGGGGATTTTGGTAAAGCGTTTCTAGTGCAATGGGTTTTGTTCAATTTACTTAGTACAAGAAGATATTATATATTAATGTTTTTCTCTCTTGACTTCATACTAGAAGATGATAGCATTCAGTTATGGATAGTACTTCGAGGCAATAGAGTTGACAACACTATTTCAGTTAATCCTATGAAGACCACCAGACGATATCGTTCAATAATTAATACAGTACCGGTATTGTTCGTTATACAGTTTCTATATTTAGCATGCATACCGGTACCGGTCATTATTATTGACTAAACATACTTTCCATACATATGTGTTCGTCGGAAGAGAAACGTACTGTACTTAGAGCATATATATTTGTAGATTAAACATATATTCTTGCAGTCAGTAGGTTAAACTAGTGTAACGAAAATGATACACATAATAGGTGTTTCAATCATTTTTAAGAACATAAGAACATAAGAAAATGGGAGTCTGCAGAAAGCCGATTGGCCTAAGCAAGGCAGATCCCTGTCCCACACAACCCCAATTACAAAGTCAACCAGAATCTACATGACAATCTCTTTCACACTTATGACGCGATTTTGAGCCTATTAGGGATACTTTAAAGCCTTTGTTACCATCAGGGGTATTTAGAAACCTTTAGTTTAGTTACTTCAACCTCAGCAGTTGTCTTTGAGTTAGCTGTGGCAGAAAACTAATTTTGGAAAGTTAATTATAAGAGTGAGAGAACTCTTATTTCTTATTGCTAATCTGGCAACCTCTGCTTCATAAAAGCGTGAAAGAGTTAATAATATATAATATACCCGGTAAATATAAATGTTGCACTGCAGAAATATATAATACGGTAGGGCTTTTAGGCTGCAACGTAAACAAAAATACTATATACACCGTATATGTATTTCATGTAGAGAAGGACTAAAATGTTGAAAACGAAGCCCACACAATAAAAATACGCTTTCAACCAGAATCTACATGACAAAGCTCCCCTTACAAAACCCTGAAACATACACATATATCTTTAAACAAATTGGGTAGAATGTAGAATTTGGGCGTACCGCCAGCCTTGTTTACACTACGCGGAGTGGTTTCGGACGCTTGCCATCATGTTCCCGTCTATTTTGACTGCCTTTGGATACAATAATATGTCGAGGGCCCCCCCTCACCCTCCCCATGACATATTGTCATCATCAGCATATATATATTGCCAGCAGGGGGCAAATAACCGAAAAAATCGCTGTCAAAATAGACGCGAACTAAACCACGGCGATTGACAAATGTAAACATGACGGCGGCGGCGCCGGGAATGACGTCGAACGCCTTCAATCACGTTCCCGTCTATTTTTAATGCCATTTGATACAATTATATGTTGATGGGGGGCTTTGCCCCCCCCCCCCCATGACATATTGTCATCATCATATGTATTGCCAGCAGTGGGCAAATAACCGAAAAAATCGCCGTCAAAATAGACGCGAAGTTAACCGGGGCGATCGCCCTATGTAAACATGACGACCGTACGCCCGGAATCTACATCCATCCCAACAAATTTGGCGTAGAATGCAGAACTTCGCCTATATATAATTATGGAAGCATTTCTCTGGTAACGAATTGATGAATATAATTTCCTATTCATCAACTACAAAGCAATATACAGTATACCGGTACTAATTATTGAAAAGCAAGTTCCTTCCAAAAATCAATCCAGATACATATAATTGCATAAAGAAAAACTTAAGGGTCCACGAATTTTTAAAAGTGACTGTACGTATAGGGTTTAGGTAAGATAATATACCCTGTTCCATATAAGTAGGGCCAAACTCTTGAACATTAACCTCTATAACTCACATACAAGTAGAGTAATCGAGCTAATATGTCTACCATTTGGGTAGGGTAAGCCAGGTAATAGGTGTGAAAAGTTACAGCCTATTTGCTCTAGCTGTGTGTGAGTTACTGAGGTTAAGGTTCAGGATTTCTGGCCTACCTATTTGGAAGAGAGTATAACAAGCATACCTCGAACATTAGATGGACGAATGGAAAGGTCTGCTTTAATCACAGTAAAGGATGAGTGTGTGCGGCCTCAACACACATACAACATACGAATACACACGACATACAAGGACACACACACACACACACACACAACATACGATTACACACACACCATATGAAACCACACACACACACACACACACACACACACACACACACACACACACACACACACACACAGACATAGACACACAGACACACACACACACACACACAGACACAGACACACACACACACACACACACACACACACAGACACACACACACACACACACACACATACATCACCTAGCTTATTACCCCCTTCAGCACCATGGCGCCTTTTTACCTTTGATCCTGGCCGAGTTTAGATAATGTTATGCAGCTTAAGAAGGACCTATGTTACTAAGAGGGTTTTATTGAGATAGTATTAATCTATTTGAGTCGTATAGTTAGATTTCAAACTAAAGAAAATCGTATAATGTTAACCAGAATAAGACAAAAATTACGTAGAGGTGGTGAAGGGGCTATCAATAAATATATAGTAATTGTATGTACAGTTGCCCACAGAAGTTCTGTTCCTCTCCGTGACCTTATAGCCTACATGGAAATATAATGCGCATGATTGAATTACAAGTGTGGTTTCTTATGCAGTGCTTAAGTTAACTCATCTGATTAGTCCACTGATATTTCGGTTCTCGGGCTATCATAAGACGATATTATTCAGATTGGGAAGGGTATATGGAAGTCAGAGGGTTAATTGAGATGGTCTTTACTATCTTAATTCCCACAGATCCTTCCTATGCTGTATACATTCGTCAAATTATAGCCGTAGCATATTATTAAAACGCGGCATAATCTTCTAAATCAAATATAATGCTTCAGCCAACAATATCAGAATACATTTAATTTTCACTTTATGCCAAACTTGTCATATACATAAAGGTATGCTGAATATTGTCCAGCTGTAAATAAAATCAAAATTAATTACAATGTTATGTAAGATAATCCTAATCTTATATTGATGCATTTTGCAATTTCCGTTTTCACAATGGAATAAAGGAACAGTATTTATATTTATCTTTTAATATTAATCAGATGCGACTTTCCGATAAACTAAAAAGAAAGTAAAGACGTAAAATATAACTTCAATTTCCGAACTATCCATCCAAAAAAAGTTTGCAAAAGGTCAAATCGTCTTTACATGCAATATTTGAACATTCAGCTTTAATACTGAGAAATAATTTTCGGAAAATAACACACTAATGGAAAACGACTGTCGGGAATTCATCCATGATTCAATTATTTTGGTTCCATTTATATGATATTTAGGGCTATTATATTAAAACAAAAATACGTGAATGTGTACATGAATGCGTCAATTTATTTGCGCATATGTACATGGCAGTGTGTGTGTGTAATAATAATAGTAATAATAATAATAATAATAATAATCAAAGTTGCAAGCAACGTTGTCCGGGGTTCGAGCGGTTTTGCAAGCAGGGTATTGTGTAGGATACAAATGCTGTGTCACAGATATCAAAAGATTATTTAACTTATCGGGCATGGAGAAATTACAGAAGGAACAGATTGTGCAAACAAACAAGAGCGAGATAGGGAGAGATTGGCTGTATAAGGGATCTGCCTCTATTCGTTTAGTAACAGAGTTGTAGATATGTGGAATAGGCTACCTAGTGCTATAATGGGATCAAGAACAATAGAGCTTCAACTTGAAATTAGATAGAACGAGATGGGTTGGGTGTGAAAGGGATCTGCCAGGTGTAGGTCAATTGGCTCTCTGCAGACTCCCGTTTTCTTATTTTTTTATGTTCTCATTTGTGAGGGAGAGAGAGTATAGCGAGAGAGAATAGATGTCGTAAACGTAAGGAAGATAGCGATAAATATGAGAGAGAGAGAGAGAGAGAGTGCGGGATGGGTTGGGTGTGAAAGGGATCTGACATGTGTGGGCCAATTGGCTCTCTGCAGACTCCGGGTTTCTTATGTTCTCATTTGTGGGAGAGAGTGAGAGACTAGGATGTCATAAATGTAAGGAAGACAGAGATAAATGAGAGAGAGTTTTTATGAGATGGGTTGGGTGTGAAAAGGATCTGTCTTGTGTGGGCCAATTGGCTCTCTACAGACTCCCATTTTCTTATGTTCCTATTTCTTACAATTGTGTTTTGGTTGCAGGTATAATTATGATAACATGGGTGTATAGTAAGTAGTGTAAATAACAGGTAACGTTTATGAGATGGGTTGGGTGTGAAAGGGATCTGCCTTATGTGGGCCACTTAGCTCTCTGCAGACTCTCATTTTCATCTTCGTTGCATGTGTAAGGGATCTGCCTCATTTGTACCAGTGTGCAAACAAACAAGAGCGAGAGAGAAAGAGATTGGCTGTGTAAGGGATCTGCCTCTATTCGCTTGGTAAAATAGTTGTAGATATGTGGAATAGGCTACCGAGTGCTATAGTGGGATCAATAGCAATAGAGCTTCAACATAAAATTTGATAAGACGAGATGGGTTGGGTGTGAAAGGGATCTGCCGTGTGTGGGCCAATCGGCTCTCTGCAGACTCCCATTTTCATCTTGGTAGCATGTGTAAGGGATATGCCTCATTTGTACCCGTGTGCAAATAAGAGAGAGAGAGAGAGAGAGATTGGCTGTGTAGAGGATCTGCCTCTCGTAACAGAGTCGTAGATATGTGAAATAGGCTACCTAGTGCTATAGTGGGATCAAGAACAATAGAGAATTTCAAGATAAAATCAAATAGTCATATGGACGAAATGGGTTGGATGTGAAAGGGATCTGCCTTTTGTGGGCCACTTGTCTCTCTGCAGATTCCCATGTTCATCTTAGTTGCATGTGTAAGGGATATGCCTCTTTTGTACCGGTGTGCAAACAAACGAGAGACAGAGAGAGACTAGGTGTGTAAGGGATCTGCCTCTAATTGTTTAGTAACAGAGTTGTAGATACATGGAATAGGCTACCGAATCCTATAGTGGGATCAAGAACAATAGAGTTCAACATAAAATTAGATAGGACGAGATGGGTTGGCTGTGAAAGGCTGCCACGGGCGTGTCTGGCCATCATTTTGGATATCCTATCAAAAGTTGCCCAATACAAAAATGCACCTTGTGTCAAAGTTTGGTCCCGATCCGACAAGCAGTTCCGGAGTTATTACGTAAAACCCGGACTATATATATTTTTATGGAAGATTGCAATACTCTCGAACCCCTGAAGACGTTTCTTGCTGTTTGAGGGAGGAGGGAAGGTAAGTTACACCACACCAAAAATTGTCAAAGCTTTGAAGGTCTAGAACTTTGTTATTAAACTAAGCATTTGGCAAAGGGAGGATTTGTTAAAAACCTTAGCCAATACTCTGCTATTCACCAAAAATAAATTTGAATTATCATTATTATTTGGTAGGGTAGGTTTATATAGGTAGGTTGGTTAAATAATTACTGGAAATCGTAGGGACTCTTAACTTTTTTGAGATAGTTAAATTTAAAAAATGTATGGATCTGAATGATTAATATAACTATTATTAAGCAAAACTAGGGGATGCGGGGAAGCCTATAGACTGAAGACTGAAAACGTTGTGTGGGTACCTCACACCGTTTTAAAGTAATTTATGAATAGACAGTTTTTAATGCTGTGGCCAAACTATTCCACCAATTTCTATTCGTTTGGTACCAAAACGTTCGGAAGTGCGAGCCTCGCCCAACTACGCAAACATGGCTTTTATCATCTGTGTATTGTTCAAGATGTGGATTTATAAGTGTTTTCAAGGTTTTTTCAAGATTGCCGGAAAAAACCCCACGTGCAAAGCAAAACCTTTTCCATAACGTTTGCGGAGCATTAGTAGTGGACTCCATATGCCAAAGCCCAATAATTTCATATGAGTGGGAGAGACGGTATTTAACCCACTGAGCACCAGCTAAATATAAATAAATGTACACCGAGGGACTGGCAGATTTGGCAATGTTTATTTTATTTTTTTTTCTAAAATGGTAGAAAAAGGTGAGAAATGAAGAAACAAATTACTCTCTCGGTCATTTGGGGGTCATATGGGGGGGGGGCGGGCAGCCTCATACATCAGCTGAGGCCAGGCGGCCTTCAAACTTCCCGCCCGGCCAGCCACAGATGAGCGTGGCAGCATGGCAGATGTACGATGCGTCCAATTTTCAAGTGACGGTTATTTACACCACCGAGCATCATGTGTGCCTTCATAGTTCATATAGTACCAACATGTATCACATAATGTCATTTTAAGTGAAGTTACAGTGTGATAAGTGCTTATATATAAGTCTTGTAAGTGCACACGAGTGGCAAGACCGTGGCGCATCCTCGTTGCCATGGAGACTGGCGGCCATCATGGTCTCGGACAATATCAGAACGCACGAACTGACACACACCCAGCTGACTGACACGCGCCACAAACACTTTCCCTTTTATTGTGTTTCTCTCTTACTCTCCCGCTTCATTCAGTTTTCATGTCACTTCCCCTCTTTATTCAGTTTATTACTTTATCATATGTTTTATAGTTATACAATATGAGTTTCACACATTGTTTTACGCACGCTTTACGGTACTTAGAAATAGTATATATTTATACTTATTGGTGTCCGTCACTGTTTTACGTATATTTGAGTGTCAATCTCACTTACATATTGTGTTCGGCACTTTGTATACATTGATTATTTACACTAGGTTTATATACACACACACTTCATAGCGTCTTTTATCGCAGTCTTTGAGTACACTCGTTTAGAAATGCTCAAGGGTGTGATACTCCCTGAAGCAGTCCAGGAGACACAGTCCAACATCACATTCCCTGCACATCCACCTGCTATCTGATCTCTCAGGCTCCTTCAGTGTCGTGTTGCGGCACACATGACACCTTCTTTGGGGTTTTTCCTTGTGTTCTGTGGGCGGCACATATTCAGGGAAGTGGCGTTGTGTCAGCCTGGCAATCCCTTCTGCTGCTGGCCGTCGATGGGCGGGGTGTTGCAGGTTGTGGGGGGCAGTCATGTATTCCCTCAACATCTCCCTGGACAACTCGATGCAGAAGTTCTCCATTATTTCCTGCTTGCCGGTGATTGTTGAGTAGAGGATATGGCTGTTATAGAGGGTGAGATCGAGGAGGTGGAAGAATAACTTCTTATACCACCTCATCGTCTTCCTTGCACACTCACATGACGAGATGACAGCATCTGATTTGTCCACAAGCCGCATGTTAATGTTATAATCATAGATGGCCAAAGGTTTCTTGATAGTTTCGCCAGTTGCTCTGTCACGACGTCTGCTGTCTTGGAAGATGGGACGGTGGACTGTTGTGAGGACGTTCACATCCCGGTTATCCATCCAGGACAACAGGAGGACATTGTTAGCCTGCTTGTGGATGATGGAGCTCTTTTCCCGCCTGGGTGGTAGTTCGGGCATGAAGATCCGATTCCTCCTGACGGTGCCACAGACTCCTGTAGTGCGGCTATGCAGGAACTTGGCAAGGGAGGGGCTGGTGTACCAGTTGTCCAGGTACAGTCTGTGGCCCCTGTCCAGGTAGCCCTGCAGCATGGTGATGACGACGGCCCCAGAAATTCCGTATGTCCTCGTTTTCACCAATTCTGTTTTCTTGCCCATATACAGAATTAGGTCCTGGATGTAACCGGTTTGACAGTCACACATCACGAAGGTCTTCAGGCCATATCGATGTCGTTTGCTGGGCATGTACTGCCGGATGCTAATATTTCCCCTCCACAGCAGCAAACTCTCATCAATAATGAGCTTCTGATGGGGTTTGAAGGCGGCAGCAAGCTTCACCTTCAGGTACTCAAAGATGGGTCTTATCCTCTCCATGGGGTCCTTCATAGCTCTGGGTTGTTCCTGATTTCTGGTGTGGGCTGCCAGGCTGTCAATGAAATGTAGGTTCCCCATTATGGCTGTGAACCTATTTCTGCTAATTATTTGGCCAAAAATAGGGGTTCGGACGAGGGGATACCAGGACCAGTACTTTTTTATGGAGGATTTCCTTGTGACCCCCATCGGCTTGACAATGGCCAAGAATGTGTAGAACTCTGGGACATCTAGGGAGGACCATGACAGCCTTGCAGAGTATTTTGACTGCTCCTTCCCAGCCATGAAATAATAATTGTACCAGTTGGTCTGGCCAACAATTAGAGCCACGAGATTTGTAGTGAAGAACTGCCTGAAGATTTCAAGTCTCGTGGTCTGCCGCCCCTGGTTTGGGAGCGTAGGGCCGGCAATCCAAGCGCCCACAAAGTTGTAGTCGGTGGGCACAAAGTTGTCTCCATCAACCCAATCCCACACGTCGGGTTGAGCGGCACCTTCGTCGCCAGAGTCGTCAGGAGGGGAGTCACCATCAGGGCGGCGGGAGGGCCCTGCCCTGCCTCTTGCCGTGCCTCTTGCCCCTCTAGCCCCTCTTGCCCCTGCCCTCAACCTCGGCCTTGGTCAAGCCGACCCAGCCCTTCGTCTCGCACCGCCAGGGGTGGGGCGTATTAGGGTCACCCTAGAAGCCCTTCGGCCACGCCCACGCACAGGACAACGGGCACGCCCACGTATGTTGATAGGGCGTTGCGCATGATCAGGGCGTTGTGGCGACGCAGGCGGTGATGGTGTCTGAGTGTCGTGTCTGTGGGAGGTCCCAGGCTGAGGAGAAGGTACAGGTGAGTATGGTAGTGGTCCGGGAGGTGATGGTGGGGGCGAGTCAATCCGGGGTGATGAGGGAAACAGGCGGCGTCCGGGAGGGCGTGGGTGGCGTGGTGGAGATGATTCTAGGGCAGGCATATCCTCATCTGTTGCTTCTGAAGAAGAAGTCAATGGCTGCGCTGCTAATATGGCTGCACCCCTGCGCAACCCATAGAAAGTGTGAGCGGTTGGCGCTTTTAGTGGAGAGGGAATGCGGAGTGGTGGGGAAGGCAAACGCGGGGGAGCACCACCACGGCGAGGCACGTGTGGTGTCGGACCTAGACCCACCTCCTCCTCCTCCTCATCCTCACCTCTTCTCTTCTCAGCCCTACGATGAGAAGGTGGAATGTTGAGGAAGGCCATGGGGTCTGGGTCATCTTCCTCCTCATCTTGCTCTTCCCCACTTGCTGGGGACTCCACTATGTCACGGGGAGTGGGGAAACGGTAGCTACTCTCCTCCCTTTCTTGTAACATGGCGTACCGTTCAGAGATGGAGAGATAGGGTTCCTCCTCATGCATGTCATCTATCTCGGCCACAGTGGGACTATATTTGTCCTCTGAATCGTCATTTGATGATCCAGTGTCACTATCAGGCACATCACTCTCGTCAAGTATGGCCATGGCATCGGCCAGGGATATTCCCCTGTGTGGGTAACGGCGTGGTAAATCCGACATGGTGTTACACTCGCAAGATGTATGGGTAAACTGACTTTCCTTTGTCACGCACGTCCCATCTCCCAACAAACCTAGATTTGGGTGTTGCCATACATTGCCTACATCCTAAGGAATATCCCATACAAATATCAAGTCTATAGCTACCATAGGACAAGAGTAAATAAGGTCCAAAGTCGCGGTGAAATCAGTGGGTAAAGTGGCGCCACTAATCCGCCCATCACCACCCGCCCGGCAGGACTTGGGGGATAGCTGAGCATGGTCACGTAATGCATACATCCTAAGGTGCGTCTCACACAAATTTCAAGCCGATAGCTACCATAGGACAAGAGTAAATGAGGTCGAAAGTCGTTGGGAGATAAGTGGGTAGGCTACAGTGTTTTTCATCACCTCCCCCGTATGACCACCCGCCTGGCAGCACTTGGGGGACAGCTGAGTATAGCATTGTCATGCGTACATCCTATGGAGTGTCTCACACAAATTTCAAGCCTATAGCTCTCATACGACGAGTAAATAAGGTCCAAAGTCGCGGTGAAATAAGTGGGTAAAGTGGTGCCACTAATCCATCCACCACCACCCGCACGGCCTGGCTGGCCGGTTCCCACGTACCGTCCCTGTTCGGCAATACTCTACGGTATATCCCCAACCATTCTCAAGCCATTTCCTACCATACGAGCCGAATAATAGCGGTTTTAGTGGCTGCCGACACGTTATCGTTGCTGGGGTTTAGCGTTACATACATTGCCGACGACAACGTGTTGTTGCTGGGGCTCAGTGGGTTAAGTTTCAAATTTTTCGGGAAATCGGCTGCCATGGACCTGTTTAGCTGCCATTTCGGATGTTTAGCATATAAAATGTTGCCCAATATAAAAACGCACCTTGTGGGAAAGTTTGATCCCGATCCAAAAAGCGGTTCTGGAGTTAATGCGTAAAAACTGGCGTGGAAAAATAATTTGGAAGAATAAGAAGATTTAATGATTACAATAGGGGTTCCCCGCAGGGCTCGAACACCTAATAATAATAATAATAATCGGTTTACTTCAAGCCGGCACCCAATGGGGCTGAAAATACACAGACTTAACCTAGATCTTATCCTAAGGGATCAACAGACTAATCCTGGCTGCTAACGAGGGCGCCTATATACTCCCGAGGTAGTAGGATGTGGGCAGGAGACTTTGTGGGCCCCCCGAGGTGGTCCGTCCAGACCTTGCCTTCACGGCCAGGGAAAGTTTTTGAGAGAACTTCCCCTATCGGCGGGTGGGATTGAACCCTCGACACCAGAGCTAGCACTCCAAATACAGTGTACTAAGCGCGCTCGGCCACCGTGACCTTGTGTGTGTGTGTGTGAGAGACAGAGAGAGAGAGAGAGAGAAAAAAAAATAACATATACACAAGTTATTCCTCAACGTTCATAATATTGACAGTGGTATTTCCAGATTATCCAAAGGCTTCCCACACAAGCACTGATGATAATTATACGGCCTCAATTATCTGCGGTGATAATTATAACTTTCACACAATTTAACTGAAATAATATCCAATACACATCGACTGAATATATTGAAATTTAGTAACTACAGTCAGCTTAATAAGTGATATAACTGTAACCACTCGGCCATGAGCGGATATAAGGAAAGCAACCTTAGTTCATATTTGAAGAACCTGGTTATAGTCTCGTGGAGGACTATGCCTTCGAACACGTGGTGAGTTTTTTAGACTTCAACCAGGACTGTTTTACACTTCCTCTCCCCCAAAACACACATAATTGCAGAGAGAGAGAGAGAGAGAGAGAGAGTGAGTAAAAAAAAACCTATATAGGCCTACTCTCTCCTCACCCCCAAAACACACATATAATTGCAGAGAGTTAACAACAACAACATCCAATGTCAAAAGCTGTTGTTGTAAGTTACCTCTAGAAATAATTGAAGCCCCTAACACTGATGAGGCTAATGTGAGATCAATAGACTCTTAGTTCTTAGGTAGGCTCTTTATGGGCCTTGGGACAGACAGAACAACACATTGATTAGCCTACTTGGCCGACGCTGGTCTTATAAGGGTTCTCAAAATAACTCACTAAACGAATAAATATATAAATAAATACATACAAACAAATCAGAGAAATAACAAAACAACTAAACAGTATTTGTCTTTATCTGTCTCTGTTATGTATTTATATGTATGTATTATTATATATATATATAGGTATATATTTTTGTTTTGTGTGTGGCTCTTTTCAACTCTAAATTCTAACATTAGGAAGACACAAAAATACAAACCAACCGACAGATACTTGGACGAATAGCCAGTCAGATGGACGGTCAAATAGTAACAATAAGAATGACGGACAGAGAACAACATTAATGAAACCAAGCAAGATTGAACAAATAAGAATAATCAAGAAAAATATCTAGTCTGGTTTTTGTTGTGGTCTAGGAAGCTCTGGGTTTACGGGGGAACGGTTCATTTATTGGTCGATATATTTGTATATGTATTATTATTATTATTATTTTGTTTATTGTTTCCTCCCTAGACCTCCATCAAGCTTAAGCAAACATCCCCATCACCCTTCTAGATAAATGTGTACATTATTCGGTAGAAAAATTTTGCTCTTAAATTACAGGCTCGCTATCTATCGCCAGGAAAAACTCGACACCTAAATGGCACGAAAAGTCTTAATATTGACAAAGAAATGGGTCGAAAGGTCTCATAATCGCCAAACTAATGGAACGAACGTCTTTTAATCTCAAAACTAATATGCAAAACATGAGGAAGAAGGGGATCCAGCAAAAACGACTACCTCCCCCTTAAATAAAACCGACTATAGACTACCATATAGGCTAGTGTGAATGTAGGAAGAAGAAAAAAGCACCGGGAAAAAAGGCACAGGAAAAAAAGGCATATTCTTCGGGGTAGGAAAAAATGGCATAAGATGAACATGTATCACAATGTTTAATCAAGCAAGTTCTTTAACCAGGATTTATTCCTAAATGATATAGGAATAATAATATAATAATGTTAATATATTTGTTATATTTATTGTACTTCTATATTTTGCTTTAATTACATTATATTTCTATTTAACCTAACCTGACCTAATGTGAGACCTCACTTGGACTACACTGTTCAATTTTGGTGATCTTAGTATAGCATGGATATTGACTATCTAATGCAACGAAAAAGACGAAAATTATCCACAATGTTAGAAATTTATCATATGGGAAGAGGCTGAGAACCCTTGGCTTGCATTTGTTAGAAAGACGAAGATGTAAAGGAGATATGCTAGAGGTGTTAAAGTGGATGGAAGGTCTCAATTAGGGTGATATTTATAAGGTATTAAGGCTTAATAACGGCGAGATAACCTGTTCAAATGGCTTCAAAATGGATATATTCTGCTTTCGAAAAGAAAGCACTGGTTTGGAGTTGTGGAAGTGTGGAATAGATTGCCTAGTGCAGTGATTAGCTCAGGAACGGTGGAAAATGTATAATGCAAACTTGATAGTCATATGAATGATATGGGTTGGGTGTGAATGGGATCTGCCTCGTGTGGGCCGGTCGGCAGTATGCAGATTTCCGGTTTCTTATGTTCTTACGTTCTAACATAATGGTGAGTACACTGCCAGATGTATATAATTACAATACGAATATTACATATTTCATCGAAACAAATTTTACTGACCTACTACTCCTTAATACAACATTTTGTTTGATGTGCCATTTTTTCCTAGTCCGTAATTTGTGAGAAAAAAAATCCAGTGCCTTTTTTTCCGGTGCCTTTTTTTCCGAGTACCATATGTGTACCTTATTTCGTTTCGTTTCTATCGACAAATACCAAAAAAAGGAAACAAATGCAGATTGGCACCAACGCTGTTTACCAGCCATTCTTAACCCATTCAGTACCCCTGACATCCTTTTCATCATACTTTGGCAACTATTAGACGGTTTTATTCAGCTTAGGAAGGATGCCTACCCGTTTAAAGATATATTGACTATCTCAATTAATCCTTTTAACTACCATGTATCCTTTCTAAACTTCATAAAATCGTCTAAATGCAGCTGAAATAAAACATAAAGACGTTGCTGGTACAGTAAGGGTTAAGATAATATTATATAAAATCGTTTAGGAGTAGCGAAGGTATTATTATATTCCATCATCCCCCCCCCCCCCCCGCTCCCCTTTCGTCTCATCCCTCACCGTCACTGTCAGCTTCTCTTCTTCTTCTCCTCTATCTCCTTCTCCTCCTTCTTCTTCCTTGTTTGTCTCACCCATCAATCTCTCTCTCTCTCTCTCACCCGTCGCCCCTCACTCTCCTCCTGACAACGTCTCCTCTCTCTCTCTCTCTCTCTTACCTTGTCACAGTCTATTTCCGGTTATCCCGCAGAACAGCAGATTTAATAATATATATTTCCTCTACTTTAGCTCATCACATATTTATTCATTTTTGTTTATCCCTTGTTGCAGAACATTTGATAAGTATGCCATGACGTAATACTGAAACCACACTCCCTGAGGACGAAACGACTTTTAACTCCTTCTCTACCGGTGACGTCTTTTGTATTGGATTTCAGCTCTATTATAACGATTTGATGTAGGCCTAGCTTAGGAAGGATTTATGGGAGCTAAAAGGATTAATTGAGATAGTTTGCAGATCGTTAATGGGTAGACGTCCTTCCTAAGCTGAATAAAATCGTCTAATAGTAGTCAAAATCAAGTGAAAACGACGTCGCTGGTACAAAAGGAGTTAACCCCTTCACCACCAATACGTAATTTTCATCATATTATGGTTACCATTAGACGATTTTCTTTCATTTTCAATCTACCTATTAGACTTATATGGGTAAATACGATCTCAATAAACCCTCTTAGTAACTTAATAATTAGGTCCTTCTTAAACTGCATACAATCATCTAACCGTAGCCAGAATCAAAGGGGAAAAGGCGTCATGGTGGTGGAGGGTAAAACTTGATTGTATGTACGCATGTAAGTAGGTATATATGTATGTATGTATGTAGGTAGGTAGGTAGGTAGGTAGGTAGGTAGGTAGGTCGATCGGTAGGTAGGTAGGTAGAGATGGAACGAATATCAATTTTCACAATTTACGAATACGAATACGAATACAATTTTTTTGGGTAAAATTCGCGAATACGAATAGCGAATATTTCAATCTTTCTTGAAGGATGAAATTGTCATCCTTCAAGAACTGGTAATTCTTTTTATATCACCAACAAACGTTGATTAAATTACTATGAAATTAATTACCGAAAGCCAATGACGATGTGAATGTGTAAAGCTGCGTGTTTCGTTACCACCACTGATTAGCCATTGGGCTTTTGGCAGAAGATGCCAAAAATTATCAGTGATATCCGAGACATGTTTACATACAGTATTCTCATCGTCCAGCATATTACTGTTGCATAATTATCAGCCAACTTAAAATAGCCCTGTATAATATTTAAGTATCACTAAAACAATACACTACCGGTATATCATGTAGGAAGTCTTCTGGGGAAATAGGGCAAATATATTAAACAATGCATGATAAACTATAGCACAAATATCGCTAGATAGTCACCAGACACTAAAAACTTGTATGTCACTAGAAAACATAATATGTTGAAGTATCTAGAATAATCGAAAAATCGAAAAATCTCTACAATTCCCTAAAATATGGAACATAACTTGAATATCGCTAGAATTCATCACATCTTGATGTCGCTAGATGGAAGTGATTCGCTGGATCTAGCGGTAGCCGGTACATTGGCAGCATTGTACCATTTACCAAGACCATTTATTCCGTTATAATGAACAAGGTCAGCTTTCGGAACTACTACAATTATTTCAAAGTTCAGAGATCATCAGATTGGTTTGGAAGTCGATGTACACAATTTCAGTTCCATTAGTTTAAAAAACATTCACACACTATGGTACTTAAAGGGTTTAATAAACAAGCATGCTTTTCCCCGACATCGTACAAGCGAACGCACGCTTTAAAATGTAATATTTTACATTTTTTATATCTTCTATTGGTTTCGTGAAAATATTCGCATGTTTGCAAATAGCTATGAATGGAAATGCGAATACGAATACGAATACGAATATTAAAAAACATAGCGAATATTCGCACATACGAACACGAAACGAATATTCGGTCTATCTCTAGTAGGTACTGTATATTTGTATGTAAATGCATAGTCGGTTTCATCTCATTTTTAGCTTTACCCTTCGCCTCTCATCTTTCTGCCTAACAAAATCTCCCTCCTCACTTTATCTTGTCACAGGCTTGCTCTTCTGCGGAGCTGCAGATTTAGCTGTATCTTATCTTCTCACTCTAGCTTACCACTATGTTTTCTTGTATAGAAGTATGTAAGTATTTATCTCCGTGAGAATTATGACCCGTTTTGACAGTATATTCTGGCTATCATTATACCATTTTATACAGCTTAGGAAGTATTTCTGGAAAATATAAGAGTAAAGAGTCTAAAGACTATCTCACTTAACTCTCTGAGTTTTGTATACAGGTACCCTGACTAATCTAAATAAAGTTACCTGAATATAGGTTAACCAGGAAACAAAAGAGAAATGCATAATCGTATCTTGAACGCGTTAATCTTAGATAATTTATATATATATATATATATATATATATATATATATATATATATATATATATATATATATATATATATATAGTTATTGTATATATACCGGTATATATATATATACAGTATATGTATATATATACTGTATATATATATACAGTATATATATATATTATGTATTATATATATACCGGTATATATAGCCTATATATATACTGTATATAGAGTATATATATATACATAATGTATATACCCAACTGTCTGTCTATCTGTTATTTTTGTACTGTCTGCCTGTGTAACTGTGTCTGCTCTGATCCTGTCGCCACTCAAAGGTTATTTCTACATCTCTCCTATTTCACCTTCCCCCTCCTTCAACTTAACCGTCAGGAAGGGTGTGTGGGTTAGACTTGCACCCAAGTACCTGTCTATCCATTGTGACAAATAACAAGAGAGCTCGGCCGAAATTTCACTCCCGACCAAGGCATCAAGTGGAATAATGTGAAAGAGGTGGTACAAGTGGAACAAGTGGAATAATGTGGAAGAGGTGGGTTCAAGTGGAATAATGTGGAAGAAGTGGGTACAAGTGGAATAATGTGGAAGCAGAGGGTACAAGTGGAATAGTATGGAAGAGGTGGGTACAAGTGGAATAATGTGGAAAAAGTGGGTACAAGTGGAATAATGTGGAAGAGGTGGGTACAAGTGAAATAATGTGGAAGTGGTGGGTACAAGGAGGTGGGCGGGGAGAAAAGATTGCCTGGGATACTTACGGGAAGCATATTATTTATTTGGGGCATACGTCTTACAATCTTAAAACTAATGGGGCTAAGCATGAGGGAGAAGTGGGAAGGGGGGGGGGGGGGGGAGGATTCAGAAGAAAAAATCACTCTCTTAAGTGAAATATATACCCTTAAGAGATAGAGTGGAATTGTAAAAGGTGGAGGTAGAGGAAGACATTTTCCTTCTTAAGGTTGAATCCAGGAAGCAAAGAATGTAAGATAACGTTTATAGATTTGCTAACACCGGCGGTACTATTTTTCTGCTACACAAAGTATGACTCACTACGCATAACCCCTTGAGGATTACAACACGTGTTAGCAGTATATACTGGCTATCATTAAACGATTTTATACTATTTAGGAAAGCTCTCCAGGGAGCAAAGGGGTAAACACTGCATCAACTAACTCTCTAGCTCCTACAAATTCTTCCTATTCTGAATAAAATAATCTAATAAAAGTAAAAAATAAACTGTCAAATTGCGTCATAATCCGCAAGGGGTAATTCGGATAATGAATGAAAGATAATGGTAATGTCCAAATATAGACCCCAACATTACTGATTGAGGGCTATATGAAGTCGTAGAGTTAGTGGAGGGTGGACGGTGTACAAAGGAGTACAAAGGAGTACAAAGGAAATCAAGCAACAACAGATCTAGTGACCCTTCTAGGTTGCTTGTCCTCCAAAACACTGAGGATCAAGTGTCCAAACAGTGGTTTAGAGTGGGTAAGGGAACATTGGAAAGGGAAATACTGCCCTGGAACTAATGTCCGTGGCAGGATTAGGAAGTTAGTAGGGGACAGATGGGTTAGTAACTGAGGGGGGGATAAAATAAAGTTATTCATTTACAAACGCAGTCAGTCGCGGGTTTGATGCGAGATATTTGTCTAGGCGGAGTTTAAATGAATCAACGGTGATGCAGTCTATAACGTTTCGGGGAAGCCCATTCCACAAGTTGACAACTCGATTGAAGAAGAAATTCTTAGATTCGTGTGAGTTAAAAGATTTACCAATAATTTTGCAACCGTTTCCCCGCGTGTAATTAGATTGGTCGATAGTGAAGTACTTACTACAGTTCATATTGTCGATGCCTTTGATGATTTTGAACACTTGAATTAAGTCACCTCTTAATCTGCGCTGGGTTAAAGGAAATAGATTTAATTCTCTAAGACGCTCTTCGTATGGTTTGTTCTTTAGGCTAGGTATCATTTTGGTAACTCTACGTTGAACTCGTTCTAGCTTGTTTATATCTTTTTGGTAATAAGGGCACCAGGATTGAACGCAGTATTCCAGAAGAGGGCGGACTAATGAATTGTAAAGGGTTAGGATAACTTCTTTGGATTTATGCTCAAATGACCTGCCTATAAAGCCAATTATTTTGTTTGCCTTCTTAACAACTTCTGAACATTGTTGACTCGGTTTTAGGTTACTCGATATTGTTACTCCCAGATCAGTTTCTCTGTTTACATTCTTAAGCTGAGTGCCATTCATCGAATAGTTTGCTTTCTCATTTAGGTATCCGATATGTAGTACTTTACATTTATCCGCATTGAAACTCATTTGCCAAATTTGGGCCCAACATGACAATTTATCTAGATTGTGTTGCATATCGTCAACTTGTTATTTTGAGAGTACGCTATTTGCAATTTTTGTATCGTCAGCAAATTTTGAGATTGTACAGGTGAGACCCTCATCTATGTCGTTGATGTAAATTAGAAAGAGAATTGGTCCTAGTACCGATCCCTGGGGTACCCCGCTACTTACATTGGTCCATTTTGATGCCTTACCGTTTATGACTACTCTTTGCTTTCTGTCGCTGAGCCAATTTTCTATCCATTTCAACACACCGTCTTGTATTCCATGCGCTTTTAGTTTTAGCAGTAAACGTTTGTGGGGAACTTTGTCAAAGGCCTTTTGAAAATCAAGGTATATAATATCTACAGCTTTACTCTCATCGTAGAGGTTGAGGATATCGTGGAAGAAGTCTAAGAGGTTTGTTAAACAGGAACGTTTTTTACGAAAGCCGTGTTGAGTATCTTTAAGTATGTTATTTTCCTCTAAGTGATTTACGAGTCTGTCTCGTATGACCGTTTCTAGCATTTTACATACAACTGAGGTTAAGCTAATTGGACGATAGTTACTGGGTAGGGATTTGCTGCCTTTTTTAATATCGGTGTTACGTTGGCTAGCTTCCACTGATCGGGCATAGTTCCAGACTGCAAGGATTTATTGAATAGTAATGTCAGTGGTTTAGAGAGCTCATCCTTAGCTTCCTTTAGAACTCTAGGCGAGATTGTATCAGGTCCAGGCGTTTTATTTACCTTGAGTTTATCTAAACAATTCAATACTTCTCTCTCTGTAACGGTGATATTGCTTAGAACATCTGAATTATCAATCTGAATCGGCGATGGTGTAGGGATATCACTGAGGTCTTCTGTTGTAAAAACTGATGCAAAGAAGGTATTGAGGGCATTACTCATTTGTTCTTCGTCTTTGGTGTATTCTCCATTTTCATCGACTAACGTCCAACAGTTGAAGTAACAACTTTTTTCTTTCTGATATAACTATAGAATTCTTTCGGGTTTGTTTTACTTTGATTCGCAATATGTAACTCTAAGGTCTTTTTACTTTGCTTAATTAACTTTTTGGCTTTGCGTCGTAGCTCTACAAATTTCAGCCGTTCTTCGTCATTTTGTGAGGATTTTAATCTATCATTAGCACATTTTTAGCAAGCAGGCAGTTTGAAATATCTTTATTCCACCATTTGGGCTTATTATTATGGCCTGGACGCCGAGTTTTTGATGGTATGCAGTCTTGCACTGCTTTTAGGTAAGTGGCTTCGAATAACTTCCAAGATGTATTTATGTCGTTATTGTGAATTAAAAAGCTCCAGTCAGTTTCTTTAAACATAGCTCTAAGTTTATGGAAGTTTGCTTTCTTGAAATTAGGGACTTTTTCGATGCTACTATTTGGTTCGTTACTAGTAAACTTTAAAGTGAAAGTTATCGTACGATGGTCGCTGTTACTGAATTCATCACCAACATTCAAATTCTCTATTAATTCTTCTTTTGTTGCAAGTACAATGTCAAGAACGTTATTACCACGGGTCGGTGTTCCAACAAATTGATAAAGCGAACTCTCTTGCAAGTTCGTATACAAGTCATGTCCGGAGTGTGAAGTAAGAGTATCGCCCCACTTGGTCACAGGTAAATTAAAGTCACCAAAAATTACGGTATCTTGTGAGTTACTTACATCTGCAATTTGTTCGTAAATTTCTCGGTCAGTTTGCACTGATTGAGCTGGAGGTCTGTATATTAATGCAAGTATTATTTTGGTACCTTTATTATTCTTTATTAGCACAAAAGATGCGTCGACGTTCACAATTTGAGGTTTTGACAAGAGGGTAGGGTTAAGACTTTCTTTGATATAAAGTAAAACGCCACCTCCATTTCGATTTATTCGGCTTTTCTCAAACATTACATAACCGGGAAGTGAATACTCTGCTAAAAAGTCTCTATCTTCTGTATTGAGCCAAGATTCTGTTATGCCAATCACATCATAATTTTCTGTAAACACTAGCTCCTCTAAATCTGAAAATTTATTGCGTATGCTACGAGCGTTTGCATAGAAAACCTTTAAATTTGTTATTTTAGAACTCACGGAACGCTCTTTAATAATATTTTTGGTTCTTGTCGGATCTACATTTATGTTCATGGCTGTCCTCGGTCCTCGCTGTCTTCGGTCCTTATCGCTGGTGGTCCTCGGTTGCCTCTGTTTTTTTCTTGGCGTTGGATGATTTATGTCACTGCTGCTTCTTCTCGGATGGCGTTTTTTGATCCATGGCTGCGGACTGCTTCGTGTAGGAGACGACCCATGCGTGCTGAACCCACAGGGTTTAGATGAGTGCCATCCTTGCGGAACAGAGTAGGCTGGTTGTAGAAGTTGTCCCAGAGGTTGATGAATTCAACTTCTTCCCTCAGACACAAATGTTTTAGTCGGCTATTTGTGCTGAAAGCCTTGTCGTAGAATTTGTCAGGTGCGTCGATCTTGGGGAGAATGCCTGTGATGATGATATTCCTTGACTTGTTTTTGTAGTGCTGGATCATCTTGCGATATTTATCCATCAACTCTTCGGATCTGGTGCGCATGACGTCATTTGAACCAGCATGGATGACAAAAAGGGTATTTTCATTTGCATCCTTTGTGGTATCTTCGAAGGCTTCCACAATGTCGTCCAGTCCAGCTCCTGGGATGCAAAATCTTTTTCGTTGATTTGGGACTGTCGCAGAACTCTTCGACCTGTCCTCGTAGGATGGAATCCCCATCATACATGTGTGTATGTGTGTGTGGGGGGGGGGGGGGGGGGGCTATGAATGGAATCGGTTAGGTTGTCATCAGCGGGAAGTGTGTAAGGTAAACAGATACTACGAGTTGCCTGATTGACGCACCCACAGATAGCGAGAGAGAAAGAGAGAGAGAGAGAGAGAGAGAGAGAGAGAGAGAGAGAGAGAGAGAGAGAGAGAGAGAGAGAGAGAGAGATGGAAATGGAATACAGACAGAGAGAGATACAGGGAATATAGATGGACGGATTAAAGGGAGGAGTGCATGGGAAGGGGGGGGGGGGGGGAAATAGATAAATAGAAGGGGATGAATTTACGAATGTAGACACGGGAGCCCACAAACAAAGCCGCGCGGCTAGGTCAGTGGTACCGTTTCTGCCCACTACCTAGAAGACCGGGGATCAAATCATGCTCAGGTAAGTGAAGGATTTCTGGGGCATAGCCGGCAGTTACCATCTCCCTTGAGCAAGGAGATAAGTTATTGTCACTGATGATAATGTTTACGAAGTAGGACAATACGAGCCAAATACTCAAATCCTGTCTACTACAATTATGAGTACACACACAGACACACACCTCCCCGTGGCGTAACAGATAGCGCGTCTGGCTCACAACCAGAAGGTCCCGAGTTCGAGACCCGGGCGGGGAAGAGACATTTGGGCAAGTCTCCTAACGGTGTAGCCTCTGTTCACCTAGTAGTTTAAATAGGAACCTGGAATAAGTGGACGAAGTTGTGACGTCCCATCTGGGGTTGGTGATCGGTTACAAGGTGAGATGGGTATCGTACTGGTCAACCTAAGCCTTCGGGTGAGACTGGTACCGTAGTGAGAATGGTACCTTACAGATTAACCCTAAGCCTTCGTTTCCAGATGTCGCCAATTGGCTATAATACAGACTACACACACATCCACAGCCATTCCAACGATACATAAACACTTAACATGCATTTCACGCAATACATTCCCAGTTAAGGAGGCGCGATAATAATGAGCTTAGCTCGCATTGCGTGGATTCCCCTTGACGAACAAGTGAGTGAGTGAATTACACACACACACACTCAGATTCTCTCACTGAATCTAAGCCCATAAACCTTCATAGTTTCGTCGTCATATTCCATTTAAGCAAATATTGAGAGAGAGTGCTTCATATATTGTTATTAAGCGTAAAAGCATTGGTCTACGTTCTGATATAATGTAATTTTCTTGGTATCCGTACGAATATATATATTATGAGTAGGAACATTCAGTGTCAAGGGACTGGAGTTCTCGAAAATGGGCTCCAGTCCCGATGCTCTTCTTTACTTATAGTGTGCTGGCTTTATAATCCAGAAGGGTTGATAGCCTATTTTAAGTAACTAATCCCAGTGCCATTAATGCTAAAATGGAGTTTACAACAATAAAATGCTTTTTCTGTCATGTGGGTTTAATAATCCATATTAAAGATTGTTATTGATTTTGCTACTAATTGTTTTTGTTGATTGTTGGATGTTTATGCTATTGGCGTTTTGCAGATAGTATCCTTTAGTAATATTACAGGTATTCTCTCTCTCTCTCTCTCTCTCTCTCTCTCTCTCTCTCTCTCTCTCTCTCTCTCTCTCTCTCTCTCTCTCTCTCTCTCTCTCTCTCAACAGTACAATTATTAAATGCCTATTTAGTATAAATACAACTAACAACCCTCCACTGATCGGCAGCTGTGAAACGTTTAAAATAGTAAAATAAAGACAAGGAGACAATGTAACAATATTAAGAGATGATAAAAATACAGAAGAACAGAGGTGATGGCAATTCGTCGGGGAGGGGAGGGAACCAAAAAATGTCGGGAGGGGACAACATTTAAAAAAAACCCACACACACTGATAGCGGTGCGAAAGAATAAGACCAGTGGGGATGGATAACAAAGAGAAAGGCATCATAAATACCCAGAAAGAGGGTCAACAATAATTTATATTTCACCTGCATATTGTGGCACCAATAAACTAGGTACCTGCACCCTGTGTAGGTTAAAAATTAGTCCGGCCGAAGGCCGATCCCTCCAAAATAACATGCTCGCTTTCGCTCGCCAGGGAAAAATCGAAACCGAAATGGCACCAAAGGTCTTTATATTGATAAGTAAATGAGACGAAAAATCTTACAATCGACCAACTATATTGGACAATTGTCTTAATATATCAAAACTAATAGGGCTAAGCATGAGAGAGAATGGAGTCCGGAATAACCTAAAATCTTCCCTTAAATAGCTGAGTAGGGTACAGAAAGAGTGTGATGTAAGGGGAAAATACGAAGATCAAATTAACCGGTTCGTATTTATGGCTTGGGGGAAGGTAACAGAGATGAAATTAGAAAGAGAAGTGTGTGTATGAGTGTGTGTGTGTGTATGGTTGTGTGTGTTTGTATGGTTGTGTATGGTTGAGTGTGTGTGTGTCTAGCATCAGTCAGAGAATAAACCACACTATAGCCCTCTGTATACTAATTTATCTAACCCAGTGGGCTAACAAACTCATTGTTGCCCGGGTAATGAGGGTCCGAGTCTGAGGAGTGAGACGGTGAAGCTCACGGGCCTCACCGTGTTCAGCGGTAGAGGGTGCAGGCTCTCAGCCTATGCCCGAGAGGGAGTAGATGGAATGTCGAAAAGAAAAACAAAAACACAGACTCTAGATATATTTTCCTTCCACTACCAATTACCCAAAAGTCTCCAACGTTGGGAAGTTAAAGCCTAAGAATCATAGCAGAGAGTGAGAGAGAGAGAGAGAGAGAGAGAGAGAGAGAGAGAGAGAGAGAGAGAGAGAGAGAGAGAGAGAGAGAGAGAGAGAGAGAGAGAGAGAGAGAGAGAGAGAGAGAGAGAGAGAGAGAGAGAGAGAGAGAGAGAGAGAGAGAGAGAGAGAGAGAGAGAGAGAGAGAGAGAGAGAGAGCAAGCAAGCAAGCGAGGGAGAGAGAGAGAGTGTGAAAGTGAGAGTTACACAGATACTCAGACCACACAGACCTTGCGGTCCCTAGTAGGTGGTCCGGCCTTAATACTACTAGACAGTGACAGTATACAGGTATTTTAGAAGAATAGGACAACAAAATAGGAGAGAGAGAGAGAGAGAGAGAGAACAAGAAAATTGAAGCTAGTGTTATATATAACATATTTTAGAGCAAGATTACAAATTTGTCCACACATATCACTTCTTTGAAATATAGGAAATTTCATCAGAAGTCCGACTGCGCATTTTCAGTCCAGAGGCAAGAACATAATTGGTCTGAAATTCGACGTTGCAATTAAACTGAAACGAAAGCATATGCTGTGAAAGAAATGCCAGCGAAATAATTATGTTCCCGTTTTGTTTTTTGTTTTTTTTGTATTATTGTATCTCGGGGTATTTCTACAATAAGGTAAAACACAGTGAGGTACAACTACTGACAAATGTTCGTGAGCTCTTGCGATTTTTCTTTATGCAATTATATATTTCAAATATCGTTCAGATCTAATCAGCTACGGTATATATACAGTATATATATATAAGTGATCTGAATTTAACATCTATCTAAACGAATATAATATTTATTATGTGCATATACATAATGTCAACAGCTTACGAACATTTGTTAGTAGCTGTACAATTTACCACTTTGCGAGTGAGTTTCGTTCTTTAAGGAAGTTAGAGCAATAAACATTGATGATAAGCCGAATTACCAGCTATAATATGGTTGGAGTACACTTATAAATGTACAAAATGTCAAAACGCGCCATGATCCTTAACCCTTCTTTGGTGGCGCCCGGCTATAGTCGAGTGAAACAAATGTGGCCTATGTGGCGGGGCCCGTCTATGGTCGCATGCAATTTTGAGCACGTAATGTGCTCTGCGAGAGAGCGGAGCGGTGGGAGGAGCGTAGGTTACCTCATGACCGCTCGCCACGGTGGCCGTGGAGCTACTGAGATGTACTCCACCCTACTCCACTCTCCCTCACTCGTTTCACACGTAATAATGTAAGGAAATGACCGTATTTTACCAATTTTGCCCTTCGGTTGCATGATCGTTGCAAGACAACCAGTGATCGTAGAAGGATGGTTCTGGTGTCATTGGAAAGCTCATTTAACGCCCTTTCAGGGATACATACTTGTATTACGCTCTGGCTCTTGTTTATGCATGAAAACGAGCACGGAAACAAGCTCGTTTACGGTAAAATCCCCCGCTGGGCGGCACAGTCAAATATACTCCACCACCCGCTCTTTGAGTGTTAAGGGTGGATGGGCGTAATTATTATGCTTTTGTTTTAGTCTTTTTATTATTATTATTAAGTTTCCTCCCTAGGCCGCCATCAAGCTTACAACAATAAATACATCAATATATAAATACAAATATAAAAATACTTCACACTGAATGTATAAATTTTTCGATAGAAAAATGTCCTAGCCTACTTCCATATTAGAGGGTTGCTATCGCTCGCCAGGAAAAAAATCGCCCATCATTTGCATGCAAGGTCTTAATATTGATAAAGAAATGGGGCGAAAAATCTTAAAATTGGCAAACTATTGGAAAGAACGTCTTAAAATCTCAAAGGTAATGGGACTAAACATGAGGGAGAAAAAGCAACTACCTTCCCCTTAATCTGTATAATACATGTATCTAGTCTCTGCCTTTGTTTGTTCCTCTTAATTCTCCCTTTCTCTGTATCATCAATTAATGCACCCTCACTAATTAAGCAGAGGCAGTATAATTAATTACTGAACACCTTATACGGATAATTATAATATTCCTTGTTTAATTCTTATTATATTGTTTATACACATTGCCAGTACTTTATTAGCAAATCTTATCATTATTATTTGCAGTCGCGGTAGTATTAGTATTAGTAGTAGTAGTAGTATTATGTAACTTTTATTATTATCATGATTACGGTAATTAAGAAACGCAATAAATTATTGGTCAACACACGAGTAGAGCAAAACGATCCCTGTATTATAATATTTGTTTAGGTATAATACGTGTGTTGCCCTGCCATTCAATAAATGCAAGCTTAACAGAATGAGTATTTACATAAAAATTTATCTTTATTGATACTTTCGAATGACGTTCTCTAATTAAAATAAGTATAATGCATTGCATTCGAAAAAATGAAAAGTGCTTTGTTCCATTCATCAATCATCAATGGATATATATATATATGGAGGGATGGAGGGATAGATGGATGGATGGATAGATGGATGGATAGATATATAGATAGATAGATAGATAGATAGATAGATAGATAGATGTCTTGAATGTGATCACCAGTAAATTTCTTTGGAAAGAAGTAACCCTTTTGATAAATGAGCCAACTATTATTAAATATTATTAATGTCTTAAAGGTACGCTAGTTATGAAGATATATTAATATAACAAAGACGGTAGACTGATGCATTATTTGCGTTGTTTGTTCAGCCTCTGCTCTCCCCTCCAGCATCTGAGTAATTAACTAGCTATGGCTAACTCAGAGGAACCCTGCAGCAGTCAGGGCACAAATACAGTTCATCTTTATAGGATTTATTTCTACAATAATTAACCCCTTCTGTACCGGCGACGTCTTCTTACTTTTATTATACTTATATATAGACGATATTGTGCAGTTTAAGAAAGAACTGTCTTAGTAAAAAATGGTTAGGTGAGATGGTTCGAAGCCTGTTAATTGCTGGAGGCCTTTTTTAAACTGCATTAAATCGTTTAATAGTAGCCAAAATAATATTAATAACACGTCGCCGGTAGAGAAGGGGTTAATAATTGTAACATATAATATATTATGGAGGCTATAATATATCAGATTCATTCCTCTATTGTTCTCCTAGTTGTGTTATGCTTTGGCTCGTTAATTAGAATACTTATTATGTTTTGTTTATGATAATACCCTATATTATGTCGAGCTCTGTGGCCTACTTAATTGTTTGAGGATCTTGATGCGTTTTAGCAGGTTTCTTCTGGTTATTAGAAGACGATTTTATGCAGTTTAGGAAAGCCCTTGTAATCAAAGGGGTAACATCGATCTCAATTACCTTTTCGACTCACTCAAATTCCTCCTTTACCTTATACATTTGTTTAGTAATGGGTCCTTGGGGTATTATTTATGATTGATGGAGGTCTGTGGAACAAACCAAAAACCTCCCCTTAAGATTACGCATCACAAAATAGTAGCAGGAAAGAAATAACCTGCCCGAAAATAAATATATAGGCACTATTGACGGTACAATGGGAATAGTGGGAGAGGGAAAAGGGAGGAACCACACAAAGGAAGTGGCAGACGGGGACTGTGGGGAGTGCAGGGAACGGGGAAGGGGAGATATGTATTGCCTTATATATTTATTTATTTATTACTTCTTTTTAGTTTCCTTCCTAGACTACCATCAACCTTGCAAAAATACCCCCACGACCCACATTCGAGTTATTTATGTGAATTTTTGTGAATGCCAGAAATCCGGTTTCTCCTTGATTGCAGGAAATTAACTTTCCCCAAGTAGGATTTTCTTTTCATATATATATATATATATATATATATATATATATATATATATATATATATACCGTATATATATATATATATATATATATATATATATATATATATATATATATATATATATATATATATATATAATATATATATATACATATATATATTATATATAATATATATACAGTATATAATGTATAATATAGCAATTTACCTGAATTTAATAAGTGCAAGTATCGCCTCTCCATGCACTTGAAGTACCGCCATCATTGTAGACTATAGATAAAGATACTATACCCTGTTCCAAATAGGTAGCCCAGAGATCGTGAACCTTAACCTCTGTAACTAGAATGGTCCAGAGCAAGTGGGCTGTAAATTTTCACACCTATTCCCTGGTTGACCCATCCCAAATGGTACACATATTTGCTCGATTACTCTAGTCGTTTGAGAGTTATTGAGGCTAATGTTCAAGAGTTTTGGCACACTTACTTGGAACAGGGTATCCCACACACCTCACGTCGTTCCCTACATACAAACCAGAGCCCTTCAATCTCACACCAAAGAAGCACGACCCCACCCCCCCCCAAACACACACACACACACACACACAGCAGCACCCGGTATTTTCCCCCGTCCGCCGCCCGCCTGTCTTCCTATTTTTTACCGGGAACCACTTTGTATGTCTGTTTACCCCGGCACCAGCTGGCAAGACTATCAACAAAAAGTCTACGGAATGGAAAAACCCGTCTTTGGAAATGGTTGGCGTTTGGTAGCTCTCCAAGGACTTTTACATTGGGTAAAGGAGAGAGAGAGAGAGAGAGAGAGAGAGTGAGTGTGTGTGTGTGTGTGTGTTAGGAAAGAATGGGAATTGGGATGGAATTAGGAAAACTGGAAGTGCAGTAATTAAGGTGAAAAATGATGGGTAGTGCCAAAAAATTAATAAGGATTTTTTGTTAAAGACCTCCGCCTACATATTGTGAAAAACCTGTTATCCTCTGGCAAATAGTGGGGGATAAGGACAATGAAACTGCCTCTCTCTCTCCCTTCCTCATATATCTGTTAGAGCATTTCCTGTATTCCCCAGGAGACTGAGTGGATAATTGGAGAGGCTGGCATGGATTTAGGTAAGCTGCTTCTCTGGGGTCCTACTACTACTACTACTACTACTACTACTACTACTACTACTACTACTACTACTACTACTACTGAAAATCCTGGACATTAAATCTGAAGTGATGAACACAGCTGATACTGTTCGCATAATTAAAAATGACTTTATAGATCTAAAGTGTAAGTTTATGAATGCTGTCACAGGACTGGGAGAAGAAACAAGAGATATTACGCTAAATTAAATTAATGTATTAGAGGATATTACCACACTTAGACAAGACTCTTACCAACCAATATCACTAAACGCACAAGATGTAACCCCTAAGGCAAATAAAACTTTGAACACTAAGAAATACTCTGACGTAATGCGAACGAGTTCGACTCCAAGGGTTGTGAACGAAAGAAAAGATAAAAGAGACAATGAAAAGCTGGGGAACGGAAGAAAACACGGCGATGAAGATCTGGAGGATGCCGCCGTGTGTGTGGATGATGCTGGGAGGGTCCGGGCAAGTTGGCAGGAGTCTACCGACAGAACGTGTGATGCTGTGGAGGTGTACTCTACCCTAAGGAGAGATGATGATGCTAACGGGACTTCTGCAGCTAAAGGTAACAAGAGATACAGCTCAACGTATGGCATAGAACAGAGAGCGGACCAGGGAAGAAAGAAGCATATTTCCAGCTCACCAAGTATAGTCACAGCCAGAAGTACCTGTGTTGTCACGAAGAACCTTCACCGCATCCATACCAATGGAGATCCAAGAAATTCTCCATACTCAATGAAGCAGACTAGTGCTTCAGCAGACAACGATGGCTGGACAGAAGTACGCAGGAGGAGGGAAAGGAGGGGAAGTACTGTACAAGGAAGGTAAATACTGGTGTTACCGGTATGAGAAAACATGAAGGCACGTTTAAAGGTGTTAGTAAATTGGTTGATGTCTTCATAGGTAGAGTAGACAACAGTGTATCCTCCTCTGATATAAATAAATATATTAGTGATGTTTTTGGAGTTCAAATCAAGTCGATAGTAGCGTTAAAAATCAGAACAGAGGAGCACAAGGCTTTTAAGGTGGCAATAAAACTTGTGGATAGAGAAAAACTATTTAATGCGCTTTGGCCCGAAGAAGTAATAGTAAACAAATTTTATCAGAGAAATAGAGAGCCAGAGAATAAGGCTGATAGTTAATATACGTCTCCATATCATTGGTATTTTCTACTTGTTTATTTATTACTATTATTATTATTATTATTATTATTATTATTATTATTATTATTATTATAACTTATATATTATTCTCTTTTTATTTTAGACCAACATGGAACAATTTCCTTTTAAGGCATGCACATTTAACTGTTGTTCACTGAAAAAGAACATTGAACTTATTAGAGGATTAGCTGACGAAGAATATGATATAATTTTGTTACAGGAGACTTTTGTTACAGATAATTAGCTAGGAACTTTAGATTTTATAGATGAGATATATGAGTGTACAGGTGTTGCCGCCACCTACTCTGAGAGAGCCCTAGCTGCCATGGCTGGTCGACCTTCCGGAGGTATGGCCATTCTCTGGAGAAAACAAGCTATATTTAAAGTAAAGGACATAATTTTAAATAACAACTTTATGATAATGGATATATCTTTTAATAACGTAAACATAATACTTGTTAACGTATATATAAATAGTGATGTATGGGAGGTTACTACTCTCAACAACTATCTTCATACTCTTTCATTACTAGAAACTATTTTAACAGATTATAATTTTGATGCAGTTTATTATATAGGTGATTTTAACGCCGATCCTTCTCATGGACGAGCCTGGCAGAATCTCAATGATTTTAATACTCGAAACAACCTAACTTGCCTCGATGTTAATGAACTTCCTAATGATTCATTCACTTTTTTTAGGATATGGCAACTCTCATACTAGGTGGCTGGATCACATAGTGGGTAGAAATGAGGAACAGGTAAATGTAAACAATATAAAAATCTTAGAAGATATCATAGGATCTGATCATTTGCCGATCGAATTTATTATATCCGTAAAAGCTAATCCTTCAAATGTAAGTCACGAAATGAACAATGAAAAAGAAGTAAAGAGTCCCTTTGTGAAATGGAATAGTTTGAAATCCGACGATTTTGCTGTGGATATCAATGATTTTTTTCGGTGACCATCTTTTGCACATTTTTGGTCATGACTATTATTATTGCACGAACATAGGCTGCCATAACAAAAATAATTTAAAGTGGATTGATAATCTGTATAATCATATTGTGAATGCAGTTCGAATTGCTACTGAAAGATACCGAACCCAAGGTATTAAAACAAATAAATATAAAATAATTCCTGGTTGGAACCGGCGCGTGAAGCAGCTTCACTCAGTGGCTCGCGACCACTACCTGACCTGGGTCACTGGGTGGCTGCAGGTAAACCATTAGGAACGGAACAACACGCTCGTATGACCGACTCCAGGAAACAATTTAAAACGGCACTCAACGAATGTAAAAAAAACGAAAATATTGAAATATGTAATTCTATTATTGAACATTTCTCTAGTAAAGACAAACAAAACTTTTGGGAAGATGTAAAGAATAGAAAGACAAAGATAAAAACTACTAACATTATTGATGGCGAAAATGAAGCTAATGACTTAATTGATACATTTACTTAAAAATTCCTAGTTGCTCAACAAAGCACAAGTAATGAAAGTGAAAGGGACTTCTTAGACGAACTTAAAAGAAATTGGGATGATAATGGAAAAATTTTCATCAAGGTTTCCAGTGTAAGTTTACGACGAACGATCGGGAAATTGAACTCTGGAGTTGGTCATGATGGCGTTCATTCACTTTTCCTAAAAAATGCATCAGAGGATATTCTTGTTGCTTTAGCTAATTTTTATAATATATGTTTTAGTCATTGCTATCTATCTTGTGAACTTCTGAAACGAATCATTACGCCTATAATTAAAGATAGAAAGGGAAATATATCCAAGTCAGATAATTACAGACCTATTATGAACTCTTCATGTTTACTAAAATTATTTGAAATTACTATTCTAGATTCTATTCTATTCTATGTTTGCAGTAAGACAGTTATGCGAGAAGTATTTAGAGAAGCATAAGGAGATATTTTGGTCTTTTATGGACTTGGAAAAAGCGTATGATCGTGTGGACCGTGAAGCAATGTGGAAGGTGTTAAGGATTTATGAAATAGGAGGAAATTTGTTAGAAGCAGTTAAGAGTTTTTATGAAGGGAGCAGAGCATGTGTGAGAGTAGGAAATGGTGAGTTGAGTGAATGGTTTGAGGTAAAGGTAGGTTTGCGACAGGGTTGTGTAATGTCACCATGGCTGTTTAATATGTTTATGGATGGTGTGGTGAGAAGGAGAACTATGGGAAGAGGATTGGGTTTAGTAGGAAAGAATGGTGGAGATTGGGAGTTGAATCAGTTGCTTTTCGCTGATGACACAGCATTGGTGGCGGATTCTGATGAGAAACTGCAGCGGGTAGTCAAAGAGTTTGGTGTGGTTTGTGGAAGGAGGAAACTGAAGGTGAACGTCAATAAAAGTAAAGTAATGGTGTGTAATAGGGGAGAGCATAGGGTGAATCTAGATGTGAGGCTGGATGGGGAAATATTGGAACAAGTAGAGTGTTTTAAATATCTAGGAGGAACGATAAGCAGGAGTGGAGGTATGAAAGTGGAGGTAAAACAGAGAGTGTGTGAAGGAAGGAAGGTTTTCGGAGCAATGGGAAGTATGTGGAAGACGAGAAATCTCGGAGTGAAAGTAAAAAGTGCACTGTATCAAGGAATTGTTGTGCCAACAGTGATGTATGGGGCTGAGACATGGGCTCTGAAGAAAAAGGAGAAAAGAGGGCTGGATGTGATGGAGATGAGCTGCTTGAGGAGTATGTGTGGAGTTACTCGTAGAGACAGATTGAGGAATGAAGAGATACGTAGGAGAGTGGGGCAGCAGGAACATTTGTCAGCCAGAGTGGACAGAAGGGTGCTGAGCTGGTATGGTCATGTTGAACGAATGGGAGATGAATGGCTTACAAAGAGAATATGTGAGTCAGGTACAAGGGGAGATAGAAGGGCAGGAAGACCCCCATTGAGATGGAGAGACTGTGTAAGAAAGGCTTTGGATGATAGAGGAATGACTATAGATCAGGCAGGGGAAGTGGTGGTGGACAGGAGTGAATGGAGAATGCTTGTGAATAGTTGAGTGAACACGTGGTCATTTGGAGTAAGGGGTCGGGCGCAAGTTCGACTAGATAATAGTCCATCAGGCGCCTGGCCCGGGGGGCGATTAATATGAAGGGTGTGCCTGGAAGTGTGGTGGAAGGGCTTGTGGCTTTGGCTCCGCTGCATGTCTGCCTGCCGAGATCGGAACCTCTCCGGGTGGTCAGGGGCCGGGGGAGTGCTGGAGCGACCATGGTAACCCTGGTCTCTGGGTCTTCTCCTGTGTGTGAGTTTGAGTTTTTTATCTGTGTTTATTTTTTGTTTTATGTTGTTTTTGTGTTTTCCCTGTTCTTGCTCTGTCTTGAGTCGGCTACCCCCAAAATGGGGATTGGGCCTGAGCATATAGATATATAGATAGATTCTAGATATATTAAGTGAAAACATTCAGATTAATCAGAGGCAATTTGGTTTCAGAAGAGGCATGTCAACCACGGATTGTTGTTTTTTACTAAAAGAAATAGTGCATAAATATTCAAGATCAGATAAAACAGGAATTGCTACCTTCATAGATTTTTCCAAAGCCTTCGATCGAATAGATCATTTTAATTTAGGTTTAAAGCTGTTGAAACTAAGTATACCTAGCGATATTGTGTATATGATAATGCACTACTTACGAAACCAACTTGCCCGGGTTACATGGAAAGGATTTAATGGTATGTTTTACTATATAGATAAAGGAGTGAGACAGGGAGGCATTTTATCTCCATTTTTATTTAATGTGTATATTAATGATATTATAAATGATACATCAAAAATGGAAATTGGCTGCACAATTGGATCAACCAGATGTAATATTTTATGCTACGCTGACGATATAGTACTTATTTCATCATCAACTCATGAAATGGACACGATGTACAGTAAATTTAGTGAATTTGTGGATAATCACAAACTCCTCATAAACAAGAATAAAACTAAATTTGTTATATTTAATAGTAGAAAAAATAGGAATCCTATTGATGTAATACAATTGGGTAAAGATAATTTGGAAGTGGTGCAGACATTTAAATACTTAGGTCATTTATTGAGCAGTGATAACTTGGAAGACTTAGAAGATGTAGACTGTAGACTAAAAACATTTTATGCTAGCTTTAATAGTATAAAGAGGGATTTTGCACATGTTAACTTGGAGACAATGATATTTTTATTTAACTTGTATTGTAAGCCTGATTAGGGGTTGGCATTGTGGAATAACTGCAAGACAGGAAAATCAAGTATTTTTAAAACTTTTTAATATTGCATATAACAAGGCTATGAAAAAAATTATTGATATCCCAGTGTATGCCAGCAGTCATGAGTCTGCCAGTGCCTGTAATCTTCTGTTACTAAACCATCATGTCTCACTAATACAATGTAGGTATGCTAAAAGAATTGAAAAATCTAGTAACTACATTATAAAAAGTAATGTCTTTTTTTAAATCGGGTTACTTTTTTCCGAGCATTTACAAAAGAATGAAGGATTCTTACTCAATTAATATCATACACGAGGAATTAGATATAATTTCGTCTAGGATTAACTGGCTACAAAATCCCGAAGAAAGAAGAAACCCGATATACAGTATTTGATATGACAACATAGTTTTATTATGGTATATGATGGGGTTTCTTAGTATACCTTCCTGCAAATAGAACTATTGATTTATGTAAAATAAGTATTATCAAAGCTAATATTCGTAAAAAAACAAAAACAAAAACAAAAACAACATTAATTGTATTTACTGATGAATTTTTAATATTAAATCCTAGTGTACTGTATAATTATATACTCTTATATCTACGGTAGTGAACACAGGTCTTCACTAATAGGATGAACATTCATTGTTTGTTCTTTTAAATTATTTTTAGTTGCTCTTTATATCGTTTTGCAAATATATCAAGTTACATAAAAAAAAAAATTATGTATTAGATATGGCATGTAATAAAACTATATGTAATCTCGTATTACGAAATATAATTGATTGATTGATTGATTGATTGACTACTACTACTACTACTATTATTACTATTACTACTACTACTATTTCTACTACTACTATTATTACTATTACTACTACTACTATTTCTACTACTACTTCTACTGCTACTACTATTATTATTATTACTACTACTACTACTACTACTAGTACTACTACTACTAAATTTGTAGAGGACGCTTTTGCAAAATCAATCCTCGTTCCACTGTGCATGCAAAAATAATGTGATTTTGTCAGGTATCTCCATTGCTTGTTACTCGGTATTAAGGTTTGCGTCTCACGAATACTAGTACCGGTACAGGTTCTTCTGTAGCTGCACATAATCGTGTAAATATAGCTAGAATAAAGTAGAAAAGACGTCGTCGGTACAGAACGGGTTAACCACCAGAATTGTGGTTGGCTGAGTGGCGAGAGCTGCTTGCTGTGTGGTGGTTATCAGCCAACATCAAACATGGAGAGTCTTGCTTTGATCAATCTCATGGCTATCCCTTTGCAACACGTCTCACATATTGTACCGGTATAATTTACTGTCTTGATAGCGTAATGGTTAAATGGTTAGTGCGCGGAATTTCAGTGTGAGTATCCTAGGTTCGAATCCTTGTATTCATTAGTTTCATTGATTTCATTAATTAGGTTTATTTGTAAGTTAATTGGTGGGTTGGTGATAATATGAAATTACATCATCTCTCTCGTTCTCGTTTTCTTAGTTCCTCTTATATTGCTAGTCTTACTTTTGTTATTTAATTTCTTTAGCCACCCACATAAAACCAGATAGCCTATACACACGGTACTTACGCGGGAAAACAACAAGTATTTAGTCCATATCTATAAGTTTGGCTAGTATTCCCTTCTCCTCTTTGTCAGTCTCTCCTTCTTGCACAGCTTCCAATACTCAATACGGTTGGCCTTAATTTATTGACAAGTCCCCCTACTCCTCCGTGTTCTGTATCACCTTGGGATTGGCCTGTTTCCCCATTCCACCTCATTCTCGTTGTTGGATCGTCCCTCGCTGCTCTCCTCTCGTCATGGTCGTAAACCTTCTCTCCCTTCCGTGTAATATTTATCAGTTCCATAGCCTCGCTCGACGACCCTCCGTTTCTCAACATACATAGGCTACGCTCGTATTCATATTTTATTTTCCCTTAGCCATTAGTTAATGGACGAAATTACTTGAAAAATTACTTTACCCTTAGATATGGGAATGCTAATGTGTGTACTATCTATAAACAACACTCATTCCCAAAGTATTCGGTCGGGATCAAGCGCTTGGAAGGGAAAAAATTGTTTAAGAATACAAGCGAAAGGGTCGTGGGATCCATGGGTCTCTAGGGGACCGTCCGTCTGAAGGGTAATTATCGAACTACCACTCTCCAGACACCGACCCCAGAGAAAATGAAGAAGTTTGGTGGTGGGACTTGGGGTGCTCTGAAGGGCAGTAGAAGTTTGAGAGAGATGTAACATTGCAGCGTGTAGGTAAAGGTTGTAGGGAATTAGTACGAGGAAGTGAGTTGATAAGACGAAATGCTTTTGACTTTTCCCTTCCGTGTATAGAACCACGCCTCGTTCGCTTAACCTACTTGATACATACACTACCTCTCTGACACTCCTAATTTTCAGTTAGGCTATTTGTTATATTGATTTTAATATAAGTTAGAGTAAAATATAGACTAGGGAAATTTAGATTAGGCTGGGGTAGTTCGATTGATATACTGTATGTATTTGCTACAAGTTATGCTTTGAATAATCATACGAACATATCTAGCACTTTGAAATATATTCCTAGTCATAATGATAAGAGGGTCACATTGTCTCCTCCATTACCGCTGTGATATGGGTCTGGCTTGATGAAGGGGATCTCACATTATGGACGGAGCTGCACAACAAAGGCACTTATGGCCGCCTGTTTGGAGATGGGACTCGTCAGCCTGGTCGGCACCCATCTTGGGGAGACAACCTTATATACATCCGGGTGGATGGGACTCGTTAGCCTTTGTCGACAACTTGTCTAGGGGAATAAATCTTATACAATATACCGAAGGGCGGCACGCTTATCGGTGCCACTTGCAAGCGGCAAACTCTACAATAGATGCAATAGATATAAGAGGCTATTGCTGTGGTGGAAGGTATAGGTATTGGTATCATGGCGCAGAATTGTTATTGTACAGGATAAGGATGCTTGGTGTGTATCCAGGCAACTTTAAAGGCTCTCTAACCTTATATATAACTGTAAAGACAAATAAAGGCGATATTGAGGAGGGGGGGACTGTGTCTGTTGATTGTTACTGTGGTTGATGCAGTATAATTGTGACTGGTTGATGCAGTATAATTGTTACTGTGCTTGATGCAGTATAAGTGTGACTGGTTGATGCAATATAATTGTGACTATGGTTGATGCAGTATAATTGTTACTATGGTTGATGCAGTATAATTGTTACTGTGGTTGATGCAGTATAATTGTTACCGGTACTGTGGTTGATGCAGCAATTATTGTGACTGTGGTTGATGCAATATAATTGTGACTGTGGTTGATGCAGTATAATTGTGACTGTGGTTGATGCAGTGTAATTGTGACTGATTGATGCAGTATAATTGTGACTGGTTGATGCAATATAATTGTGACTATGGTTGATGCAGTATAACTGTTACTGTGGCTGATTCAGTATAATTGTGACTGTGGTTGATGCAGTATAATTGAGACTGTGGTTGATGCAGTATAATTGTGACTGGTTGATGCAATATAATTGTGACTATGGTTGATGCAGTACAATTGCTATTGTGGTTGATTCAGTATAATTGAGACTGTGGTTGATGCAGTATAATTGTGACTGGTTGATGCAATATAATTGTGACTATGGTTGATGCAGTACAATTGTTATTGTGGTTGATTCAGTATAATTGTGACTGTGGTTGATGCAGTATAGTTGTGACTGTGGTTGATGCAGTATAATCAACTCTGCGAAGCAGAGTGGTATCGCGCACACAGATCCCGCCCGTATACTGTGCACCATAATTCAGCTTGTCTGTCGTCGTCATCCGTCCGGTAACTCCTCCTAGACCGTTCAATGGATTTTCACCAAATTTCACAGGTATATACATTTGGTCAATGCAAAGGTCAGTCAAAAAGAAATATTAAATTTAACCAAAGGGTTAAGGTCAAAGGTCAAGGTTAAAAATAAGGTCAATATTTCATGTGTTTTAGTTTTTAATCAAATGTCTCAATTTTCACTATACAAGTTACTGGCACCCTTGATATCTTATTGACCAAATTTGAAATAAATATTCTAAAGGGTAAGGTCAAAGGTCAAGGTTAAAGGTCAAAATAGGGTTTGTACTACTTTTTCTTATAATAACTGTTAGATGCTCACTAGACTTACCATGAATATTCGGAATACCTAGGTCAAGGTCATACAAGAAACTATTCAATTCTATATGAAAGGTCAAGGTCAAATATAAGGTCAATATGCTAATTTCTTTACTTTTCATGCAAACTTCACAAACTTTGGTGAGATAGCTGCACTTTAAATGAAAAGGAAAATAACACATTATGAGAAACATATCATGAAGGTCAAGGTCAAGGTCAAAGGTCAAGGTCAAAGGTCAAGGTCAACTATTCTATAAATATATATAAAACTAACTGATGGGTTTTAATGAAATTAGTCATGCTTATTTGATTTTCCTGGGCAATTTCAATCAACAAAATAAATACTCTTACATAAAGGTCAAGGTCGCAGGTCAAGGTCAAAGGTCAACTTATGCTATATGTTTTTAGTTTTTATTCAAATGTCTTCATTTTCACTATACAAGGTACTGGTAACATTGATATCATATTGGTCAAATTTTAGATAAATATACTAAAGGGTAAGGTCAAAGTTCAAGGTCAAAGGTCAACATAGGTTTTTTACTAGTATTTTTATATTAACTCTTAGATTCTCACTAGGCTTACCATGTATATTCGGAATACCTAGGCCAAGATCATACAGTAAACTATTGAATTCCATATGAAAGGTCAAGGTCACAGGTCAAGGTCAAATAAAAGGTCACTATATTTTCTTTACTTTTCATGCAAACTTCACAAAATTTGGTGAGATAGTTGCACTTCAAGTGCAAAGGAAAAAAATAATGTTGAGACATATAATGGTCAAGATAGAGGTCAAAGGTCAAGGTCAGCTATTCTATTAATATATATGAAACTAACTGATGGGTTTTAATGAAATTAGGCATGCTTATTTGATTTTCATGGGCAATGTCAATGCAAAAAAAAGTGTACTCTTACATAAAGGTCAAGGACACAGGCCAAGGTCAAAGGTCAACTATTACTATTAATTAAAAAAAGATTACTCCATTTCTTTTAAACTGTGTTATGGCTTATTACTTAAATCACATATACAGTACATCAAATTTCACATAAATATTGTAATAGTTAAGGTCAGAGGTCAAGGTCAAAATATGAGTATTTGTAATTTTCCCTAAACTTCTCCTTGACTTTAATGTATTGTCATCAAAGATTTAGGTTAAAGGTCAAGGTCAAAGAACAAAAGAAGAGTTAATTATTTGTTTTAACTCTTCCTAGACTGTTTAACCCTTTGTGTACCGGTGACAATTTTTGTATTGCATTCTAGCTATAATAAAATGATATTGTGCAGCTTATGAGGGATCTGTGGTAGTTGTTGTTGTTCCCCAAGCTGCCTGGCCGAACAGCCCCTAGTCCCCGAGCAAGGCCAAGGCCATAACCGATCGCCCCCACAGAACGCTCCCTGCTGACCACAATAAAGCCTAGGTGACCGAAGTAACTCCATGGCGGGGAGCTGAGGAGGGTGCGGAATCGCCCGGGAAACCAAAGCCCCACCCAGGGCCCTGTGCCCCTCAGCAATTATGAAGAGAAAGTTGAGGGGCAAAGGAAAAATGTGACGCTTTGGCTTCCAATCTTGGTAGATTGGGAGGTCAATCCACGGAAGAGATCTAGAAAATATATAAGTAAAAGGAACAGTCAGAGTAAGCTATGGGTATGGCAGAGATCGCTCAGTTCTCACTCTGATAGACCAGCCCATCACCACATGACTAGAACCCAATCCTCTCAGCATCAGCTAGGAAAGGCCCTAGAAAGCCGCCTTTGGCGGGGGGATAGCTCCCCTATTTCAACCCCTTTCGGGATTGGGCACCCGCTGTCTGTGGTAGTAAAAAGGATTAGTTAAGATAGTTGAAAGCCTGCTAATTTTATGGAGGCCCTTCATAAACTAAATAAAATAGTCTTAATATCTAGTATGAAATGAAACCGACAGAACTGTACTGAACGGGTTATGTATCATTACCAAATTTTGCTGGCAAATTCGGTTGGTCAATGCAATGATTGTCCAAATTTTTTGTTTTTGTTATTGCAAGGTCAAGGTGAATGGCGAAGGTCACAGATTATGGTCACTATTTCTTTCTTCTATATATTTTAAATTTGAATTACACCATATTCAAAATTCGACAAAATAGTGTTACGCTGACCTTATTATAGATAAATATTCCAATGATTAAAATTAAATGTGATCATATATGTAATTACAGTATATATAATTATATACTCCCAAGCGGACATGAACCACCAAACAGTCAGCACAAGTGTTCATGTTTTAATCCACTGCACACAAGTATCCTCTATCATGCCGTGGTATAGTGGATTAAAGTATGGGCACATGTTCTGACTGTCGGTGGCTCAAGTCCGGCTGTGAGTATAAAAACATTTAGTAGCTTATGTGTAGTTGCGATATATATATATATATATATATATATATATATATATATATATATAAACCGATTTTACCTAAGAGATTCAATACTACTTGCAGAATTCTAGGTCGCAGAGTTGCGTATGCATTTTTTGTTCGTAATGCGAAAACTGTACACCTAGTTTATTGTTACTGTGGTTGATGCAGTATAATTGTGACTGGTTGATGCAATATAATTGTGACTATGGTTGATGCAGTATAATTGTTACTGTGGTTGATGCAGTATAATTGTGACTGGTTGATGCAATATAATTGTGACTATGGTTGATGCAGTACAATTGTTATTGTGGTTGATTCAGTATAATTGTGACTGTGGTTGATGCAGTATAGTTGTGACTGTGGTTGATGCAGTATAATCAACTCTGCGAAGCAGAGTGGTATCGCGCACACAGATCCCGCCCGTATACTGTGCACCATAATTCAGCTTGTCTGTCGTCGTCATCCGTCCGGTAACTCCTCCTAGACCGTTCAATGGATTTTCACCAAATTTCACAGGTATATACATTTGGTCAATGCAAAGGTCAGTCAAAAAGAAATATTAAATTTAACCAAAGGGTTAAGGTCAAAGGTCAAGGTTAAAAATAAGGTCAATATTTCATGTGTTTTAGTTTTTAATCAAATGTCTCAATTTTCACTATACAAGTTACTGGCACCCTTGATATCTTATTGACCAAATTTGAAATAAAAATTCTAAAGGGTAAGGTCAAAGGTCAAGGTTAAAGGTCAAAATAGGGTTTGTACTACTTTTTCTTATAATAACTGTTAGATGCTCACTAGACTTACCATGAATATTCGGAATACCTAGGTCAAGGTCATACAAGAAACTATTCAATTCTATATGAAAGGTCAAGGTCAAATATAAGGTCAATATGCTAATTTCTTTACTTTTCATGCAAACTTCACAAACTTTGGTGAGATAGCTGCACTTTAAATGAAAAGGAAAATAACACATTATGAGAAACATATCATGAAGGTCAAGGTCAAGGTCAAAGGTCAAGGTCAAAGGTCAAGGTCAACTATTCTATAAATATATATAAAACTAACTGATGGGTTTTAATGAAATTAGTCATGCTTATTTGATTTTCCTGGGCAATTTCAATCAACAAAATAAATACTCTTACATAAAGGTCAAGGTCGCAGGTCAAGGTCAAAGGTCAACTTATGCTATATGTTTTTAGTTTTTATTCAAATGTCTTCATTTTCACTATACAAGGTACTGGTAACATTGATATCATATTGGTCAAATTTTAGATAAATATACTAAAGGGTAAGGTCAAAGTTCAAGGTCAAAGGTCAACATAGGTTTTTTACTAGTATTTCTTATATTAACTCTTAGATTCTCACTAGGCTTACCATGTATATTCGGAATACCTAGGCCAAGATCATACAGTAAACTATTGAATTCCATATGAAAGGTCAAGGTCACAGGTCAAGGTCAAATAAAAGGTCACTATATTTTCTTTACTTTTCATGCAAACTTCACAAAATTTGGTGAGATAGTTGCACTTCAAGTGCAAAGGAAAAAAATAATGTTGAGACATATAATGGTCAAGATAGAGGTCAAAGGTCAAGGTCAGCTATTCTATTAATATATATGAAACTAACTGATGGGTTTTAATGAAATTAGGCATGCTTATTTGATTTTCATGGGCAATGTCAATGCAAAAAAAAGTGTACTCTTACATAAAGGTCAAGGACACAGGCCAAGGTCAAAGGTCAACTATTACTATTATTTAAAAATAGATTACTCCATTTTTTTAAAACTGTGTTATGGCTTATTACTTAAATCACATATATATCAAATTTCACATAAATATTGTAATAGTAAAGGTCAGAGGTCAAGGTCAAAATATGAGTATTTGTAATTTTCCCTAAACTTCTCCTTGACAGTTTAATGTATTGTCATCAAAGATTTAGGTTAAAGGTCAAGGTCAAAGAACAAAAGAAGAGTGTTAATTATTTGTTTTAACTCTTCCTAGACTGTTTAACCCTTTATGTACCGGTGACATATTTTTTATTGCATTCTAGCTATAATTAAATGATATTGTGGAGCTTATGAGGGATCTGTGGTAGTTGTTGTTGTTCCCCAAGCTGCCTGGCCGAACAGCCCCTAGTCCCCGAGCAAGGCCAAGGCCATAACCGATCGCCCCCACAGAATGCTCCCTGCTGACCACAATAAAGCCTAGGTGACCGAAGTAACTCCATGGCGGGGAGCTGAGGAGGGTGCGGAATCGCCCGGGAAACCAAAGCCCCACCCAGGGCCCTGTGCCCCTCAGCAATTATGAAGAGAAAGTTGAGGGGCAAAGGAAAAATGTGACGCTTTGGCTTCCAATCTTGGTAGATTGGGAGGTCAATCCACGGAAGAGATCTAGAAAATATATAAGTAAAAGGAACAGTCAGAGTAAGCTATGGGTATGGCAGAGATCGCTCAGTTCTCACTCTGATAGACCAGCCCATCACCACATGACTAGAACCCAATCCTCTCAGCATCAGCTAGGAAAGGCCCTAGAAGCCGCCTTTGGCGGGGGGATAGCTCCCCTATTTCAACCCCTTTCGGGATTGGGCACCCGCTGTCTGTGGTAGTAAAAAGGATTAGTTAAGATAGTTGAAAGCCTGCTAATTTTATGGAGGCCCTTCATAAACTAAATAAAATAGTCTTAATATCTAGTATGAAATGAAACCGACAGAACTGTACTGAACGGGTTATGTATCATTACCAAATTTTGCTGGCAAATTCGGTTGGTCAATGCAATGATTGTCCAAATTTTGTGGTTTTGTTATTACAAGGATGTAAGCCGGTTCCTTTTAAATTACAAGCTCGCTATCGCTCGCCAGGAAAAAATCGACACTTAAATCACACGAAAAGAAATGGGGCGAAAAGTCTTAAAATCGTCAAACTAATGGGCCGAGCGCCTCATAATCTGAAAACTAATGGGGCTAAACATGAGGAAGAAGAGGTACCAGAAAAACGGCCCATCTCTCCTTAAGTTATTGGTTGTTCTTATCACATCATGGCTTCAAGGTTTCGAATCTTTCCCGGAATCAATCGAATCTTCTCATTAACCCTTTCTGTCCCGGTGTCGTCATTATAAGTGTATTCTGGCTACTGTTAGACGATTGGATTCAGCAAAAAAAAAAAAGAGCTTCCAACAATTTACAGACTTCGAACTATCTCACTTAACCCTTTTGAGTACCACAGATCCTTCTTAAACTGCCCAAAGTCGTCTTAGTATAGCTAGAATAATATTAACAAGACGTCGCCGGTACAGAAGGGTTAATTCCAACCGGCAAAGATCGGAATAAGAACTCTAACCCGGATGACACTAAAGGTTGACGCAAATAACACATTTTCTCCGAGGTTTCACATTTCCATTTAGATTAGGAAATGAATACACTGTGATGTTTGGACGCGTAGGTCAAAGGTTGTTTAGCGACGTGAGCGAGGCGGAGATTCTCTCTCTCTCTCTCTCTCTCTCTCTCTCTCTCTCTCTCTCTCTCTCTCTCTCTCTCTCTCTCTCTCTCTCTCTCTCTCTCTCTCACTAAAGGTTGACGCAAATAACACATTTTCTCCGAGTAAGAACCGAGATTTCACATTTCCATTTAGATTAGGAAATTAATACACTGTGAAGTTTGGACGCGTAGGTCAAAGTTTGTTTAGCGACGTGAGCGAGGCGGAGATTCTCTCTCTCTCTCTCTCTCTCTCTCTCTCTCTCTCTCTCTCTCTCTCTCTCTCTCTCTCTCTCTCTCTCTCTCTCTCTCTCTCTCTCTCTCTCTCTCTCTCTCTCTCTCTCTCTCTCTCTCTCTCTCTCTCTCTCTCTCTCTCTCTCTCTCTCTCTTTTCAAGTTGTTATCTACAACCGGGATGGGGTAGCCTAGCCACTTCTGTACCGGCGACGTTTTTTTTTTTTTTTTTCAATTTATTCTAGCTAGGCCTATATATTTAAAAAAAATTGTGCAGTTTAAGAACAATCTGTGGTAGTGAAAAGGGTCAAGTGAGATAGTCCGAAGCCTGTTAATTGCTGGAGGATCTTTGTAAACTGAATAATATCGTCTTACGGTAGCCAGAATATATTGAAATGGACGTCACCGGTACAGAATAGCCTAGAGACCCTATAGTAACAGAGATGGGTCAAGTGCTATGTCTTCGAACTGGTAAAAGTCATTTGCATAAATATCTCTTGCAAAACTTCAGGGGAATTATTACGTGATTGATTAAAACATCTCGACACGGCAGCGCAACAGAAAAGGTCATTGGCGCTGAAAGAAACAGAAAAACAGAGAGAAAGAGAGAGAGAGAGAGAGAGAGAGAAAGAAAGAAAACAAATCTCACAGGTAAAACACTAAAGACACTGAAAGAAAAATAAATACAGAGAGAGAGAGACAGACAGACAGATAGTCAGACAGAGAAAGAACACACACACACACACACACACACACACTAAAGGGACAGAGAAAGAGCTACATGGTCGGACAGGGCGCCAGAATTAGGTGCTATATAATTTGGCAGTGCAATTTTCTTCAGCAAAATATCTAAGTAGTTTGTCAGAGCACCTTACTAACCCCGACAAAGCTTATCCGGTGGCCTTAATCTAGATAATTGTTTAGATTATATACATACTTACTCTAGATTATAGTGTAGATTGTATACATATATATTTTAGATTATAGTGTAGATTATATACATACTATAGATTGTATTATAGATTATATACATACCTACTCTAGATTATAGTGTAAATTATATACATGCATATTTTAGATTATAGTGTGGATTATATACATACTGTAGATTATAGTGTAATTATATACATACTATAGATTATAGTGTAGATTATATCCATATATATTTTAGATTATAGTGTCGAATATATACATACTGTTGATTTTAGTGTAATTATATACATACTATAGATTATAGTGTAGATGATAGACAGACTTACTTTACTTTATAGTGTAGATTGTATACATGCTGTAGATTATAGTGTAGATTATATACATACTGTAGATTATATACATACTGTTGATTATAGTGTAGATTATATACATACTGTAGATTATAGTGTAGATTATATACATACTGTAGATTATAGTGTAGATTATATACATACTATAGATTATAGTGTAGATTATATACAGTACATATTCAAGATTATAGCACAGATTATATACATACTTTAAATTATAGTGTAAATTATATACATACTAACTTACAGAAACGAGCAAGGTATGTGGAGAGTAAGAGGGGGGTGAAGAGAGTAGTGAAGGAAAGTAAGAGAAGAGTAGATGAGGAATTTGGAAGGAATCTGAGTGTAAAATGGAGGGAGAGTAAGAAACTGTTCTGGAAAGAAGTCAAGAAAGTTAGGGAAGGTAGCAAGGGAAACAGTAAGGGTGTGAAAGATAAGAATGGGAGAATGCTAGCCGAGAAGCATGAGAGAGTCGAAAGATGGAGGGAGTACTTCAATGAGTTGCTAAATGTAAGGAATGAAGAGCCAGCAAACATAGCTGGATATGGTATGGGAGGGGGAAGAAGAGAAGTAGTGGAGGAGGAGGTGGGGATCAGGAGGTCAGAAGTGTGGGAAGCTATGAAAAGAGTGAAGTTGGGGAAAGCACCAGGAACAGAAGGAGTGTGTGGGGAAATGTTGAGGTATGGTGGTGAGATAGTGATCGAATGGGTATGGAAAATGTGCAAACTAGCATGGGAGAAGGGGAGTGCACCCGATGACTGGAAGACTGGCATAATAGTCTCCCTATATAAGGGCAAAGGGGAAAGAGGAGTGTGTGGTAACCACCGAGGAATATGTCTTCTAAGCGTAGTAGGGAAGGTATACAGTAGGGTAGTGATTGAGAGAGTGAGATTGAGAACGGAGAAATGGATAGGCGACGAGCAGGGAGGTTTTTAGGAAGGGAAGAGGATGTGTAGATAAGATTTTTACCCTGAATTGTGTTGTGGAGAAATATCTGGAGAAGAAACAAAAGGTGTATGTTGCCTTTATGGACTTGGAGAAGGCCTATGACAGAGTGGATTAGAGAAGGTTTTTGGAAAGTACCGGTACTTAGAATATACGGAGTAGATGGCAAGTTGCTGAAAGCAGTGAAGAGCATGTATGAGGGTGCAAAGGCGGCAGTACGTGTGGAGAGTGAGCAGAGCGAGTTATTTGACCTGAATGTTGGTTTGAAACAGGGGTGTGTGATGTCCCCGTGGTTGTTTACTGTATATATGGATGGAGTCATGAGAGAAATACTATCAAGAGCAGTGGATGTTGGTGTATCGCTGAAAAGGGAGGGAATTGAGTGGAAGCTACCTATACTGCTGTTTCCGGATGATACAGTTCTGATGAGTGATAATGAATGGGAGTTGCAGGGTCTGGTAAATGAGTTTGGAACCGTGTGCGAAAAACGGAATTTGAAGGTAAATGCAGGGAAGAGCAAGGTTATGGTCTTCGAAAGGGGTGAAGTCACAGAGTGTGAGGTGAAGCTGAACGGTCAGGCTATGAAGATCGTCAACTCTTTTAATATCTGGGCAGTGTGTTGAGTAAAGATGGGACTATGGATGAAGAAGTGCGGGAGAGGGAACAACAAGGGAAGAGGGTTGTAGGAACGCTAAAAGCAGTAATAAGAAATAGGGTGGTCAGTATGGAAGTGAAGAAGTCCTTGCATGACAGTGTGGTAATCCCGACACTGACTTACGGAAGCGAAGCATGGACGTTGGTTGAGAGACTCAGACCAAGAGTGAGAGCAGGGGAAATGAATTACTTAAGAAGTGCGTGCGGAGTTACATGGAGGGATAAACAGACTAATGAGGAAGTAAGAAGGAGGTGTGGTGGAGGTAGATGTGCTGGAAACTGTGAAAAGGAACAACTTGAGATGGTTCGGCCATATGGAACGTATGGAAAGCGAGAGAATGACTAAGAGGGTGTACGAGAGCGAGGTGGAGGGACAAAGAGGGAGAGGTAGACCGAATGAGAGGTGGAAGGATGGAGTGAGGAAGTACATGAACGAAGGCGGTGCTGGTTGGGGGGAGGGGCGTCGATTGACTGGGGACAGAGGTGTATGGGGGCGGTTCGTTCGTGGCCACCCCTTCGGGGATCACGGCGTCAGGCAATAGATAGATAGATAGATAGACTAACTTACTCTAGATTGTATTATAGATTATATAAATACTGTAGATTATAGTGTAAATTATATACATACTGTAGATTATAGTGTAAATTATATACATACTGTAGATTATAGTGTAAATTATATACATACTGTAGATTATAGTGTATATTATATTACATACTCTAGATTATATACATACTTTAAATTATATCATGAATCATTTACATTTTATTGGAGATATATCATACATTCTTACCAGAACTCCGCTCAAAATTATAGCAAGCATATATTGAGATTATAATTTTGCTTGCTTCTTTCCTACCCTGCATACTTCAACTCCTTAAGGGGGGATGGGCGTATTTATTTGCTCATTTGTGTATATTTTTTATTATTTTCATAGTTTGTTCCCTAGATCTTTTTCAAGTTTAAAAATACACCCCCTAGACCTCCTTTCAAGATAAATATGTACATTTGTTGGTAGAAAAATGTCTCGGCCGAAGGCCGGCTCGTCTTACATTACAGGCTCGCTCTCGCTCGCCAGGAAAAAATCGACACCTAAATGGCACGAAAGGTCTTACAATTGACAGAAATGGGGCGAAAGGTCTTAAAATCGCCAAACAAATGGGACGAACGTCTTAAACCCCCAAAAGCAATGGGGCTAAGCATGAGGGAGAAAGGGATCCAGAAAAAAACCTCAAGTGGAAATCTCCCCTTAACCCCTTCGGATACTATGACACATTTCTGTCTGATATTCTGGCTATCACCAGACGATTTTATTCAGCTTCGGAAGGGATTGTGGGAGTCAATGGGTTAATTGCGAGAATAAACGGATAACACGCGTCATACCCTCAATGGGTTAACCCCTTCAGTACCGGTGATGTACTTTTCATAATTTTCTGGCAACTTTTAAATTATTTTCTTTAGCTTAGGAAGGGTATGTGGTATCTTAAAGGATTTATTGAGATAGTCTGCTACTTTTCATAACTTTCTGGCAACTATTATACGATTTTCTTTAGCTTAGGAAGTGTGTGTGGTCTCTTAATGGATTAATTGAGATAGTCTGCTTCCTTTTCATTGTTAGAGGGCCTTCCTAAGCTGAATATTATCATCTAAAAGTTACCAAAATATAATTAATAGGACGTCACCGGTACTGAAGGGGTTAAGCTGATACATGGGCTTGTCATATTTCATCTAAACACTATATTTAGTACCCGGTACGTGTATAATTTGAATAGTTTGATATGCATTTTTCTTATGCAACTACTTTGACTTATGGGGCTACTGCTTGTGTGTTTGTTTTTGTTTTTTAGGGGGGGTGGGGGGTGGGGGCTACTTATTAATTTATTCATTTCATTTTTAGTTTCCTCGTTAGACCTCCATCAAGCTTTAAAAAAAAAAAAAAACATCCCCTATACCCCCTTTCAAGATATATTTGTGCATTTTTCGGTAGCCAAATGTCCCGGCCGGAGGTCGGTTCCTTAACAAATTACAGGCTAGCTATCGCTCGCCAGAACAAAATCGACACCTAAATGGCACGAAAGGTCTTAATATTGACAAAGTAATGGGGTGAAAGGTCTCAAAATTGCCCAACTAGTTAACGAACGTCTTAAAATCGCAAAACTAATGGGTCTAAGCATGAGGGAGAAGGGGGTCCAGAAAAAGCGAGTACCTCCCCCTTAACATGACTTCTTTAGGTATCATATTACGTTTACTGAAAATAAAGCATTATGATAATTATGGTTTTGTTTTGTGTATTGGAAAGAAGTGTGGTGTGCTTGTTTGATTTAGTGAAATGAACAGGAGAAGGTGGAGTACTCTCTGTGTAGGTGAGACACAAACAGAAACTGTGAGGAAGGCCAGACAAATGAAACAGGCTTCTAGCAACTCCTTACCACATGCCTCTGAGGCCTCCCCTGTGTATTGCCCTGCTCGATTGGTGCCTACAATCTCCCCAATATATATATATATATATATATATATATATATATATATACACACAGTATATACATATTTCAATTTAATATTAGACAAAAATAAAAATGTCTATAATCGCCAGGGATGAACATAACAATCATAAGATGCATATTGCAGTCATTATCACAGTACTATATTGCAGTCATTATCACAGTACTATATTGCAGTCATTATCACAGTACTATATTGCAGTCATTATCACAGTACTATATTGCAGTCATTATCACAGTACTATATTGCAGTCATTATCACAGTACTATTGCAGTCATTATCACAGTACTATATTGCAGTCATTATCACAGTACTATATTGCAGTCATTATCACAGTACTATATTGCAGTCATTATCACAGTACTATATTGCAGTCATTATCACAGTACTATATTGCAGTCATTATCACAGTACTATATTGCAGTCATTATCACAGTACTATATTGCAGTCATTATCACAGTACTATATTGCAGTCATTATCACAGTACTATTGCAGTCATTATCACAGTACTATATTGCAGTCATTATCACAGTACTATATTGCAGTCATTATCACAGTACTATATTGCAGTCATTATCACAGTAGTATATTGCAGTCATTATCACAGTACTATATTGCAGTCATTATCACACTACTATATTGCAGTCATTATCACAGTACTATATTGCAGTCATTATCACAGTACTATATTGCAGTCATTATCACAGTACTATATTGCAGTCATTATCACAGTACTATATTGCAGTCATTATCACAGTACTATATTGCAGTCATTATCACTACTATATTGCAGTCATTATCACAGTACTATATTGCAGTCATTATCACACTACTATATTGCAGTCATTATCACAGTACTATATTGCAGTCATTATCACAGTACTATATTGCAGTCATTATCACAGTACTATATTGCAGTCATTATCACAGTACTATATTGCAGTCATTATCACAGTACTATATTGCAGTCATTATCACACTACTATATTGCAGTCATTATCACAGTACTATATTGCAGTCATTATCACAGTACTATATTGCAGTCATTATCACAGTACTATATTGCAGTCATTATCACAGTACTATAGTCATTATCACAGTACTATATGCAGTCATTATCACAGTACTATAGATTAGGCTATTATCGTCGCTTCATCAAAGGCTATTCGACTGTACTTGCACCTTTAACTGACTTATTATCTAAGGACAAGAAGTTCCGGTGGGTTCCTGAGTGTGCAGAGGCGTTTTCCTTGGTGAAACACCTGTTATGTACCCACCCCATACTCAGGGCCCCGGACTTCTGCAGACCTTTTCAGCTGGCGACTGATGCCAGTGGCGTAGAGGCTGGGGCTGTCTTGTTACAGACAGATGATGAAGGTATCGAACATCCAGTGAGTTTTTACAGTAAAAAATTCAATAGTGCACAAAGGAATTACTCTGTAATTGAAAAAGATCTCCTGGCGATAGTGCTGGCGCTCAGGCACTTCGATGTATATGTTCCTGCTTTCGGACCAGTCGTAGTGGTTTATACCGATCATCACCCTCTGAAATTCTTGAATCAGTTTCATAACCGGAATATGAGGCTGACCAGGGGGTCACTCATGCTTCAGGAGTATAATCTGGACATACGCCATATTGCCGGTTCTGATAACGTGATAGCGGATTGTCTATCAAGGGTGGATGATGTTGGTTAGACTGCCACAGGATTGAGGGTTGAGTGTGAAGGAAAATAGGCTGTCACTGTAGTTCAGCCGAAAAAAACAAATTAAAAAAGGAAAAAACCTTATAAAAACTCTTTATTTTTTATAACGTGTAGAATTTTGTATAAGATGTTGTAGCAGTATCTAAGTTGAATGTTTTTGCTTATTGTCGCTGAGTTAGTTGAACTTGCTCGGTGGAGCGCAACAGTCTTTATTTATTTATATATAGTGCCTTGTGTCGCAACAGTGTGTGGTACTATGAGAAGCTTTCTGTTAGATATGAAGAACTTAGTCAAGGGTCTTATATCTTGGGGGAGGTGTGACGCTTCTGCATAGTAACCACGTGCGGGCATGCGCGCGCGTCGGCTGCCCAGCCGTTTAGAAACCGGCTGGTGGTCGCCGGCCGGCAGGCTTTCCCTTAGTATATATCCTACGACAACGTAACTAATGTCTGGGATATTCTTATGTTGTTTCACAGCTTGTAGCTGCCCTTATTCTTAACCAACGCATATTAGTGTATTTTATTCTCGATAGTTGATTGTTTCATTATAATATATAAGATGTAAGTCTAGTGAGAGCGGGAAGAGACGAGCGGGAGAGAGAGACCGGCTTGGGACGTTGCTTCGCGCGGAGAGTCCAGCTTGGGACGAGCCTGAAGCGCTGCCACATGCATTTGATTTCAACGTTAGGCTTAGTTTCGACTCAGGCACGGGGTAGAGGATTTTGAACAGGCAACTGTGTTGAGTGTTGCCAAGCCTGGGATGTATTCTGCATGCCAGACAGATTCAAGACTCAGAGCTCACCTCATTGTCGTACCCTTCGGACCCCCTTGATATCTATCCCTCTCAACCCCACTTAGAAACGTTCTCTCTTACTTTGTATACCTTCTTTCCACTACTTCACCAATCTATTTAATTATCCCATCCCCTTGATAGACCTTATATCTATTATTGTATTAACGACGAGCTCTCAGATAACTAGATAGGATTTTGGGCCTAATGCAGGGATGTAATTGTTAATTAGACCTAGGAAGCTTTTTTGTTGTCTCATATTTGGTGGTTTCATGCTTGCTAGTGTGTTCTTGTGTCAGGTTAGCAGGGGCTAGACCGGAGGGGAGGCTTTTTGCGATCCTTTAAGTAACGTCTGCTGGTGCGAGTCCCGTGGACCCGCACGACTTTACTAGGATACCCGTGGGAGTCTGGGGGCATTTTCTTGTCTGCGTCCCTGTGTGTCTAGCGTTGTGTTGTGTGAGGGCCCTTGCGTAGTCCACTCAGCACTGCGCTAGCACGTCTTGCTTTTGTTTTAGGGTCGCCAGGAGAGAGTCGGATACTTGCGATCTGAGTCTCTCAAGAGAGCACCCTTTCAATTAGAGTAATTTGGCGCACAGACCTGGGAACGTCCTTAGGCTAGAGCAGGGGGCTCAGCCCGGGTATCCGAAGCCTATATCCTTCCAGCTAGACCTCTGCCACCTGGCAGATTAACAGCTAGGGGTTTATTATCTCTGTATGATTGTTATTGTGCCACAGTTTACCGTTTTTGTGAGCATTGTGAGTCAGGATGTGGCTTAGAGACTCTGTCCGAGCAGGCTTGCCTGACTAAGAGTGAGAAGCACACCTGTATGTGGTTATGTTGCGAGTTGCTGCCTTTATTTAATTATACCTATGCCATTATACACTGTAGGTCCTATCACTAGTATTTATTCCTGCTTATGAGTTAAGAGTTCTCTAAATCCGTAACGTACTTTCTTTGCTAAGCATCAGATCCTACAGTAGCCGCATGCAGTTTAGAGACTCGCATCTTGTCTACGTGTACGATGTTTTGAGGACTGTTTGCTTTCACCTTCTTTCACGCAGGGGTGATTAGTTGTATTAATTAACGTAACGTTAAATGTACTTTCTTCTAGTTTGTTATTAAATTGTTTCTGCAATTTAATTCCGTTATCTATCTTTTCCTTGAAGCTTTAAGTCAACTTAATTGTGTGATCTTTTATATAGCCTGCTTGACTATCAGCAGTCTATAGTGCGTGCACCCTGTAACCGAGTCATAGGATACCTCGTTGTCCAGGCAGGACTCTTGACGGTTTAGGGTGGTTTGTTGCCGGGGTTTATAGATAAGGGTTGGATCTAGCGTTTTCCGTTGTTGCTTGTTGCCGCATACCTAGTCCAATAAAAAGAGCCCAGTGTTTATATATCCCAGGACGTAACAGCAGGGAACCAGGTGGAACCTAGAGGTGGCGCATCTACACCTATCTTTAACAGCCAGGAAAGTTTTTAACAGAAACCTCATTCTCAGGTAGCTGGATTCAAACCCACGCTACCTGAGCCAAGCGACTAGAATACAGTGATTCAGTACGTTTGGCCACTGTGGATGTGTGTGAGTGTGTGTGTGTGTGTGTGTATGTGCTCTTGTGTATGTCAGCATGTGTGTTGTGTGCGTACGTGAGTGTAGGTGAACGTGTTAGTGGATGGCAGGATTCATGTTATTATGCATTATACAGGCTTGCGGAAATTAGTGTGGATGTTAGTGGTGATGTTAACAGCTTACATAATACAATCGGCCTAATAAGTGATGTCTCGGCACTAATTATGTTTTGATCAATAATTAGTATCAGCAATATTTACAAACTATTTCTTCTTTTTGAGCTAGATATACCAACATGTTCCTACACTTATCCACCCTATTCAACATCTGACAGACATTAATACAGCCCGGAGAAAGCCTAACACAATGACAGCTGATACACGACTTATTAGCTCCATCGTGCAAACACTTGTATGCATGGTTGTCAGGCCAAAATACTTCCTAAGACTGTTGACAAAATCGATCGGGCACAATTCAAAGAGAAACACATTAGCTTCAAAATCGTTCGGATAAAAATATGGTATGGTATGTGAGTATCCTAGGTTCGAGTCCTTGGAGTGCCACATGTATTTGTTGATTTCATTAATTGAGTTTAGAGTTGAAGTTGGTTGGTGGACAAAACATAACAATCCATAAATTAACCACTATTAAAGGTATAAAAACCTAAATTAACCCATGCACGAAATACACCTGTGTTAAACCCTTCAGTACCGGTGACGTCGTCTTCATTATATCCTGGCAATATTAGACGATTTTATTCAGCTTAGGAAGGACGTCTACACATTAAAAGGCTGCAGACTATCTCAATCAATCCTTTTAGCTACCATATTTCCCTTCTAAGCTTCAGAATATCGGCTAAATGTAGCTGAAATAAAATAAAAAATGACCACCGGTACTGAAGGGGCTACTGTTAGCCATAAACAAGTCTATCTATCTATCTATCTATCTATCTATCTATCTATATCTATCTATCTATCTATCTATCTACTCAGGCCCAATCCCCCTTTTCCTTTTTTTTTTTTGGGGGGGGGGGGCGTGGCCGACTCGAGACAGAGCAAGAATAGGGACAACACAAGCCATAAACAAGTACCAGCATAGAATTTATCAATAGGCTTTCTTATAGGTCTATGAATTATAATAAGAGTAAATATCAATAATAGGTCTAATAAGTAAAGGCATCTCATGACACTTAAGAGGAGGCTGGTTTTCTTTTTCTGGACCCCCTTCTCTCTTATATTTACCCCATTAGTTTTGACATTTTAACACGTTCGCCCCATTAGTTTGTTAAATTTAAGACTTTCGTCCCCTTTCTTTATCATTATCAAGAACTTTCGTGCCACTTAGCTGTCGATTTTTTCCTAGCGAGCGATAGCGAGCCTGTAATCTAGGAGGAACCGGTCTTCGGCCTAGACATTTTTCTACCGAAAAATGTCCAAATTCATCTCAAAGGGGGGTTTTGGGGGTATTATATGAAGTTTTATGGAAATCTTAGGAGGTAAGTAAATATAATAAATAAATGAATAGATAAATGAATAGATGAATGAATAGATGAATAGATAAATTAATAGATGGATGAATAGATGAATAGATAAATTAATAGATGAATGAATAGATGAATAGATAAATTAATAGATGGATGAATAGATGAATAGATAAATGAATAGATGAATGAATAGATGAATAGATAAATTAATAGATGAATGAATAGATGAATAGATAAATTAATAGATGGATGAATAGATGAATAGATAAATGAATAGATGAATGAATAGATGAATAGATAAATTAATAGATGGATGAATAGATGAATAGATAAATTAATAGATGGATGAATAGATGAATAGATAAATTAATAGATGGATGAATAGATGAATAGATAAATGAATAGATGAATGAATAGATGAATAGATAAATTAATAGATGGATGAATAGATGAATAGATAAATGAATAGATGAATGAATAGATGAATAGATAAATTAATAGATGGATGAATAGATAAATTAATAGATGGATGAATAGATGAATAGATAAATTAATAGATGGATGAATAGATGAATAGATAAATTAATAGATGAATGAATGGAGAAATACAAATCGATACAAAGCTACCCTTCACCGTTGCTATTATTAAAATATTAAGAGTTTCAGCTTTATCCCTATTAGGTGCAGGGCGGGCCAATTTGGAGCCTCCCTGTTTTACTCCATTAGCTTGGAGATTTTAAGACGTTTCATCGCATTAGTTTGGCAATTATATGATGCTTCAACCCAATAAGGTGTTGATTTTTCCTGGGCGAGCAATAGCGAGCCCGCAATTTGGAGAAACCGGACTTTGGCCGGGACATTTGTCTACCGAAAAATGTACACATTTAGTTTGAAGGGGGTCTGGGGGACGTTTTTTTTATTTTGAAGGGGGTTTGGAGAGGCGTTTTTCCAAGTCTAGCGGGTAAACTAAAAACACATTGTTCGAAAATGGCTAAAACAAATAAAAACCTCAATAATAATGAAACAAAATACCAAAATATCCCCCATGTCGTTGCACCAGATAGTGTTAAGCAATACACTTTAGTACCGAAAATCGAAGCATAGATTTGAGTGTGTTTCAAGCTGTGGAGGTCATCTAAAATTCGTTAGTTTCTCGTCAGCGCCCGTGTTAGAAGCTAGGGGCGGGGGGCTATTCTCCTTCCCTGGGGGTGGGGGTTGGGCGGGGTATTCTCCTTCCCTGGGGGGGGGGGCGGGGGGCATTCTCCTTCCCTGGGGTGGGGTGGGGGGGGGGCGGGTATTCTCCTTCCGTGGGACCCGTGTTGTTAGTGGAGCAGGAACCGGGGCTCTTAACACAGTAATATCAGGTAGTCATTACACCAAGTTACTCCAGCATGTTCAATAATGCGTTCATGATACACTTAGAGGATCGTTTGACTGTACAGTATATATATATATAATTATACCCAGGAGGAAACGGCATAACTTTGGGAAATGATAGAACAAAATATTCTAAGCCTAAAATGTTCTATAACAAAAAGTCCAAATATCGACCGGTATAGAGATCTTGCATTTTGAAAATTGTATTTTCTTCAGTATTTCCCCATAAGGCTGGCCTATCTGTCCTAGTGCCTACCACACCTCCATCTTTCTGCAATTATTTGACCATGTTATTTTTAAGATACTATAATTCTGTAAGTTTCTGTAAGAAAGTAAATTCTGTAAGTAAATTATTATAGACATATTAGCTCACTTTGGAGTAGTTGGAAACTATTTGACAAGGAAGAGTCCATTACAGTGATGTGGGGGAGGACACTACATAAAACCTTCAATATCTTTTTAATGGTTGAAATTTGGACTTTTTGTTATAGAATATTTTATGCTTAGAATACCTTTGTCTATCATTTCTCAAAGTTATGCCCTTTCCTCCTGAGACACCCTGTATATATATATATATATATATATATATGAAGCAGCTGCACTCCATTCATTATAGGTATGCCAGAAATCGTGACCTCTAGCCTCTGTAATTAAAAACCCGCTGTAAATGTCCACACCTATTCCCTGGCTGACTCTTCCCAAATGGTAGAAATGGCTCAATTACCCTTGTCCTATTTGAGTCATGAGAGGTTGGGGTAGGGTAGAGGGTATACATGTGGTGTGGATGTATGATTGAATATAATGTTTGAGCGGATTTATTTATAGTTCGAAGATGAAAGACAATTGTATTTAAGGGGGGTAACCTGCTTTTTTCTCTCCTTTTCTCTCTTTCTTTGGCTTGTATACATTCGGTCCTATTCAGCCTACTGTGTTAAGACGTTTATCCCCATCCAGGTGTCGATTTCTTCTCGGCGAGCGATGGCGGGCTAGCATTGTATGGAGAAATCCTGGATCTCCTGAGAAATGTACAAATTTAGCCTGCTGTCCAAAACATTATAACAAATATGCTGGCTCGCTACCGCTCCCCAGGAAAATATCGACACCTGGATGGAGATAAAGGTCTTAAAACAGTAGGCTGAATGGGGCCGAATGGATACAACCCCGAGATAGAGGGAGAGAGAGACAAAAATATATAATGAGGTAGGCCCCCTTAAGCTGCTCAGGTGTCGATTGAATTCTGGGCGAGCGATAGCGAGCCAGTAACTTAGAAGAAATTGACCTTCGACCATGATATTATTCTATCGAAATATTTACAAATTTAACTTGAAGGGGGTCTGGGTGGCCATTTTTTAGTATAATGGAAGTTTGGGAAGGCGTTTTTGTTAGCCTAGGAGACAAACAAATGCATTGCTCGAAATTGGCAAAATGAAGCCTAATCCCCCAAAATAATGAAAACAAGAAAAAGAAAAGAAATATATATATATATATATATATATATATATATACTGTATATACCGGTATATATATATATATATATATATATATATATATATATATATATATATATATATATATATATATATATATATATATATATTCTCTTTTAAACAAACGAGGTTAAAGGCAACAGCAGTTTCAGCATTCAAGATTTTATTGTTACAGCTTTCAATAGTTCTAACAATTTTCCTCTGGGGTTCAGAGATGAGGTACAACAGGTTAGCAAAATTCATGGTGGATCCAACGTTTCACAAGTAAACATCTTGCATCTTCAGGGAATGGACAGGTAATGATTAGAATAAGAACAAAGCAACATATTTATACAAAATTCGAGGATCAAGAATAGGTAGGTGGGCGGAGCTACTGGGTGTGGGGTGGCTGTTCATTGGTGGAAGGCAGTCTATTCGCGAGACGGGCACTAAATCTTATCGGTGGTTGGTTGTTGGCTGTGGGTGGCTGTGATTGGTTGGTGTTGTCAGTTGTGTGCTGAGCGCGGAAAGGTAAGGGAGGGGGGCACAGGGCGAGAGGAAGGGGGGCAGTATGCCTGTAGCGCTTGCCTGAAGGAAGAATTTGAAGGTCTTGTGTTTGGTTGTTGATGCTGGGGTTGAGTGTTTGGATGTATAGAGCTTCTAAAATAGCTAGTAGCTCCGCCCACCTACCTATTCTTGATCCTCGAATTTTGTATAAATATGTTGCTTTGTCCTTATTCTAATCATTACCTGTCCATTCCCTGAAGATGCAAGATGTTTACTTGTGAAACATTGGATCCACCATGAATTTTGCTAACCTGTTGTAGCTCATCTCTGAACCCCAGAGGAAAATTGTTAGAACTATTGAAAGCTGTAACAATAAAATCTTGAATGCTGAAACTGCTGTTGCCTTTAACCTTGTTTGTTTAAAAGAGATTCTATTACCTGGCTATACTAATATATATATATATATATATATATATATATATATATATATATATATATATATATATATATATATATATATATCAGAATAATCCGATAGATGTTCTTTTCTCCCTCATGTTAAGTCCCACTAGTTTTTAGATTTTAAGACGTTCGTTCCATTAGTTTGGCAATTTTAAGACCTTTCGCCCCATGTCTTTGTCAATATAAAGACCTTTCGTGCTATTTAGGTGTCGATTCTTTCCTGGCGAGCGTTAGCTAGCTTTCATTTTTAGGAGGAAGCGGCCTGCGACCAGGACATTATTCTACCGAAAAATGTATAAATTTATCTTGAAAGGGGGTCTAGAGGAGTTTTGTTTAAGCTTGATGGAGGTCTAAGAGGAAACTAAGCAATAATAACAAGATAAAACGGTTCCATGTCACTTCAACCAGTAGACCATTTCAACCAGTAGCTCTCAACCAGTGCCAAATTAACCCAGACCAACCAAACCAGTGCCAAAATATAGTACTAACCTAACCTAACCTAACCTAACCGTATTGGTTGATTTGGTACTGGTTGAGAGCTACTGGTTGAAATGGTCTACTGGTTGAAGTGACCGGTCACAAGATATAACAATAAGAAAATATATACGCCCATCCCCCTTAAATAAAATATCATAATAATATACACAAGAGGTCGGCCCAACTAGGGTTAACACTGTTTGGTGCAACGTCTTGGGGGTTATTATGGTATTTTGTTGAATTATTTGAGGTTTTTATTTGTTTTAGCCATTTTCGAACAATGTGTTTTTAGTTTACCCGCTAGACTTAGAAAAACGCCTCTCCAAACCCCCTTCAAACTAAGAAAACGTCCCCCAGGCCCCCTTCAAGCTAAATGTGTAAATTTTTCGGTAGACAAATTTCCCGGCAAACCGGTTTCTCCCAAATTGCGGGCTCGCTATCGCTCGCCCAGGAAAAATCGACACCTTTTTGGGTTGAAGCATCATATAATCGCCAAACTAATGCGATGAAACGTCTTAAAATCTCGAAAGCTAATGGAGTAAAACTGGGAGGCTCCAAATTGGCCCGCCCTGCACCTAATAGGGTTAATAAAGGACTATTCCAGTACCCTCGGAGCCAGGGTTATATATGAGGTAGAGGGGCGGGAAACTTTTTTGTCCGCCTACCCCTATACCTTCCCGCTTCCTTTTTTAGCGCGGGTATCGTCGGTAGGGTGACGTTTTAATCAGGTATACTGACACCTTGGAAATGGCTTACCGTGAAGGGAATTAAAGTGTGTTTGTTTGTGTGTGTGTGGGTTTTTTTTTTTTTTTTTTTTTTTTTTTTTTTTTTTTTTAGTATGTAATGGATATTACTGTGTGTGTGGGTTTTTTTTAAAGTATGTAATGTCAAGTACTCTGTGTGTTAGTTTGTGTATGTGTGTGAATTTTGTTTTTAAATATGTAATGGATAGTACTGCGTGTGTGTGGGTGTGTTTTGAAGTATGTAATGTTAAATGTTATAGGGGAGGTGTGGTGGAGTGGTCTTGCCACTGGCCAGGTAATCCAAAGGTCCCGGGTTCAAATCCCGATGTATCAATGGGAAGATATTATTGGGATGGAATTTGTGCTGTACCTAGTATCAGTGCATTACCACAAGCCCACCGAAACGTCAATAAAATACCCTCATTGTTCCCTGATTAAATAGCACTGTATGAATATTCCCATATTCAAAATATGCTATAGGGGTGCAATGCCTGGTGAGTTATCTGCTTAACAGGTGGCGTTGTGTGTGTGTAAGTGTGAGAGTCCGAGTGTAGGGGATGAGACAGTGAAGCACGGGAACGAGGTGGCTTCAGAGATGGGGTCGTTTCGGGCCATGGGTGAGCACCGTGCCTCATGTGAAGGCAAGATGGCAGGTGCTCGTTGTACTCTACGTGCTTCACATGTCTCACTCCCTAGACTGGAACAAGACCTCACGGGCTTCACTGTTCATTGTAAAGCGGTGAATGTTAAGGCTCTCAGCTTATGCCCGAGAGGAAGTAAGTTGGAATATAGAAAAAAAAAAAAAAAAAAAAAACTTTGTGTGTTAGTTTGTGTGTGTGTGTGTGTGTGTGTGTTCTGAAGCATGTAGTGGCAATTATTATGTGTGTTAGCTTTGTTGTGTGTGTGTGTGTTTTGAGGAATATAATGGCGAGTAGTCTGTATGTTATATTGGTCGTGTGTGTGTGTGTGTGTGTGTGTGTGTGTGTGTGTGTGTGTGTGTGTGTGTGTGTGTGTGTGTGTGTGTGTGTGTGTGTTTTGAGGAATATAATGGCGAGTAGTCTGTGTGTTATATTGGTTGTGTGTGTGTATGAATGTGTGTGTGTGTGTTTTTTTTTGTTTAAGTATGTAATGGTAAGTACTCTGTGTGTTAGTTCATGTTTGTGTGTGTGTTCTGAAGCATGTAGGGGCTATTATTATGTGTGTTAGCTTTGTTGTATGTGTGTGTGTGTTTTAAGGAATATAATGGCGAGTAGTCTGTGTGTTATATTGGTCGTGTGTGTGTGTGTGTGTGTGTGTGTGTGTGTGTGTGTGTGTGTGTGTGTGTGTGTGTGTGTGTGTGTGTGTGTGTGTGTGTGTTTTAAGGAATATAATGGCGAGTAGTCTGTGTGTTATATTGGTCGTGTGTGTGTGTGTGTGTGTGTGTGTGGTTGTGTGTGTGCGTGTGTGTGTGTGTTTGTGTGTTGTATGTGTGTGTGTTTTGCGTGTGTGTGTGTTGCGTGTATGTGTGTGTGTTTTAAGGAATATAATGGCGAGTAGTCTGTGTGTTATATTGGTCGTGTGTGTGGTTTTTTTTCTTTTGTTGTTTTTTGTAAGTATATAATGGTAAGTACTCTCCTATTGCTAGCTACATGCCAGTAATTCTGACTTTTATGATTCATAATGTCCACCGAACATAACTATATATCGGTATGTATATAACCCTCTCACGTTTTTGACGCAATTTTGAGCCTATTAGGGATACTTTAAAGACTTTGTTACCATCATGGGTATTTAGAAACCTTTAGTTTAGTTACTTCAACCTCTGCAGTTGTCTTTGAGTTAGCTGTGGGCAGAAAACTAATTCTGGAGAGGTAATTATAAGAGTGAGAGAACTATTTATTATTGCTAATCTGGCAACCTCTGCGTCATAAAAACGTGAAAGGGTTAAGAAACACACACACGCACACACACACACACACACACACACACACACACACACACATACACACACATACACAGCTTTACGGGATGTAACAGCCAAGTCTATTAAAGAACTGGCTCACATACATCAGAACTGAGCTGCTTAGAGAGGGATTTTATAAGGCTTAAGGTAAAGCAATGGAAACATAAGTCGGCACTACATCACGGTTTAACCCCGGGGGGTGACCTGATTTTGTTATCTCATTTTCTTGCTTGTATCTATTCGGCCCCATATACTGTTTTAACACGTTTATCCCCAGGTGTCGATTCCTTCCTGACGAGCGATAATGAGCCAGTATTGTATGAAGAAATCCGGATTCGCCTGAGTCATTTTTTCTATCGAAAAATTTACAAATATAGCCTGCTGTCAAAAACATGTATTAAATTATGCTGACTTGCTACCGCTCGCCAGGACAAATATTGACACTTGGATGGGGTTAAACGTCTAAAAACAGTAGGCTGAATGGGGCCGAAGAGATACAACCCAGAGAGAGAGAGCAGGAGAGAGAGAGAGAGAGAAAAAAAACGAGGTGGGCCCCCTTAAGGAGTCGTGTCGAGCAGCTAGCACAGGGACGATTTTCCGCTCAATTATTTTAACTAATTTGCTTACTTAAACTTATAACGAAATATAGCAAAATAATAAATACACGAACATTTGTAACTCTGTATATTTGTTTGTATTTATATATTTTGTGTTTACATTTTAAGCAGCTGTTTTTTTATGCTCATATTTGTTTTAAAATGTTCCTTTACTTGTGTAAGTAATATGATGAAATACTATCACTGTCATGTATATATACAATTATATTCATCGCTTAATAATATTTCAAGCCAATATAACAAACTATGTCTAGAGCTTTCATAAATGACTACAGTTTGTTATTGTTTTTCTGCTAACGATACATTGAATCCCTTAGCTGCTGATTTCTTGATATTTAATGGAAAATATTAAACTACTGTCTCTGAATTATATAAATGCAGTTTTCAAAGCCATCAACATGTTTCTCTACACAATATTCATAAGAGCCAATTAAGATGAGAACATGACATTTTACCGTTAGTTAAAAACACCGAAAACACACACACACACACACACACACACAGGCTATGTATTGCTTTGATATTAACAAAACCCTCTTCCACCCCCCTACACATACCACACACACACACACACACACACACACACACACACCACACCACAAACAACACACACACACACCTACACACACACACACACACACACACACCACACACACACCATTATATTATATATATATTTTGAACCCCGTGAACTAAATGTATGCGGTTCGGTTCACAAGCCAGTTCAATAAGCCGGTTAGAGAGCCCCTGATCCGGATGGTGTTGATGGGTATGCAGATCCGGCCCGCGGTGGTGTTTAAGGGGAGGTGGATCGCTTTTGTGGACCCCCTTCTCCCTCACGTTTAATCCTATTAGCTTTCATATTTTATGACGTTCAGCCCATTAGTTTGGCGATTTTGAGACCTCGCCTCATCTCTTGGTCAACATTAAGACATTTCGTGCCATTTAGGTATCGATTTTGTCCTGGCGAGCAATACCGAGCTTGTAATTTTAGAAGGAACCGGCCTTTGTTAGGGACATTTTGCTGCCGAAAAATGTAAAAATTTATCTTGAAAAGGGATCTAGGGGGTATTTTTTTTAAGCTTGATGGAGGTCTAGTGAGGAAACTCAAAAATCAATATATATATACAGTATTATATATATATATATATATATATATATATATATATATAGAGAGAGAGAGAGAGAGAGAGGAGGGAGAGAGAGAGAGGAGGGAGAGAGAGAGAGGAGGGAGAGAGAGAGAGGAGGGAGAGAGAGAAGAGAGAGAGGAGAGGAGAGAGAGAGAGAGAGAGAGAGAGAGAGAGAGAGAGAGAGAGAGAGAGAGACTACCCCTTAATTTGTGGATATTGACACCATTTGAGAAGGAGCACTCTACAGTATAGCCAATCTGTTATTACATCCGCCAGCGAAGTTGAACAGAGGTTTTATTTTCGACTTAATTTGTTTGTATGTCTGTAAACAAGATAACTCACAAAAATAAAAACCGATTTTCATGAAATTTGGTGGGCAGATAGAACATGGACCAAGACAGAATAGGTGTACAATAATTTAGTACAATACATAACCTAATTTAACTAGCCAAATTATGCTAACCTAACTTAGCCTAACTTTATCCATTTAAATAGGGGAGCTATCCCCCCGCCAAATGTGGCTTTCTAGGGCCTTTCCTAGCTGATGCTGAGAGGATTGGTTTCCAGTCATGCTGTGATTGGCTGGTCTATCAGAGTGAGAACTGAGCAATCTCTGCCATACCCATAGCTTACTCTGACTGTTCCTTTTACTTATATATTTTCTAGATCTCAAGTGACGGCGTCTCTTCCGTGGATTGACCTCCCAATCTACCAAGATTGGAAGCCAAAGCGTCCCATTTTTCCTTCGCCCCTCAACTTTCTCTTCATAATTGTTGAGGGGCACAGGGCCCTGGCTGGGGCTTTGGTTTCCTGGGCATTTCCGCACCTTCCTCAGCTCCCCGCCATGGAGTGGCTTCGGTCACCCAGGCTCTATTGTGGTAGGCAGGGAGGGTTCTGTGGGGGCGCTCGATTATGGCTTTGGCCTTGCTCGAGGCCTTGGGGCTACTCGGCCAGGCAGCCTGAGGAACAACAACAACATCTGACAGACATTAATATAACACAGAGCAAGCCAAACGTAATGACAGCTGGGACATGACTTATTAGCGCCACCGTACACTACATGTAAAATGCCTATTGTCAGTCTTGATGGGGGATGGCATATTTATTTGCTTGTTGTTTTATTTATTTATTATGTTTAAAGTTTCCTCCCAAGACCTTCATCAAGCTGTAAAAAATACCCCATAGACCGGCCGGAAGCCGGTTACTTTTACAATTACAGGCTCGCTATCGCTCGCCAGGAAAAAAATCGACACATAAATGGCACGAAAGGTTTTAAGAAATTGGGGCGTATATTCTTAAAATCGCCATACTAATGGGCCGAACGTCGTAAAATCTAAAAAAACAATTGAGCTAAGCACGAGGGAGAAGGGAGGCCCAGAAAAACCGGCCTATCCTTTATAAATGAATAAATATAATACCCCCCCCCCCCCACCCACCCTAAATAAACAAATTATATTATAGTCGCTGGCGTTTGTGTGAGTGAGTGGATGTGGGTGTGGCATAAGAGTTTTAGACACATGTGAAAATACGTGTGAAAAGGATAGGATCAGCGCGAGGGAGGGGTGTAATTTGGGAGGGTCTGTCTGTGATAGCGGGAAATGAAAGACTAGATTAGGTTTCGTTGAGGATTCCAGGACTGAACGGGAATGGGAACGGGAATGGGAATGGGAATGCTTTGATGGACATGTGCACTGCTGGGGAGGAACTATGTCATACCTATATTATGCAGTACATTTCTGATACCGTATATAGTAAATATATGTCCTTATACGTATTTACGTATGAGGGGGGGGTAATATATATATATATATATATATATAATAAAATCGCCTTTGACATATATGTGTGCATTTTTCGTTAGAGAAACTTGCCGGCCATAGGGCTATCACTCGCCAGGCAATGATCGACACACAAATTCCACGGAATTCGAAGGGCTTAATATTGGCAAAGAAATGGAGTTAAATGTCTTATAATCACCAAACTAGTGCGGCGAACGTCTTCATATCTCAAAACTAATAGGGCTAAACATGAGGGAGAAGTAGGTCCAGACAAATCATAAACCTCCCCTTAAAGCCAAGTTTTGAAGGATCTATATAATAAAGCATTGTATTGACCCGGCTGTGGATGATGCATCTTTTGAAGAGTTTAATTGGATTTGTTAGTCATCAGTCAGGTTGAAACAATTATTTTATGGCCAGTGTGGTGTGATAGTTAAGGGGGGTCACTGGCCTTTTTTTTCTCTTTTTCTCTCTTTCCCTGGCTTATATCTATTCGGCCCCATTCAGCTTACTGTTTTAAGACGTTTACCCCCATCCAGGTGTCAATATTTTCCTGGCGAGCATTAGCTAGCCAGCATATATATATTTTTGTTTTGGCAGCAAGGTAAATTTGTACATTTTTCGATAGACAAATTTCTCCGGCGAAGCCGGATTTCTCCATAAAATGCTGGCTCGCTATCGTTCTCCAGGAAGAAATCGACACCTGGATGGGGATAAACATCTTAAAACAGTTGGCTGAATGGGGCAGAATGGATACAAGCCAGAGAAAGAGAAAAAGATAACAAAACAAAATGTGACCCCCCTTAACAAGCTCGCCCGTTTATCACTTGATCCAGGGTTCAATCCCGGATGGGGTGCGTGGCAGAGTAAAGACAGTTTCCTACTATGGCATGTTGTGGTTTATTTACACATTGGTGTCATCTTCTGTCTTGAGTCCCCCACCCCCAAACGTTTTTTGTTTTTTTTTGTTTTTTGTGGAAAAGTGGGTATTGAGCGTCAGTATATAGATAGATAGATATATAGTCTTCTGTGTGTTTGATTTGGTGTGTTGTGTTTTATTTGGTGTTTTATTTGAGTTTGATTTGGTGTGTTGTGTTATATTTGGTGTGTTCTCTGTGTTTGATTTGGTGTGTTGTGTTATATTTGGTGTGTTCTGTGTGTTTGATTTGGTGTGTTGGGTTATATTTGGTGTGTTCTCTGTGTTTGATTTGGTGTGTTATGTTTGATTTGGTGTGTTCTGTGTGTTTGATTTGGTGTGTTATGTTTGATTTGGTGTTCTGTGTGTTTGATTTGGTGCGTTGTGTTATATTTGGTGTTCTGTGTGTTTGATTTGGTGCGTTGTGTTATATTTAGTGTGTTCTCTGTGTTTGATTTGGTGTGTTATGTTTGATTTTGGTGTGTTCTGTGTGTTTGATTTGGGTGTGTTGTTTGTATTTGGTGTGTTATGTGTGTTGTTTTTGGTGCGTTGTGTTATATTTAGTGTGTTCTCTGTGTTTGATTTGGTGTGTTATGTTTGATTTGGTGTGTTCTGTGTGTTTGATTTGGTGTGTTGTTTTGTATTTGGTGTGTTCTGTGTGTTTGATTTGGTGTGTTGTTATATGTTGTGCGTTCGGTTTGTTTAATTTAGTGTTCTGTTTGCTTACATATTGGTGTGTTCTATCTATCTATTGCCTGACGCCGTGATCCCCGAAGGGGTGGCCACGAACGAACCGCCCCCATGCACCTCTGTCCCCAGTCAGTCGACGCCCCTCCCCCCAACCAGCACCGCCTTCGTTCATGTAGTTCCTCACTCCATCCTTCCACCTCCTATTCGGTCTACCTCTCCCCCTCTGTCCCTCCACCTCGCTCTCGTACACCCTCTTAGTCATTCTCTCGCTTTCCATACGTTCCATATGGCCGAACCATCTCAAGTTGTTCCTTTTCACACTTTCCAGCACATCTACCTCCACACCACACCTCCTTCTTACTTCCTCATTAGTCTGTCTATCCCTCCATGTAACTCCGCACGCACTCCTTAAGTAATTCATTTCCACTGCTCTCACTCTTGGTCTGAGTCTCTCAACCAACGTCCATGCTTCGCTTCCGTAAGTCAGTGTCGGGATTACCACACTGTCATGCAAGGACTTCTTCACTTCCATACTGACCAGCCTATTTCTTGTTACTGCTTTTAGCGTTCCTACAACCCTCTTCCCCTGTTGTACCCTCTCCCGCACCTCTTCATCCATAGTCCCATCTTTACTCAACACACTGCCCAGATACTTAAAAGAGTTGACGATCTCCATAGCCTGACCGTTCAGCTTCACATCACACTCTGTGACTTCACCCCTTTCGAAGACCATAACCTTGCTCTTCCCCGTATTTACCTTCAAATTCCGTTTTTCGCACACTGTTCCAAACTCATTTACCAGACCCTGCAACTCCCATTCATTATCACTCATCAGAACTGTATCATCCGCAAACAGCAGTATAGGTAGCTTCCACTCAATTCCCTCCCTTTTCAGCGATACACCAACATCCACTGCTCTTGATAGTATTTCTTTCATAACTCCATCCATATATACAGTAAACAACCACGGGGACATCACACACCCCTGTTTCAAACCAACATTCAGGTCAAAGAACTCGCTCTGCTCACTCTCCACACGTACTGCCGCCTTTGCACCCTCATACATGCTCTTCACTGCTTTCAGCAACTTGCCCTCTACTCCGTATATTCTAAGTACTTTCCACAAACCTTCTCTATCCACTCTGTCATAGGCCTTCTCCAAGTCCATAAAGGCAACATACACCTTTTGTTTCTTCTCCAGATACTTCTCCACAACACAATTCAGGGTAAAAATCTGATCTACACATCCTCTTCCCTTCCTAAAACCTCCTGCTCGTCGCCTATCCATTTCTCCGTTCTCACTCTCACTCTCTCAATCACTACCCTACTGTATACCTTCCCTACTACGCTTAGAAGACATATTCCTCGGTGGTTACCACACACTCCTCTTTCCCCTTTGCCCTTATATAGGGGGACTATTATGCCAGTCTTCCAGTCATCGGGTGCACTCCCCTTCTCCCATGCTAGTTTGCACATTTTCCATACCCATTCTATCACTATCTCACCACCATACCTCAACATTTCCCCACACACTCCATCTGTTCCTGGTGCTTTCCCCAACTTCACTCTTTTCATGGCTTCCCACACTTCTGACCTCCTGATCTGGTGTGTTCTGTGTGTTTTATTTGATGTGTTGTGTTTGATTTGGTGTGTTCTGTGTGTTTGATCTGTTGGTTGGGGATGCTGCTGCCGCGGGAGAGTATATAAGTATTGCCAAATTCACATACCACACATCTCCAGAGCGTTAACCCATTCGGTACCAGGAACGTATTAGACGACTTTGTTCAGCTTACTAAGGACCTCTAGCAATAATAAGGCTTCAAACTAACTCAACCAACCCTTTTAGCTACCACAGATCCTTCCAAAGCTGCACAATATCGTCTAAATATAGCTAGAATGAAACATAACACACGTCGATGGTACTCAAAGGGTTAAAGAGAAGTAGGCCAGAATTGTGACTCCTAACCTATGTTACTCACAAAGGGCTAGAGCAAATGGGAGAGGGGGGGGGGGGGGGCATTAATTATGGTTTCACTTATTATCTTCCTTCCTGCTTTATGAAAACAAAAATATATAAGTATAATAAAGACTGCTGTGTTGTCCCTATTCTGGCTCTGTCTTGAGTCGCCCCCCCCCCCATATAAAAAAGAAACAAAAAAAGTAAACGAGAGAAAAAAATAGGAAAAGTGGGGATTGGTCCTGAGTTTATACAGTAGATAGATATAAAATAGATAGAACACAGACTAAAGTAAACAAATAAAGACACAGTTTGCCCCTGAGGCCCCCAACTGTCATCATAGTTAAAGGTTCTCCCATCTCTGAATGCTGAAGGCCCCTGCGTCTGAGAGTTCTGAAGCCACCCTCCAACTTCAGTCAGTCAGGGGGAGTTAAGGGGGTAGGGCTTGGTTTTTGGGCTACATATTCATTTATTTATAGATTTTTGAGTTTCCTCGCTAGACCTCCATCAAGCTTAGATAAAAAAACCTAGACTCCCTTTCAAGATAAATTTGTACATTTCTCGGTAGAAAAAATTTCCGGCCGAAGGCCGGTTCTTCTAAAATTAGAGGCTAGCTATCGCTCGCCAGGAAAAAATCGACACCTAAATGGCACGAAAGGTCTTGATATTGACAAATAAATGTAACGTAAGGTCTCAAAATCGCCAAACTAATAGAACGAACGTCTTAAAATCCCAAAGCTAATATGCTAATCATGAGGGAGAAGGAGGTCCAGAAAAAGCAAGTAGTACCCCTTTGAGAGAAGTTGTGAGTGAGAAACTCTGATGCGGCCATGTCGGTCGGGGAGCTGGTTTCCTTGGCGCGACTCGGTTCAGGCCCATACCTCGGACGCGCTATATTAGATTAGTTACCCTTACAGTACCGGTGACGTCCTTTTCATTCTATTCTGGCAACTATTAGACGATTGTATTCAATTTAAAAAGGGCCTCCAGCAATTAACAGGCTTCGAACTGTCTCACTTAACCATTTTGACTACCACAGATCCTTCTTAAACTACCTTTGACGCGTTATTAGATTTTTAACCCTCTGAGTACCAGCAACGAGTGTTCTGCTTATTCTAGCTCTATTTAGAAGACATTATGCCTCTTAGGAACGATCCGTGTTATGGTTGGGCTCTTCCCTATTATTTTGTTTGTTCTATTAACCCTTTCAAAATACTATTACGCATTTCTTTCGTTTTGGGGGGTATTTCTTAGACTGTTTTTGTTACCCTTTCAAGACACTATTACGCATTTATTTTCTGTTTTCTGGTTATTATTAGACGATTGTATTTAGAATTTATCCCTTTCAAGATACTATTACGCATTTATTTTCTGTTTTCTGGCTATTATTAGAAGATTGTATTTATAATTTATCCCTTTCAAGATACTATTACGCATTTTTTTCGGTTTTCTGGGTATTGTTTAGATTTCGTTTTAACCTTTTCAAGATACTATTACGCAAATATGTTCTGTGTTCTGGCTATTTATATATATTTATTATACTATATTTATATTACACCCCATTCTTCACATGAGGCACGGTGCTCACTCATGGCCCGAAGTGACCCCATCTCTGAAGCCACCTCGTGCCCGTGCTTCACTGTCTCACCCTCTACACTCGGACTTATATATACTGTATATATATATACATGTATATATATATTCTTTTTTTGACCTTTCAAGATAGTATTACGCATTTCTTTGCTATGTTCTGGCTATTTTTAGACGATTATATTTTATTTATTTTATTATTTATTTGCCATTGCAAGATAGTATTACGCATTTCTTGTCTGTGTTCTGGCTATTATTAGACGATTTTACTTAGAATAGTATGGGTATGTGGAAGTCAGAGGGTTAATTGAGTTAGTCTTTACCCTTTTAATTCCCACAGATTTGTAAACTGAATACAATCGTCTAATGATAGCCAGAATAAACTGGCAACATGCGTCATAATCTTCAAAGGGTGAAGCTGGCGAGAAATTGGCTTATTCCCCTTTTAATTTATCTTCATTGCAACGTTTCATGACCAAATATATTGTTACTTACGAAAACCTGTCAATAATATGATGCAGAGGTAGACTAACTTCTTATTTGGCCATTAGTTATTGAGAAATTAACTGCTTCGGGAGTCACATTTTCGCCAATTTCGAATAGAGGAAGTATCTTAAGCCGGTATCACACAGCGCGTTTTCACTCAACACTTATCGTCAACACTGGTCTGGTAGTATATGAGGTAAACATTTAAACTATTTCGGTCACTCAAATTCATCTATCATCAGTCTAGTTTCCGATACCATTGCAAGATATTCCAGAAATGTTGCCAGAAAAATTTTGATCATCGAATGTTGACTATAAAAGCTCTCGTGTGATACCGGCTTTATAATAACAGAGATCGGCCAACCTCCCCCATCTTAAGCCGGTATCACACGAGAGCTTTTTTAGTCAACGTTCTATAATCTACAATTTTCTAGCAACCTTTCTGGATTATTTTGCACTGGTATCGGAAACTAGACTGATGATAGACGAATTTACGTTACCGAAATATTTATATGTTGACCTAATAAGCTGCCAGACCAGTGTTGAGGGAAAAAACGCTCGTGTGATACCGGCTTTAGTGTGCATTTTTTGTTTACAAAAATGCATAAGTTTATCTCGAAGGGAGGTCCTGGCGGCATTTCTTTAAGCTTGATGGAGGTCTAGGGTGAAAACTGAGATAAAGAAATTCCCCTTAAGACTTCCACTTATGCTGTAAATATACTCAGTTTCATTTCATCTGACGGTAAATTGAATCCCTTAGTGCTAATTTCTCGATACTTAATGGACAAACAAAATATGAAACCACTATGTCTCTGCATCATATTAAGACCAAGTTTATATAATTAGCACAATATTTTACTACAAAATATGCAAAATAACTGAGAAATCTTGAGGGAACTTTGCAATTTACCGTCAGGTGAAATGAATCCGAATATGGAGAGTTCATTAGCATTCAACTAATAGAGGTAGGCCACGATTCTTGTCCGTGACTATACGCCTGGTGGGAAGAGGGTTGCAACAAACAGAACTGACGCTGAGGTGACCGAGCGGCCGCGGACCCTGTCAAAATTATGCAAAAGTTAACGGCCACCGAAATGTGTTTGGTATTTTGCACGCCATGATTTTGTGTGGGTGTGGGGGGGGGGGGGGGGGGGGTAGTGTGGGGAGAATGGGAATGATGTATGTGGGCGGTGTGTGAGTGTGTGTGCTTGGGGAGGGGGTGTATGTGGGTCTGGGTGGGATTGCGGTAGGGGGCGGCGGTGTATGAGTTTATGTGTGTGGCAGTGTGGAGGGGGGTATGTGAGTTTTTTTTTTTTTTATATTCCAACTACTCCCTCTCGGGCATAGGCTGATAGCCTTTACACTCTACCGCTGAACACGGAGAGGCCCGTGAGGTCTTGCTCCAGTCTAGGGAGTGAGACATGTGAAGCTTCACGGCCCGAAGCAACTCCATCTCTGAAGCTGCTCAGCCTCTGTGCTTCACAGTCTCATCCCCAGGCTCGGACCCTCACTCTCAGAACGCCACCTATTGAGCAATTAACTCACTAGGCATTGCCCCCCTGTAGCATATTTTTTAATATGGGAATATTTATACAATGTTATTTAATCAGGGAACAATGAGGGTATTTTTTGGGGGCATTTCGGTGTGTTGTGGTAATGCACTGATACTAGGTACAGCACAAATTCCATCCCAATAATATCTTCCCATTGATATATTGGGATTCGATCCCGGGTTTATTGGATTACCAGTCCAGTGGCAAGACCACTCCGCCACACCTCCCCATGAATTGGTATGGGTTGGGTTGGGGTAGGGGGTGGCGGTGTGTGAGTTGATGTGTATGTGTGTGGGTGAGTGGGAGTGTGGGGGGGGTATGTGGGTATGGGTGGGGTTGGGGTAGGGGGTGGCGGTGTGTGAGTTGATGTGTATGTGGTGGGTGAGTGGGAGTGTGTGGGGGGGGGGGGGGTATGTGGGTATGGGTGGGGGGGGGGGTAGGGGGTGGCGGTGTGCGAGTTGATGTATATGTGTGTGGGCGAGTGGGAGGGGGGGGGGGGGGTCACCTTGATCCCCTTATTCCAAGGGGTGTTTATAAAGCTGAATACAAGTTTCTGTTAATAGCCAGAATAATATAAGAATGGCATCATCGTACTAAAGGAATTAACTGTTTTCTGAATTAATTTGATATTTTTCACGAAATATGTCTTCGCATTTGTTCACTTTTATAAATGGAATATTGTTTATTTATTTATTTATTATTGATAGCCTATTTCTTGTATTTATTATTGATATTTCTTTAGTTCCTCCTTAGAACTTTATCAATCTATAAGAAATCCCCCAAGACCCCACGTGGCTTCGATATGAGTATTGCATTTATCATAATACCTTCAATTTGAGGTATATCTTGTGGAGAGCATGTCTATCCCATCCGAAGGTGGACGAAAATGAAGTTTCACACACACACACGCACTCTCACTCACTCTCTCTCTCTCTCTCTCTCTCACACACATACACACCTTTCTTTTTCTCACTGGTAGAAAGAGTGCAGGTTCGGCAGAAATGTTGCGTCAGAGTAACGAGGTAAAGAGCAGGGAACTTGGAATGTTGTTATTTCAACTCGGGGAAGACAAGAGTGCAAACCCGGGCGGAGGGTGATGATATTCAAATTGCGTGCGTGGGGTATATATATATATATATATATATATATATATATATGTTAGTAAAGCCAGGTAATAAATTTTCTTTAATACATACGAGGTTGAAAGAAATGGCAATTTCTGCGTTGGAAATTTTATTATTCAAAGTTTCCAGGTCTCTGATGAGTTTTCGCTGGGTGGCAGGAAGTAGATGAATGAGATGAACAAAATTCATGGTGGTACAGGTGAGCCTGAAACATTAAGAGGAACCGGCCATTTCTAACGAAAAATGTACACATTTATCTTGTAGAAGGCTCTAGGGGGTGTTTTTATAAGCCTGACAAAGGTCTAGCGAGGAAACTAGATAATAAATGAATACATAAATTAATAAACCAAAAATTAACCACTACCCCCTTAAGGGAGGATGGGTTGTTTTTCTGGTCCCCTTTCTCCCTCGTACTAAGCCCCATTTGCTTTGAGATTATAAGACGTTCGGCCTATTAGTTTGGCAATTTTAACACCTTACGCCCCATGTTGTCAATTTTAAGACTTTTTGTGCCATTTTGGTGTCTATGCCATTTTGGTGCCTGAAATTTTAAGAGGAACCGGCCTTCGGCCGTGACATTTTCTACCGAAAATTTGATCTTGAAGTGGGGTCTAGGGGATGTTTTTCTTAGCTTGATGGAGGTATAGCGAGGAAACTAAGAGATATAGGAATATATGAATTAATAGATAAGAAAAACGGCCCATCTCCCCTTAAAGCCTTGGAAATGGTATGCACATTAAATGGTATGCACATTAAATGGTATGCACATTAAATGGTATGCACATTAAATGGTATGCACATTAAATGGTATGCACATTAAATGGTATGCACAATAAATCAACAGCACTTTTATTGTCGGGAGCGAATTGGAAGAAAAGAACGAGTAGTGGTTTAACCCCTTCTGTACCGGTGATGTGCTTTTCATTATATTCTGGCAACTATTAGACGATTTGGTTCAGCTTAGGGAGGACGTCTACCCACTAAAAGGCTACAGACTATCTCAATTAATCATTTTAGCTGCCATATATCCTTCTTTAAGCTTCATAAAATCGTCTAAATGTAGCTGAAATCAAATTAAAACGACGTCGCCGGTACAGAAGGGGTATAATAATAGAAGAAATAATGGCTATTGTTAGAAAAGACTTTAATGTGCCGACGTCATATTATCAGCCTCCCACGATCATCTTAAGGGGGAGGTAGGTGCTTTTTTATGGACCCCTTTCTCCCTCATGTTTAGCTTATTCGTGTTTAGGTTTTAAGACGTTGGTTCCGTTAGTTTGGCGATTTTGAGACCTTTCGTGCCTAATTTCTTTGTCAATATTAAGACCTTTCGTGCCATTTAGGTGTCGATTTGTTCCTGGCGAGTGATAGCGAGCTTGTAATGTTAGAAGGAGCCAGGACATTTTTCTACCGACAAATTTACAAATTTATCTTCAAAGGGGGTCTAGGGGGTGTTTTTTTTAAAGCTTGATGGATGTCTAAAGAGGAAACTCAAAAATAAATTGATACCAAAATATATAGACCAAAATATGTAGACCAAAAAGCAAAAAGCGTTTTTCTTTTGAGTCCGTCCCCCTTAGCGGAAAGACGAACCTGCTGACGAGTTAAGGGGAGATTGACCGTTTGTTTGGTCTATTAATTCATGTATTCATATATTTGTTTAGTTTCTTCCCTAGACCTCCATCAAGCTTAGAAAAACACCCCCTAGACAATTTTTCAAGATAAATTTGTAAATTTTTCGGTAGAAAATCTCTTAAAATTGCAGGCTCGCTATCGCTCGCCAAGAAATAATCGACACCTAAATGACACGAAAAGTCTTAAAATTGACAACGAAATGAGGCGAAAGGTGTTAAAATCGCCAAACTAATGGGCCGAACGTCTTATAATCTCAAAACTAGTGGGGCTAAACATTAGGGAGAAGGGGGTCCAGAAAAACAGTCTGCCTCCCCTTATAAGACCAGAAATAAAGTATGAGGTTTTCGCTCAGGTCCCCCCCCCCCCCCCCCCTCCCCAGACAGCTGAGTCGAGGGAGGGTCAGTGGTGCGAGGTGATGGTATTGGATTTATTCTTACTGTGGGGTCCAATCCGGGGAGAGAGGGGGAAAATACACACACACTCACACACAATCATACATACATACATAATTTCTCTCTCACACCCACGTTCTCTCTCTCTCTCTCGCCTCACTCTCACTCTCACTCTCACTCTCTCACTCTACTTCTGGAGCCCGACGCGCCAACCCGCCAACAGCACTTCGCTCTCGCTGCTCGAAATTTGACCATAACTTGAGTACTCCATTACTCATCCCCTTATTTGTTTGCAGGAGCTGTAGCTAAGCTCTAGCTTAACTACCCTGTAGTTGCTTTTCATGTAATTTTGCTGTGTTTTTGACTGATAAACGCTTGTTTATCGAGACTGTTTTTGTTTACATTTGTACCGGTTAGTGACGACCGACGCTCTAAAGTAAACAAACTACTTGCTTGTTTCATATTAAAAAGTTCTAGCACTTATTGTAGATATTTTAGCCCACACTGTAGTTAAGTGCTTAGCAAACCACCCAGTAGTTATCTTGCATGACATTGTACTGTAGTTTTGACTGATAAACGTTTGTTTTTCAAAATTCTATTTGTCAAGTTAGTAGAGACGCCGCCGATACCAGCGCCACCTGTGTACGCATAAACAACCCCTCTTCTTGTATTTTATATATCAAAGTCTAGCCAATACTGTACTTGGTTGAACTTTTTATCTTGGTTATCTATATAAATCGCACACACTAACATTTGTCAAGATAGTTTTAATATTGGGTTAGAATAATTTAGTTACTGTAATACTTTTTGATAGCCTATTTATTAATCGCATTTCAGATACTTGTCACCATAATAATAGGCCTCTCACACTCTTGCCAGGGATATTACTAACTCCATTATTATTAGTATTGTGTCGACCACTGTATAAACTAATATACAGGCTTTAGCCTAACTGTGTCATACTGCTAACATCATTTTATTTTTATTTTCAGGCATAAAATTGTGTTCTATTGCTAACATATTCTTTTTGTGATTAACATATTTTGTTGTGATTTACAGGCATTAATTGTACCATATTGCTAACCAATATTTTTTGTTACTGTACTGTATACTGCTTTCCAGTTTTCTCACTAGGCTAAATTAACCCTCTCCCACTTTTTTCCAGTAAATTTTGTAACAAATTACTAGTCCATTTGCAATTTTCAGGCTTTAACTGTGTTATACTGCTAACATAAATTTTTGTTTTATTTTCAGGCATAAATTGTGTTCTATTGCTAACATATTTTTGTTGTGATGTACAGGCATAATATTCTTTTGTGAGTAACATAATTATTCTGTTTGTGATTTACAGGCATTAATTGTACCATATTGCTAACAAATACTTGTTGTTACTGTACTGTATACTGTTTTCCAGTTTTCTCACTAGGCTACATTAACCCTCTCCCACTTTTTGTTTCTTTCCCAGTAAATTTTGTAACAAATTTCTAGTCCATTTGTGATTTTCAGGTTTTAACTGTGTCATACTGCTAACATAAATTTTTGTTTTATTTTCAGGTATAAATTGTGTTCTATTGCTAACATATTTTTTGTGATTTACAGGCATATTAATTTTATCATATTGCTAACAAAATGTTGTGTGATTTTCAGGAATTAATTGTATCACATTGCTAACATACATTTTTTGTGATTTTCAGGCTTTAATTGTACCATTTTGCTAACATAAATTTGTGTGATTTTCAGGCATGTTATGATTATATCGTCATGGCGCCGCAACGAACCTGCACGAGTTGTTCCGGTAAATTTGGCCCTACCATGTTTGTTGATACTGATGTCCAAATTTGTAGATTTTGCCAGCTCCGAGAGAAGATTGCGGATGAATTGAATGCAGCTCACCGCAAGATCGATGCCATGACTACGAAGCTTGAATCCCTTCAAGAATTTGCCACACTCAACGTAGGAGTACCCTCGGCCCAAGAAACCACTACGATGTCAACCGCCATTCCAGTGCATACAGTACCGGTACCGGTACCCATACCAGCAGCTACCTTAGATGTTGCAGAAAATAATAATGATTCTACTCTCACTCCCCCCCAGGACAACTTTCTGTTAGTGAGAAACAATGTGCATCCCAGTACCAGTACCAGGAAGATCATCCCGACAACATGCCAAAACCGCTTCAAAATTCTTGCTATTGACGAGGAAGAGGAAACGGAAGAAGTTCGGCTTGTGGGCGACTCCATGGTCCGTGGCCAATTAACCGAGTTCTGCGCCAGGGCACCCAGGACCAGAAAGCGATTCTGTATCCCAGGTGGCGGCGTGGACGACATTGTTGCGGCTGTGGAAGAGGTTTCCAGGCTCGCCCCCGCAAACACTACGTACGTCATTCCACGTTGGATCTTACGATGTCCAACGGACGCGGTCAGAGGAACTACTTTGCAAGTACCGCGGCTGATCTGGTCCTTCAAGGAAAAATCTAATAGAATCTTAATTTCAGGAATTGTTCCCCGGATTGATGTAGAAAACCGATTCTACAACATAGCTACCAGTACAAATCACCGACTAGCCAAACTCTGCAGTGAGGAGGACATCGGCTTTGTCGACACGTGGGATCATTTTTACTATGATAAATCTTTGTTTTCAGGAGATGGTGTACATCTCAATGAAGTAGGAGCTGCACGTCTTGGTCGTCTGCTGAACGATGCAGTCAAGGATTTCCTTTCAAGAAACGGGGTCAACCGGGGGTATCCAGACAGGATAGTGTAAGTCAAATACGAACTAAATATTCAGACAATGCACAATCAGTCACATCCAACTCTAATACTCTTAAGGTGTTTTATGTAAATGCTCGTAGCATACGCAATAAATTTTCAGATCTAGAGGAAATCGTGTTTACAGAACATTATGATATAATCGGCATTACAGAATCTTGGTTAAATACGGAAGACAGAGACTTTTTAGCCGAATATACGCTTCCTGGTTATACAATGTTTGAGAAAAGTCGGATCAATAGAAATGGAGGAGGAGTTCTGTTTTTTTTTATAAAGGAAAGTCTTAATCCCGGGTTAGTGTCAAAACCTCAAATTGCGAATATAGACATATCTTACGTACTATTAAATAATAAACGAGGAACTAAAATAACACTAGCTTTATTATACAGACCCCCAGCTCAATCAGTGCAAACTGACAGTGAACTTTATGAACAAATTGCAGAAATAACTAATATACAAGATACCGTAATTCTTGGCGATTTCAACTTACCCGTGACTAAATGGGGCGATATTCTTACTTCACACTCTGGACACGACCTCTATGCTAACTTGCAAGAGAGTTCACTTTTTCACTTTGTACAATCTCCGACCCGTGGTAATAATGTGCTTGACCTTGTACTCGCAACAAAAGAAGAATTAATAGAGAATTTGAATGTTGGTTATGAATTCAGTAACAGCGACCATCGTACGATAACTTTCACTTTAAAGTTTACTAGTAACAAATCAAATAGCAGCATTGAGAAAGCCCCTAATTTCAAGAAAGCGAATTTTCATAAACTTAAATCAAAGCTTAAATAAACTGACTGGAGCTTTCTGACTAACAATAACGACATAAATACATCTTGGGAGTGTTTCACAACCACTTACCTTAAGGCAGTGCAAGACTGCATACCATCGAAAATACGGCGTCCAGGCCATAATGATAAGCCCAAATAGTGGAATAAAGATATTTCAGACTGTCTCCTTGCTAAAAAATTTGCTAATGATAGATTAAAATCCTCACAAAATGACGAAGAACTGGTGAAATTTGTAGAGCTACGACGCAAAGCCAAAAAGTTAATTAAGCAAAGTAAAAAGACCTTGGAGTTACATGTTGCGAATCAAAGTAAAACAAACCCGAAAGAATTCTATAGTTATATCAGAAAGAAAAAAGTAGTTACTTCAACTGTTGGACCGTTAGTCGATGAAAATGGAGAATACACCAAAGACGAAGTACAAATGAGTAATGCCCTCAATACCTTTTTTGCATCATTTTTACAACAGAAGACCTCAGTGATATCCCTACATCATCGCCGATTCAGATTGATAATTCAGATGTTCTAAGCAATATCACCGTTACAGAGAGAGAAGTATTGAATTGTTTAGATAAACTCAAGGTAAATAAAATGCCTGGACCTGATACAATCTCGCCTAGAGTTCTAAAGGAAGCTAAGGATGAGCTCTCCAAACCACTGACATTGCTATTCAATGAATCCTTGCAATCTGGGACTATGCCTGATCAGTGGAAGCTAGCCAACGTAACACCGATATTCAAAAAAGGCAGCAAATCCCTACCCAGTAACTATCGTCGAATTAGCTTAACCTCAATTGTATGTAAAATGCTAGAAACGGTCATAAGAGACAGACTCGTAAATCACTTAGAGGCAAATAACTTACTTAAAGATACTCGACACGGCTTTCGTAAAAAACTTTCCTGTTTAACAAACCTCTTAGACTTCTTCCACGATATCCTCAACCTCTACGATGAGAGTAAAGCTGTAGATATTATATACCTTGATTTTCAAAGGGCCTTTGACAAAGATCCCCACAAACGTTTACTGCTAAAACTAAAAGCGCATGGAATACAAGACGGTGTGTTGAAATGGATAGAAAATTGGCTCAGCGACAGAAAGCAAAGAGTAGTCATAAACGGTAAGGCATCTAAATGGACCAATGTAAGTAGCGGGGTACCCCAGGGATCGGTACTAGGACCAATTCTCTTTCTAATTTACATCAACGACATAGATGAGGGTCTCACCTGTACAATCTCAAACTATGCTGACGATACAAAAATTGCAAATAGCGTACTCTCAAAAGAACAAGTTGATGATATGCAACACAATCTAGATAAATTGTCATGTTGGGCCCAAATTTGGCAAATGAGTTTCAATGCGGATAAATGTAAGTACTACATATCGGATACCTAAATGAGAAAGCAAACTATTCGATGAATGGCACTCAGCTTAAGAATGTAAACAAAGAAACCGATCTGGGAGTAACAATATCGAGTAACCTAAAATCGAGTCAACAATGTTCAGAAGTTGTTGAGAAGGCAAACAAAATAATTGGCTTTATAAGCAGGTCATTTGAGCATAAATCCAAAGAAGTTATCCTAACCCTTTACAATTCCTTAGTCCGCCCTCTTCTGGAATACTGCGTTCAATCCTGGTGCCCTTATTACCAAAAAGATATAAACAAGCTAGAACGAGTTCAACGTAGAGTTACCAAAATGATACCTAGCCTAAAGAACAAACCATACGAAGAGCGTCTTAGAGAATTAAATCTATTTCCTTTAACCCAGCGCAGATTAAGAGGTGACTTAATTCAAGTGTTCAAAATCATCAAAGGCATCGACAATATGAACTGTAGTAAGTACTTCACTATCGACCAATCTAATTACACGCGGGGAAACGGTTGCAAAATTATTGGTAAATCTTTTAACTCACACGAATCAAAGAATTTCTTCTTCAATCGAGTTGTCAACTTGTGGAATGGGCTTCCCCGAGACGTTATAGACTGCAGCCCCGTTGATTCATTTAAACTCCGCTTAGACAAATATCTCGCATCAAACCCGCGACCGACTGCGTTTGTAAATAATAACTTTATTTTATCCCCCCCCCTCAGTTACTAACCCATCTGTCCCCTACTAACTTCCTAATCCTGCCACGGACATTAGTTCCAGGGCAGTAGTTCCCTTTCCAATGTTCCCTTACCCACTCTAAACCACTGTTTGGACACTTGATCCTCAGTGTTTTGGAGGACAAGCAGCCTAGAAGGGTCACTAGATATGTTGTTGCTTGATTTCCTTTGTAGTCCTTTGTACTCTCTCTCTTTCTTTCTCTCTCTCATCTAGTAATAAAGGAGAAAGGGATCCAGAAAAAAAATCCCCTTAACCCTTTGAGTACTAGCGACGTGTGTTATATATTGGTCTAGCTATAGTTAGACGATATTATGCAGCTTAGTAAGGATCTGTGTTAGTTAAAATGGTTGGTTGAGATAGTTCGAAGCTTGTTAATATTATTGCTGGAGGCCCTTTTTGAACTGAATACAATCGTGTAATAGTAGCCAGAATAAAGGTAAAAGGACGTCGCCGGTACTGAAGGGGTTAAGAATTCTGAGTCAATATGATGTATGATATGGACTGTCCCTTATACCCTGGTACAATTAATATGGGCTGATATTATTGCATAGGAGGACTTGAGATTTATTTTTTAATAATACATGTGTTATATTAATTACCTATGACATAGCAATTGATAATATATTCAATCTAAGACGGTGGATTATGCTAATGCAAAACCATCCCTATTTGATGTATTTAACCCTATCTGTACCGGCGACGTCCTTTTGATTATATTCTATCTATATTTAGACGATCTTATGCAGCCTAAGAAGGATCTGTGGTGGTAAAATTGGTTAAGTGAGATAGTTCGAAGCCTGGTAATTGCTGGAGGCCCTAAATAAACTGAATACAATCGTCTAATAGCAGCCAGAATAAATTTTAAAAAGACGTCGCCGGTACAGAAGGGGTTAATCATGTAAATAAACTTTAGAATTTTTAATATACATTTTAATATTCAGTCTTGTTAGATGTGAAAATAGTATTGTAAAGATGTTTCCCTTTTAAAGAATACACCTGTGACGCCGTAAAAGTACCTTGCTTATGACAGCTGAAATATATTATGCTCCCAGCAGTGCATTATATTATGCTCCCAGCAGTGCATTATATTATGCTCCCAGCAGTGCATTATATTATGCTCCCAGCAGTGCATTATATTATGCTCCCAGCAGTGCATTATATTATTCTCCCAGCAGTGCATTATATTATGCTCCTCCCAGCAGTGCATTATATTATGCTCCCAGCAGTGCATTATATTTATGGCTGTCTTTTACATATGATATATTGCTCGAGCAGAAAGCTTTCATACGAGAGAATTGGTACCGCACGAAATAATATACCAATCATAAGTACCATTTGCATATAATTTGACAGTCGGAGTTACTCTCTCACTCACTCTCTCTCTCTCTATCTATCTATCTGTATAGCTATTGTATCTATGTTTATCTATTTATCTAACTCTCTTTCTATTTATCTATCTATCTATATACGGTACCTATTGTATCTACATGTTTATCTATTTATCTATGTACACTGTACAGCCATTATAATTTTGGAATGATATGTAGTATACCTTACAAATATACTCCTTTAGGTACATATGATTAACCCATTCAGTACCGGTGCCGTCCTGTTAACTTTAATCTGGCTACTATCAGACGATTGCATTCAGTGCAAAAGGGGTCTCCAGCAATTAACAGGCTTCGTACTAACTCACATAACCCTTTTTACTACCACAGATCATTCTAAAACCACGAAATCGTTTAATTATAGCCAAATAAATGTAGAAATAAGTCTTAATTATAGCAAAATAAACTTAAAAATACATCGTTGGTACAGAAGGGGTTAACACCTTCTGTACCGGGACGTGTTTTTCATTTTACGGTAGCTATATTTAGACGATTGTGAGCAGTTTAGGAAGGACCTGTGGTGGTAAAAAGAGGTTAGTGAATTAGTTCGAAGCCTGTTAATTGCTGGAGGCCCTTTTAAAACTTCATAAAATCATCTAATAATAAGCAGAATAAATGTATACGCCGGTACAGAAAGGTTTAAAGAAGATATTACTCAGATAAGAAATATAGTGAATTATTGTTTTTTTACACCAACCAACTTCACATCTAAACTCAATTAATGAAATCAACAAATACATGTGGCACTCCGAGGGCTCGAACCCAGGATACTCACATCGAAATTCCGCGCACTATGCATTACGCTATCAAGACAGCCAAAATTATCCTCTCCTCGGAGTTAGCGAAGGCAAATTATTATATATCCAGAAAGACTGACTAACCCAAATGGCAACACCAGCTGTTCAAAGGAAAGCCGAAGGGGGGGGGGGGGGTTACATTAAGGGGCCGGTAGTTTGCTCTTTCTCCCTCATGTTTAGTCCCTTTAGCTTTGAGATTTTAAGACGTTCGTTCTATTAGTTTGGAGATTTTAAAACCTTTCGCCCCATTTATTTATCACAAAAAACTTTCGTGCCATTTAGATGTCGATGATTCCCTGGCGAGCGATAGCGAGCCTGTAATTCTAGGAGAAATCGGCCATCGGGCGGGACATTTTTCAACCGAAAAATGTACAAATTTAGCTTGAAGGGTGATCTAGGGGGTGTGTATTTTAAGTTTGATGGAGGTCTAGGATGGTAAATCAGTCAGTCAGTAGCCAGCCCTTACTCCCACAAGGGGTAGGGAGGATCAGCAACAGGGAGGTTACTATACAATTAATTAATAGATAGATATATAGACCAAAAAAACAAGCACTACCCCCTTAAACCCAGACCGTTGACCTTGCCCAAGGTGAGTTATGAGGAGATCCTAGCCTTAACCCCTTCTGTGCCGGCGACGGCTTTTGTATTTCGTTCTTGCTATATTTAGACGATTTGTTTGCAGTTTAAGAAGGATCTGCGGTTGTAAGAAGGGTTAAGTGAGGTAGTTCGAAGCCTAGTAACCCCTTCTGTACCGGCGACGTCTTTTGTATTTCGTTCTGGCTACATTTAGACGATTTTGTGCAGTTTAAGAAGGATCTGTGGTAGTAAAAAACGTTAAGGGGGAAGGTTCGAACAAATAATTACAAATCTCCCCTTAATCATCTCAATTCCCCCCCCCCCCCCTCCAACCCCCGCCTCGCTCTCCCTCCAAACCAAAGCCTCAATACATTGTTTTTTTCCTCCAGTAATTAATGAGCGGGAAAAATAAAAAAAAAAAAACTAAAAATAAGAGAGCAGTCTCTAGGTTCTGGGAAGGGGTACACCAATTTGAAAGCCTTCGTAGCGGAAACTTTATATATTTGTTGAACCATTATTGGATCTCAGCCACTCCAACCGCTAAGAACTGCACTTTGTGGAAAACTTATAGTAGGGAAAAAATCTTGCGGGTGGGGTTTTAAAAGCGTGGATAATTATGATTTTGCCAATTAGGGTGTTGATTCTTTGCTTAAGTGTGTGTGTGTATGGGGGGGGGGGGGGGAGGGTAGATACTCTGTTTGAAGCGAATACATGGAAAATTTATCAATAGGTATTTATTGGGAGAGGGGGTCAGGAGCCAGTTGGACTAGATAATAGTCCGTCAGGCGCCTAGCCTGGGGAGCCGGTGTATATATGAAGGGTCATGCCTCGATGTGATGTGGGTGGGCATTGTGGTGTGTTGTGTTGTCCCTGGTCGGGCTCCGTCTGGAGTCTGCGACCCCCAGCTGTGGGTATGTGCCTGAGTATATGCATATACAGTATACAGTACATACATTTATTGGAAAATATGCAATTAATCACGTGTTATTTCCTCGGGCAGTTCTTTTGGAAACATTTATAGGACAAACAAACAAAATATATATAAATAAACACTCCCCTTTTTTCATCCTCCTCATCCCAGATATCGCAGCTTGGTTCAACATATAGTCCCGTTACATTCGTTATTTCCGCGTAGATTCTTCTCTTCTTATCATTAAAGTCCAGGCACCTTTTGTGAAAAAACAAACAAACAGTTTCTCCTTCCAAAAATGCTTTCTGTAACTTAGGGAATCGGCATGAAGTTTTCTTTCATACTTTCGTAGTTGTAATTGTAGGGGGTAACTAATTTAAGATATTGTAAATATGGTCGTGAAGATCTCTACTACTGATAGCCTTTTCACATATACTTTTTGTCTATAAATAATGAGCCTGCATTCATATACCATCCTGACAGTAACTATTGACCACTTGCGAGTTTCGTTGTATAAGGAAGTTGGAGTTGTAGACATCGATATTTAGCAGAATTACCAGCTAAAATACGGTTGTAGTTCATTTATATATAGCCTACATAAAATCCAATTCAACATATTCTTCAGCCATCAGAAACCTAATTATTATTGCATTTCTGTTTACTAGCGATGTCTACAGCTCCAACTTCCTTATAGCCTGAAATTCGCAAGTGGTCAATTGGAACAGGAATGAATAATTTCACTTCTTTTTACCGTTAATGAGGGATGTGATATTTGGCCTACAGTTGAAGTGCAAAGAAAACGGAATTCACGCGGGTGATTTAAAAGCAGAGTACTTGATCATTATTAAGGGGGGATGGGCGTATTTATTTACTCATTTATATGTATTTATACCCCCCATTGCCATTACAACAACTAGCGCATCATATTGACTAGCTAGGAATACGGGGGAGAGTAGCTGTTTTTTGTCTTCTATTAATTAATGTATTCATTAATTTATAGTTTCCTCGCTAGACCTCCATCAAGCTTAGAAAAAACGCCCCTAGACCCCCCTTCAAAATAAATTTGTACATTTTTCGGTAGAAAAATGTCCCGGCCGTATGCCGATCCCTCTTGAATTAAGTAACACCCCGGCTTAACATTTTACAAACCCCAATGCACCAGACTAAACTAATGAAAGCAAATGGTCCTCCCGTGATTCGAACTCGGGACACCACACCCAGAACATAAGCATCTAAACCATTACCCCACCAACACAGATAATTACAGGATCGCTATCGCTCGCCAGGAAAAAAAATCGACACCTACATGGCACAGGTCTTAAAATTTACAACGAAAGGGGCGACAGGTGATACAATCGCCAAACTAATGGGCCGAACGACGTCTTAAAATCTCAACCCAAATGGGGCTAAACACGAGGGAGAAAGGGGTCCAGAAAAAGCAGCTCATCTCCCCTTAATTACTTCTGACGATGATGGACTTTGTCTAGGAATACTCTTTGTTGATGGATTTACAGTCAGTAGCCAATCCTTACTCCCACAATGAGTAGGGAGGATCAGCAAGAGACAAGAGAAAGGAAATATAGGTGACGGGGGAAGAACACGTATTCATATTTGTTTTCACCAACTCACCAATTAATTGACAAATAAACCTAATTAATGAAATCAATGAAAGTAATGAATACATGTGGTACTCCAAGGGCTCGAACCTAGGATACTCACACCAACATTCCGCTCACTAAGCGCTAGGCTATCAAGACAATGACAGAACTGGGATTACTAGGAAGGTGGTAGTGAAAGGAGGTATAGAGGGAGGTGGGGGATGGAGGGAGGTAGGGATGGAGGGAGGTAGGGGAAGGAGGAATGGAGGGAAGTAGGGGAAGGAGGAAGAGAGGAATGTGAAGGGATGGAGGGAGGTAGGGGAAGGAGGGATGGAGGGAGGTAGGGGAAGGCGGGATGGAGGGAGGTAGGGGAAGGAGGAATGGAGGGAAGTAGGGGAAGGAGGAAGAGAGGCATGTGAAGGGATGGAGGGAGGTAGGGGAAGGAGGGAGGTAGGGGAAGGCGGGATGGAGGGAGGTAGGGGAAGGAGGAATGGAGGGAAGTAGGGGAAGGAGGAAGAGAGGCATGTGAAGGGATGGAGGGAGGGAGGGGAAGGGGGGATGGAGGGAGGTAGGGGAAAGCGGGATGGAGGGAGGTAGGGGAAGGAGGGAGGGGGGGGAAGTGTGGGAAGGAGGGAAGTATGGGAAGGAGGGAGGTAGGGGATGGAGGGAAGTAGGGAGGTGGGGGAAGGAGGGATGGAGGGAGGTGGGGGAAGGAGGGATGGAGGGAGGTGGGGGAAATAGGGGAAGGAGGGAGGTGGGGGGATTGGGGATTGATGGACAGCGGTGATGGAAGAAGAAAGAGAGGCAGGCGCTAGGTAGCCTATTCCCCATATCTACAACTCTTGTTACCAAACCAGTTTTTGGCTATATCTTTTCCGAAACTAAATTTATCCTATTCTGGAGCAATTATCGTCTATTATAGTTTCCAATGTCAAAAAGTCTCGAAAGAGAACAAACTTACTCCTACAATAATGCCGAGGAAAGCGCTCATGTGACATCATGCATTAAGGGGGTACTGCTTGGTTTTGGGGTCTATATATTTTATTTATTTTGTAGTTTCCTCGCTAGACCTCCATCAAGCTTAGAAAAACACCCCCTAGACCCCCTTTCAAGATAAATTTGTAAAATGTTTGGTAGAAAAATATGCCGGTTCCTTCTAAAATTAGAGGGTCGCTTTCGCTCGCCAAGACAATTAAAGGCCACGAAAGGTCTTATTATTGATACAAAAAAATGAGGCGAAAGGTCTCAAAATCGCCAAACTAACGGAACTAACTAACATCTTAAAACCCCTAAACTAATATGTTATACATGAGGGAGAAGGGGATCCAGAAAAAGCGAGTATACCCCCTTAAATCATATGGAACGAAGTGAGTACTAATTATTGAAAGCAGACTTGATATCATCGCTTTCTCGTAGATGTAGGCTAAGTGTATTCTATTCATTTTCGTTGCCAAGTGCAAAGGGATTCACTATACTGAGGTTTAAGGGGACAGTGGCTGTTTCTTTGGTCTATTAATTAATTTATTCATATATTTTTTTAGTTTCCTCCCTAGACCTCCATCAAGCTTATACAAAAAAAAAATCGTTAGAAAAATGTCACGGTCAAAGGCCGATTCCTCCCAAAATTACAGGTTCGCTATCGTTCGCCAGGTAAAAGATCGACACCTAAATGGCGCGAAATGTCCTAATATTAACTAAGAAATGGGTGAAATGTCATAAAATCGCCAAACTAATGGAACCAACGTCTTAAAATCTCAAAACTAGTGGGGCTAAACATTAGGGAGAAGGGGGTCCAGAAAAACGGTCTTCTCCTTAAGCACATGGCCGTCGACAGAGAGGTGAACAAATGAGGGATGGTGGGCGTGGGAGGTGGAGGAGGGAGGAAAGAGGGAGGTGTGGGAGGTGGAGTAGCGAGGGCAACAGGTCTGGGATGGGGGTTTGGGAGGGGGGGAGTGAGGGATGATTTATCGGGGTAGAGGAATAAGGAGGGTATAGGAAGGACGGCGATGGGGGATACACAGACAGACGTGGAGGTAGAGGGAGGGATGGATGGAGGAGAAGAGGAAGGGAGGGAGGATCTGCACCACCTGGTCTCAATCATCAGTCAACCCCCACCGCGCGGGAAGTGTGGACGTGCGCGGTAATTGGTTTATTGGTTTTGTGTTGTGCATCGCCGGTATTTCGTTCCACATATAATTGACGCGTATTGCACCACGACTCATCATTGCAGAAGACGTTGCAAGAGTTGTAGAAGCCATAGACTGCAGAGAAGGGCGCTGCGCTGGGAGTGATCAACATGAGAATCGCGCCGGCGAAGGAAGGTATGGAGTGTCACGGTGGCTTGCATTATGTGGCCTGTTTTCTATTGCACATTTAATAACCAAGAAGTATCTAATGTTTGTCCGTGTAAGCAAGGGATGTGCTGTGTGTTATTAGCATAGCCTATTGTCAATACATTGGGGTGTAAAATTGAATAATATTTTAGCGTGGTGGCGGAACCTAGCTACAGTATGTACCGGCTGCTTCACAACGCACGTAGCGTTTTGACAATGGCGATAAATCAACTGGGTATGAATTCTTCAAAACGCATTTGCATATGATCTTCATTATTTTTTTATGCGATTATAATACTCTTGTGAGGTTAGGTATCTAGGGGTAAGGTATTGCCAATCACTACTCATAATACGATGATTATGAACATTATCATTATAGGCTAGGTTCGGTTTTCCCTTCTCTCCCCAAGCCCCCCCTACCAGTCCACTCCTCTCCACCATTTAACCCTCTATTCTTTGCGCTCACCAACCTCCTCAATTCTGCCGCCCTCCCTTCTCTCTTCACTCTCCCTTACTCCTCCTCTCACTCCCTCTCTTCCCTTGTTCCCTCTCATCTCCCCCCCCCCCCCACCCTTATCTGTCTCTCCTCTCATTCCTCTTCCTCGCTCTCTTCTCTTGCTTCCTTCCTCTCTTCTCTCCCTCCTCTCCCACTACCCAAACCTCCCCCTCCTCCACACTACCCAACCCCTCCCCCTCCTTCCCCACTACCTAACCTCCCCTCCCCTCTACCCAACCCACCCAACCCCCTCCCTCCTCTACCCAACCTCCCTCCCTCCCTCCTCTCCCCACTACCCAACACCCTCCCTCCCTCCCTCCGCTCCCCACTACCCAACCCTCCCCCTCCCTCCTCTCCCCACTACCCAACCATCCCCCTCCCTCCTCTCCCCACTCTACCCAACCATCCTCCTCCCTCCTCTCCCCACTACCCAACTATCCCTTCCTCTCCCCACTACCCAACCCTCTCCCTCCCTCCTCTTCTCCCCACTACCCAACCCTCTCCCTCCCTCCCTCCCTCCTCTCCCAACCCTCCCCCTCCCTCCCCACTACCCAACCCTCCCCTCCTCTCTCCTCTGAGTCCTCTCCCCATACCCAACCCTCTCCCTCCCTCCTCTCCCCACTACCCAACCCTCTCAATCCCTCCATCCTCTCCCCTTCCTCCCCCTCCCTACCGCTTCCCCTTACCCCTCTCTCCATCCCCTAAGCCTACTAAACGAGCGATGGAATAGGTTTTGTCCCCTAAGCCTCACTTCCTCACTTCCTCATCTCCTTTTCCCGTAGAACTAGGGCAGCTGAGAGCGCCCATGAATTTACACTTTCTCCTCCACAATGCAGAACTTCTGCTTATCAGAATTCGTTTATCCCCAGAGCTACTACTCTTTGGAATTCACTTCCCTCGAATTGCTTTCCACAAACTTACAATCTACAAATGTTTAAATCCAGTTGTTACAAACATTTTATGAATGGAGGATGCCTTTAGGCACATGGACCTTTTTGTTTTATCTGTGTTTTTCCTTCCTCCGTTCATTGTCTCTTAAAAAAAAAAAAAAAAAAAAAACTTCACATGTGTTTATCATTTGTAATACATAAGGCAAATTAATGACACAGTTCGCAAGTTAGTTAGACAGAAAATTATTATACCTCAGCCAACGCAGCTGGACGAAGGTTATGTTTTCACTTTCGGCTGTCTGTTTGTAAACACATCTCGCAAAGTTATGCACCGATTGTCATGAAATTTGGTTGGCAGATCGGATATGCACCAAGGAAGAAGTGATACAATTTAGGAGGGTATGCAGCAATGTTCACAAAATTATATGGCCACATATAATATGAGCCAATTAAGATTTGTTTCTATTTAGTTGGTGATTGATTCACAGGGTTGAACAAAAAACATGTTTAAAAAACTCAAAACCCATGTTTCTTTTAAAAATAAGCCACATTTTGTTAATGACATTTCTATATACATTAATTGTACAAGTATATATATGGTATATATATATAATATATATATTATATATATATATATATATATATATATACTGTATATAGGCCTATATATATTGTATGTATGTATGTATGTATGTATGTACAGTATATGCTCAGGCCCAATTCCCACTTTTCCTATTTTTTATTTTCTATTGTACTCTATTTTATTATTATTTTTTTTTTTTTTTCTTGGGGGTGGCCGACTCAAGACAGAGCAAGAACAGGGAAAACACAAGACAGAACAACGAACAAACAGACAAAACACACAATGCACACACACATATACAGGTATATACTGTATATATACTGTATATATATATATATATATATATATATATATATATATATTACATACTGGGTAATTAATACAAATGTAAATGTATAAATAAAAAATTGAATTATTGTGATGCAATCAAGTTCTGTATTGTACCACTGCTGTTGAAAACAAGTTCTAACATGAAGGCTAGACTCCAACCTGTTCATCCCTTCTTGCTACAACGTGTAGATCAGTTCAGTATGTGCTTGGCATGTGTGAAGGTGTGTTGAGGAACTTGTGGGCATAAATAAAATTCATAAATCAGAATTGTATATATTCATGGCTATATCTGAAATTAAAAACGCCATATCATTAATATAAATATATGCTGGATAAAATGTATTTTGAACTAACTCTAACCCATGTTAATAAAATATCCGCAGTAACAAAATAGTTTGTAATATAATTATTCTATAATACTACTGACATTGCTCTGTGAAATGGGAACAAAACTATCCTTTGTTTAACACTTTTTTGCAGAACTGCATGATCTCTTTGTTAATTATTTCATAAATATGCTGTTATATTACAGTACTCTAAAATTTCTTTAACTCTTATCAAAGTTTTAAAATCACACAGAAATAAAATAACCAAAAAAACTAAAAATAAAACTTTGGTTTATATAAACAAAAAAACGTGGTTTAAATCATTGATTGAAACCAATCCACCCTGCCGGCTCATATCCTAAATCCTATTAAATGCCAGCCAGCCAGCCATTCCTACTAATGACAAGCTCTCCGACACACCAGGTACTAAACAAACAAAATTCACTTAGAACCGTCAGTACGGTAGCTCTTTAAGGGGGGTGACCTGTGTTTTTTTTCCTTCCTGGTTGTATCTATTCGGCCCCATGCAGCCTACTTTTTTAAGACATTTATCCCCATCCAGATGTCGATTTTTCCCGGCGAGCGATAGCGAGCCAGCATTATATGGAGAAATCCGGCTTCGCCGGAGAAATTTTTCTATTTTTCTACACATTTAGCCAGCTGTCTAACTGATTATCCAAAATATGGTGGCTCGCTGTTGCTCGCCAGGAATATATCGACACATGGATGGGGATGAACGTCTTAAAATAGTAGGCTGAATGGGGCCGAATGGATACAAACCAGAGAAGAAAAAAAAAAGGGTCACTTACCTTAATGGACAGTCACCCAGTCAACCAGGTCACATTAGTACAATCGGCCTAATGAGTGGTGTCCCGGCACCAATTATGTTTTGATCAATCATTGATATCGGCAATATTTACACATGATTTCTGCATTTTGAGCGAGATATACAAACATGTTCCTACACTTACCCACCCTATTGACCGAGAAATTTATGAACAAATTGCAGATGTAAGTAACTCACAAGATACCGTATTTTTTTGGCGACTTTAATTTACCTGTGACCAAGTGGGGCGATACTCTTACTTCACACTCCGGACATGACTTGTATACGAACTTGCAAGAGAGTTCGCTTTATCAATTTGTTCGAACACCGACCCGTGGTAATAACGTTCTTGACATTGTACTTGCAACAAAAGAAGAATTAATAGAGAATTTGAATGTTGGTGATGAATTCAGTAACAGCGACCATCGTACGATAACTTTCACTTTAAACTTTACTAGTAACGAACCAAATAGTAGCATCGAAAAAGTCCCTATTTTCAAGAAAGCAAACTTTTATAAACTTAGAGCTATGTTTAAAGAAACTGACTGGAGCTTTTTAATTAACAATAACGACATAAATACATCTTGGAAGTTATTCGAAACCACTTACCTAAAAGCCGTGCAAGACTGCATACCATCGAAAATACGGCGTCCAGGCCATAATAATAAGCCCAAATGATGGAATAAAGATACTTCAAACTGCCTGCTTGCTAAAAAATTTGCTAATGATAGATTAAAATCCTCACAAAATGACGAAGAACGGGTGAAATTTGTAGAGCTACGACGCAAAGCCAAAAAGTTAATTAAGCAAAGTAAAAAGACCCTAGAGTTACATATTGCGAATCAAATTAAAACAAACCCGAAAGAATTCTATAGTTATATCAGAAAGAAAAAAGTAGTTACTTCAACTGTTGGACCGTTAGTCGATGAAAATGGAGAATACACCAAAGACGAAGTACAAATGAGTAATGCCCTCAATACCTTCTTTGCATCAGTTTTTACAACAGAAGACCTCTGTGATATCCCTACACCATCGCCGATTCAGATTGATAACTTAGATGTTCTAAGCAATATCACCGTTACAGAGAGAGAAGTATTGAATTGTTTAGATAAACTCAAGGTAAATAAAACGCCTGGACCTGATACAATCTCGCCTAGAGTTCTAAAGGAAGCTAAGGATGAGCTCTCCAAACCACTGACATTACTATTCAATAAATCCTTGCAGTCTGGAACTATGCCTGATCAGTGGAAGATAGCCAACGTAACACCGATATTAAAAAAAGGCAGCAAATCCCTACCCAGTAACTATCGTCCAATTAGCTTAACCTCAGTTGTATGTAAAATGCTAGAAACGGTCATAAGAGACAGACTCGTAAATCACTTAGAGGAAAATAACATACTTAAAAATACTCAACACGGCTTTTGTAAAAAACGTTCGTGTTTAACAAACCTCTTAGACTTCTTCCACGATATCCTCAACCTCTGCGATGAGAGTAAAGCTGTAGATATTATATACCTTGATTTTCAAAATGCCTTTGACAAAGTTCCCCACAAACGTTTACTGCTAAAACTAAAAGCGCATGGAATACAAGACGGTGTGTTGAAATGGATAGAAAATTGGCTCAGCGACAGAAAGCAAAGAGTAGTCATAAACGGTAAGGCATCTAAATGGACCCAGGGATCGGTACTAGGACCAATTCTCTTTCTAATTTACATCAACGACATAGATGAGGGTCTCACCTGTACAATCTCAAAATTTGCTGACGATACAAAAATTGCAAATAGCGTACTCTCAAAAGATCAAGTTGACGATATGCAACACAATCTAGATAAATTGTCACATTGGGCCCAAATTTGGCAAATGAGTTTCAATGCGGATAAATGTAAGTACTACATATCGGATACCTAAATGAGAAAGCAAACTATTCGATGAATGGCACTCAGCTTAAGAATGTAAACAGAGAAACCGATCTGGGAGTAACAATATCGAGTAACCTAAAACCGAGTCAACAATGTTCAGAAGTTGTTAAGAAGGCAAACAAAATAATTGGCTTTATAGGCAGGTCATTTGAGCATAAATCCAAAGACGTTATCCTAACCCTTTACAATTCCTTAGTCCGCCCTCTTCTGGAATACTGCGTTCAATGCTGGTGCTCTTATTACCAAAAAGACATAAACAAGCTAGAACGAGTTCAACGTAGAGTTACCAAAATTATACCTAGCCTTAAGAACAAACCATACGAAGAGCGTCTTAGAGAATTAAATCTATTTCCTTTAACCCAGCGCAGATTAAGAGGTGACTTAATTCAAGTGTTCAAAATCATCAAAGGCATCGACAATATGAACTGTAGTAAGTACTTCACTATCGACCAATCTAATTACACGCGGGGAACGGTTGCAAAATTATTGGTAAATCTTTTAACTCACACGAATCTAAGAATTTCTTCTTCAATCGAGTTGTCAACTTGTGGAATGGGCTTCCCCGAGACGTTATAGACTGCAGCACCGTTGATTCATTTAAACTCCGCCTAGACAAATATCTCGCATCAAACCCGCGACTGACTGCGTTGTAAATGAATAACTTTATTTTATCCTCCCCTCAGTTACTAACCCATATGTCCCCTACCAACTTCCTAGTCCTGCCACGGACATTAGTTCCAGGGCAGTAGTTCCCTTTCCAATGTTCCCTTACCCACTCTAAACCACTGTTTGGACACTTGATCCTCAATGTTTTGGAGGACAAGCAGCCTAGAAGGGTCACTAGACTTGTTGTTGCTTGATTTCCTTTGTACTCCTTTGTACTCCTATTCAACATCTGACAGACATTAATACAGCACAGAGCAAGCCAAACTTAATGCCAGCTGGGTCATGACTTATTAGCGCGACTGTACAGCTTTACATCTTAGTATTGTATTTAACCCCTTCTGTACCAGCTACGTCTTTTTTAACTTTATTCTGGCTACTATTAGACGATTTGTGTGCAGTTTAAAAATGAACCAGCAATGAACAGGTTCGAAGTATCTCTCTTAACCTTATGTACTACCACACATCCTTCCTAAACTGCACAAAATCGTCTAAACATACCTGTAACTATAATAAGATCGAAAGGACGTCGCCGGTAAAGAAGGGGTTAAGATTCAACGGAGAACAAGTTGCTTTTCGTCTCTTCTTATTAAGTTCGTTTAATTTTGTTATTATTTTCTTTACAATTACCCGACAAATAGTGTATAATTACTCCATGTACTCTCTCTCACACACACACCCACACTCTCATTCTCACACACACACACACACACACACTCTCTCACTCATTCACTTACTCAAACACACTTTCTCACACACACACATGTGAAAAGAGTTGAAATTAATATAGATATATGAAAAATATAGAGAGACAGTCAAACACCCACCCCAAGGCAAAATAGAGAGGCGGATGGACTTCATCAGGCCACAGCCATCCACCGTAATCGGTTTTCTGTTATAACTGGAAAACCGGCTATCTCTATAATACCTGGTGTAGAGTGTTTGCCCTAAAAGAAAAAGTAGTTTAGTACTAATGAAATAGTCAAAATCAGGGGGTTGATAAATTTGGGAAGTCAATTTTGTATTCAGAAGTAGAGTAGACAAAATCAGTTAGTTTAAATTGGGGAAGTCACATTTTGTTGTCGAATATCGAAGAAGAAATCCATTAACTACGTCAAAAAGTATTGAAACATATTTAGCATGAGATAAAGTGAGGTTGAGCTCTGGGAGGCAGGGGACGCTCAACCCCCACTCTGACAGGATCAGCCCATCTCCTTGGCAACATTCTGGTAATAATACGTCGACATATTCAGTAGATGCAGTGTGTGGTAAATTCAATGACGTCATCATTATTAGCTGAGATACTCTTCACAAATTTACTCATACTGCCTCTAGCAGTTCTAAGATAGTGTTTCTTGAAATACATCACTTGTTATAATATTTTTTAATTTATTGTAGTTAAAATATCTAATTGGTAGTTTGTTAAATTGTCTTTTTAAGAGGTATATTTCATATCCTTGTTTCAACAATGTTCTAATAAGGATCTTACAAGCCTCTAAAAAGTCTTCATATTTGGAACAGACTCTACTATAGCGTATTATTTGGGAAGTAAAAACACCATAGCTTTGTCCTTTGGGGATATTTCCGCAAAAAAAGGGAAAGTTAACTATATGAAATTGAAAATCTGTTCGTTTGTCATAAAGTTTTGTTACAAATTTCTTATCAATTACTTCATTTTGTATATCGAGGAATGAAGCTTTCTTATCGGAGTCATTTTCTTTATTTAAGAGGAATCGGCCTTCGGCCGCGACATTTTCTATCGAAAAATTTAAAAATCTATCTTGAAGAAGGGTCGGGGGGAGGGGGGGGGTGTTAAGATTGATGGAGGTCTAGGGAGGAAACTAAAAAAAAATACCACAGAAAGCTAAATAAATTATCAAATAAATACGCCCGATATATAAGGCGGATTTGAAACGTGCAGCGTCTCAGATCCGTGGAGTTATTATGTTGCAAGTCTGCCTGGGGGGTTGTTGTTGTTGTTTAGCCTTGTATTACGGAAAGCTAGATGGATGGGTTTAATGAAGGAGCGAGGATATGTGTGGCTGGTGGTGTTATGCTTGGGGAGGGAGGGAGGGGGAGTGTATGTGTGTGTGTGTGTGTGTGTGAGAGAAAGTGTTTTTGAGTGTGTGTGTGTGTGTATATATGTGTGTGTGTGTGTGTGTGTCTGTCTGTGTGTGTGTGTGTTTGAGTGTGTGTGTGTGTTGTAACTTATGATTTTAGTACTTTATATACAAACATTCCTCATGACAAACTTAAACGAGCCCTGGAAAATATAGTGTGAAGTTCTTTACTCCGATGACACCGTGTTGAGGTGGATCTTCAGTAGGCCTCTCTGTGATGAATAATGTTTGTAGAAAACTGCCACCACTAATAGTTTATAGACATATTAGGAGTCTGGAATCAATCAACCCATGCGATCAGCCTTTCCTTTATTTGTTGTATAAGTATGCAGGAACACAGTCAGGAATCAAATCAGGTGTGAAATGATGAAGTGGTGAAAATGGTGAAAGGGGGTGTGTGAGAGCGTGGTGAGTGGACCTCCGCCCTCGACTCGTGTCTGTCGAGTTCTCTTCTGTGATCGCCGGCATGCCTAGGTTCAACCGCACCTCGCCTTCCGAGAATGCATAACCAATGATGAAAGCGTGAATAATCCTGAATGACGAGTGAATAATAATACATGACGAGTGAATAATCGTGCATAACTCCAGTCCAGGGGTCTCCTGGTGTTTAGGTTAGCTAGTCGTTAACATAGGAATGAAATTATTAATCAGCATGTTTACCTTAGCTATTGATAAGGACACCTGTGGTCTTGCCTCTAGACCACAGCTAACAGCTCCTTGTACAGGCATATACAAAAGTCGTGTCACAAGTATGAATTGAGTTATGAGTTGTCTAAATATGAGTGAAAGGATCGTATAACATATAGTGAATAAATGTTTTGCAAATTCGAAAATGAAATACATTACAATAAACAATTATGAAGATTTTTGGAGTAATGCATTGTCTAAAAAATATACATCATTAAACAAATCCTCCCTTATGAATAGCATAACATTCTTGACAAATAACACGTTTTTCAAATGTGGTGATTTCATATGTAAGCAAAATATAGGCATTCCAATGGGAACAGACCCAGGGCCAGATTTTGCCAATCTATTTCTTCATTATTACGAGTTCTTTTATATGCAAGATAACACTCGTACTAAATATGGAACATGCAAACAAATAAGCAAGGGTTCAAGATATATTGATGATATAATATATTTCAACAGTGGCGACATATTTGATAAAATTAAGACAGACATCTACCCTGAGGAGCTTATTTTAAGGGGGGTTGACCTGCTTTTTGTTATTTCTGTCCTTTTCTCTCTTGCTCTGGCTTGTATCCATTTGGCCCCATTCAGCCTACTATTTAAGATGTTTATCCCCATCCAGGAGTCAATTTGTTACTGGTGAGCGGTAGCCAGCCAGCATATTTTTAAAATGTTTTTGACAGCAGGCTAGATTTGTAAATTTTTTCGATAGAAAAAATTTCTCCGGCGAAGCCAGATTTCTTCATATTATGCTGGCTCGCTTTCGCTCGCCAGGAAGAAATCGACACCTGGATGGGGATAAACGTCTTAAAATAGTTGGCTGAATGGGGCCGAATGGATAAGCCAGAAACAGGAAAAGGAGAAAAATAAAAAAAAGCAGGTCACTCCCCTTAAGGGATAGTGCTTGGTTTTTGTCCTACTATATATATACGGGATATATATATATATATATATATACCGTATATATTTATGTATTTTAAAATGTTCTCGCTAGAGCTCCATCAAGATAAATTTGTACATTTTTCGGTTTCCTTCTGAAATTACAGGCTTGCTAAAAATCGACACCTAAAGGGCACGAAAGGTCTTAATATTGATAAAAAAAAATAAACGAAAGGTCTCAAAATCACCAAACTAACGGAACGAACGTCTTAAAACCTCAAAACGAATATGCTAAACATAAGGGAGAAGGGGGTCTGGAAAAAGCGAGTAGTACCCCCCTTAACCACCGCATAAGAAACGACACTTTCTTAATACACTCGTGCACATTAACCCCTTCCTTACCGGCGACGTCTTTTTAATTTTAGTGCCATTTAAGGAGGATCTGAAGTAGTAAAAAGGGTTAAGTAAGATAGTTCGAAACCTGTCAATTGCTGGAGGCACTTTTTAAACTGAATAAAATCGTCTAATAGTGGCTAGAATAAAGTAAAAAGGCTAGTACAGGTAATGAAGGGGGTTAATATTTCCATGTATAAGAGAGGAACAACCGAACTTATGTTGGTAACTGTACTTGTGTGTTATGTGGAGAGAGAGAGAGAGAGAGAGAGAGAGAAAGGATGAAGGGACGAGAAAAGAAAGAGAGAGATAAGAGAGAGGAGTTATAAGAATGGAACAGACAAAGAAGGAAAGGATGAAGGGACGAGAAGAGAGAGAGTACAAAGGAGTACAAATGAGTACAAAGGAAATCAAGCAACAACATATCTAGTGACCCTTCTAGGCTGCTTGTCCTCCATAACACTGAGGATCAAGTGTCCAAACAGTGGTTTAGAGTGGGTAAGGGAACATTGGAAAGGGAACTACTGCCCTGGAACTAATGTCCGTGGCAAGATTAGGAAGTTAGTAGGGGACAGATGGGTTAGTAACTGAGGGGGGGATAAAATAAAGTTATTAATTTACAAACGCAGTCAGTCGTGGGTTTGATGCGAGATATTTGTCTAAGCGGAGTTTAGAATGAATCTAATGAATCAACGGTGCTGCAGTCTATAACGTCTCGGGGAAGCCCATTCCACAAGTTGACAACTCGATTGAAGAAGAAATTCTTAGATTCGTGTGAGTTAAAAGATTTACCAATAATTTTGCAACAATTTCCCCGCGTGTAATTAGATTGGTCGATAGTGAAGTACTTACTACAGTTCATATTGTCGATGCCTTTGATGATTTTGAACACTTGAATTAAGTCACCTCTTAATCTGCGCTGGGTTAAAGGAAATAGATTTAATTCTCTAAGACGCTCTTCGTATGGTTTGTTCTTTAGGCTAGGTATCATTTTGGTAACTCTACGTTGAACTCGTTCTAGCTTGTTTATATCTTTTTGGTAATAAGGGCACCAGGATTGAACGCAGTATTCCAGAAGAGGGCGGACTAAGGAATTGTAAAAGGGTTAGGATAACTAATTTGGATTTATGCTCAAATGACCTGCCTATAAAGCCAATTATTTTGTTTGCCTTCTTAACAACTTCTGAACATTGTTGACTCGGTTTTAGGTTACTCGATATTGTTACTCCCAGATCGGTTTCTCTGTTTACATTCGTAACCTGAGTGCCATTCATCGAATAGTTTGCTTTCTCATTTAGGTATCCGATATGTAGTACTTTACATTTATCCGCATTGAAACTCATTTGCCAAATTTTGGGCCCACATGACAATTTTTCTAGATTGTGTTGCATATCGTCAACTTTTTCTTTTGAGAGTACGCTATTTGCAATTTTTGTATCGTCAGCAAATTTTTAGATTGTACAGGTGAGACCCTCATCTATGTCGTTGATGTAAATTAGAAAGATAATTGGTCCTAGTACCAATCCCTGGGGTACCCCGCTACTTACATTGGTCCATTTAGATGCCTTACCGTTTATGACTACTCTTTGCTTTCTGTCGCTGAGCCAATTTTCTATCCATTTCAAACACACCGTCTTGTATTCCATGCGCTTTTAGTTTTTAGCAGTAAACGTTTGTGGGGAACTTTGGTCAAAGGCCTTTTGAAAATCAAGGTATTATTATCTACAGCTTTACTCTCATCGTAGAGGTCGAGGATATCGTGGAAGAAGTCTAAGAGGTTTGTTAAACAGGAACGTTTTTTTACGAAAGCCGTGTCGAATATCTTTAAGTAAGTTATTTGCCTCTAAGTGATTTACGAGTCTGTCTCTTATGACCGTTTTTAGCATTTTACATACAATTGAGGTTAAGCTAATTGGACGATAGTTACTGGGTAGGGATTTGCTGCCTTTTTTTAATATCGGTGTTATGTTGGCTAGCTTCCACTGATCAGGCATAGTCCCAGACTGCAAGGATTCATTGAATAGCAATGTCAGTGGTTTGGAAAGCTCATCCTTAGCTTCCTTTAGAACTCTAGGTGAGATTGTATCAGGTTCAGGCGTTTTCTTTACCTTGAGTTTATCTAAACAATTCAATACTTCTCTCTCTGTAACGGTGATATTGCTTAGAACATCTGAATTATCAATCTGAATCGGCGATGGTGTAGGGATATCACTGAGGTCTTCTGTTGTAAAAACTGATGCAAAGAAGGTATTGGGGGCATTACTCATTTGTACTTCGTCTTTGGTGTATTCTCCATATTCATCGACTAACGGTCCAACAGTTGAAGTAACTACTTTTTTCTTTCTGATATAACTATAGAATTCTTTCGGGTTTGTTTTACTTTGATTCGCAACATGTAACTCCAGGGTCTTTTTACTTTGCTTAATTAACTTTTTGGCTTTGCGTCGTAGCTCTACAAATTTCACCCTTTCTTCGTCATTTTGTGAGGATTCTAATCTATCATTAGCAAATTTTTTAGCAAGCAGACAGTCTTAAATATCTTTATTCCACCATTTGGGCTTATCATTATGGCCTGGACGCCGTATTTTCGATGGTATGCAGTCTTGCACTGCCTTAAGGTAAGTGGTTGTGAAACACTCCCAAGATGTATTTATGTCATTATTGTTAGTCAGAAACCTCAAGTCAGTTTCTTTAAGCTTTGATTTAAGTTTATGATAATTTGCTTTCTTGAAATTAGGGACTTTTTCAATGCTGCTATTTGTTTAGTTACTAGTAAAGTTTAAAGTGAAAGTTATTGTACGATGGTCGCTGTTACTGAATTCATCACCAACATTGAAATTCTCTATTAATTCTTCTTTTGTTGCGAGTACAAGGTCAAGGACATTATTACCACGGGTCGGAGATTGTACAAATTGAAAAAGTGAACTGTCTTGCAAGTTAGCATAGAGGTCGTGTCCAGTGTGTGAAGTAAGAATATCGCCCTATTTAGTCACGGGTAAGTTGAAATCGCCAAAAATTACGGTATCTTGTATGTTAGTTATTTCTGCAATTTGTTCATAAATTTCACTGTCAGTTTGCACTGATTGAGCTGTGGGTCTGTATAATAAAGCTAGTGTTATTTTAGTTCCTCGTTTATTATTTAATAGTAGGTAAGATATGTCTATATTCGCAATTTGAGGTTTTGACATTAAGACGGGATTAAGACTTTCCTTTATAAAAAACAGAACTCCTCCATTTCTATTGATCCGACTTTTCCTCAAAACATTGTATAACCAGGAAGCGTATATTCGGCTAAAAAGTCTCTGTCTTTCGTATTTAACCAAGATTCTGTAATGCCGATTATATCATAATGTTCTGTAAACATGATTTCCTGTAGATCTGAAAATTTATTGCGTATGCTACGAGCATTTACATAAAACACCTTAAGAGTATTAGAGATGGATGTTACTGATTGTACATTGTCTGAATTTTCAGTTCGTATTTGACTTACACTACCCTCTCTGGATACCCCCGGTTGACCCCTTTTTTTGAACGGAAATTCTTGACTGCATCGTTCAGCAGACGACCAAGACGTGCAGCTCCTACTTCATTGAGATGTACACCATCTCCCTGAAAAACAAAGATTTATCATAGTAAAAATTATCCCACATGTCGACAAAGCCGATGTCCTCCTCCCTGCAGAGTTTGGCTAGTCGACGATTTGTACTGGTAGCTATGTTGTAGAATCGGTTTTCTACATCAATCCGGGGAACAATTCCTGAAATTAAGATTCTATTAGATTTTTCCTTGAAGGACCTGATCAGCCGCCGGTACTTGCAAAGTAGGTCCTCTGACCGCGTCCGTTGGACTTCGTTAGATCCAACGTGGATGACGTACGTAGTGCTTGCGGGGGCGAGCCTGGAAACCTCTTCCACAGCCGCAACAATGTCGTCCACGCCACCACCTGGGATAGAGAATAGTTTTCTGGTCCTGGGTGCTCTGGCGCAGAACTCGGTTAGTTGGCAACGGACCATGGAGTCGCCCACAAGCCGAACTTCTTCCATTTCCTCTTCCTCGTCAATAGAAAGAATTTTGAACCGGTTTTGGCATGTTGTCGGGATGAGAGAGAGAGAGAGAGAGACCAATCAGAGTATGTCGGTCAGGTCTTCTCACCGCCGTTCACGCTAATTGCTTCAGGGTTCGGCGGCGACTTTAACTACTATTCCGGGTCAAAGGCTCGACAATCTCGCGGTGCAGACGTGATAAGAGGGGTGACGTTGTAAGAGGTGATATATATATATATATATATATATATATATATATATATATATATATATACTGTATATATATATATATAATATCAATAGGATAATAATTTACATATTCAATACTTCCACCTGACTTTTTGTGAATATTTTAAAACTTCCTGACTCGTTTAGCTACCAAAATTCAATAAAACTGTTTTATACGTTATTTCTATGCACACCAACACAAAAAGGATGTTTGTAGAAATGCCTCCCAGTCTGTTAGAGTAAAAAAAATAAACGTAGTTTTGAAAGACCATCTGTTCTATTGATGTTGGGCCAAAGGGACGCGCGCCGGGTGGTGTTACAATAATATATATATATATATATATATATATATATATATATATATATATTTGGAAAACGTTTTATTAATGGGGGATAGGCGTATTTATTAACGCATTCTGTACCGTAGACATCCTTTATATTTTACTCTGGCTGCTACTAATCGATTGTATTAAGTTTACGAAGGATCTCTAGCAATTTTAAAGCTTCAAACTATATCAATCAACCTTTTAACTGCCACAGATCCTTCCTAAGCTGCATAAACTCGTAACCATATAGCTTGAATAAACTATAACAGACGTCGCCGGTACATAAAAGGCTAAATACACCCCTCCCCCTCCCCCCCCCCCTTTTAAGGGGTTAAGTGTGTTTCCTAGACTTCCATGAAGCTTGAAATTACACTCCCTTGACTTCCTTTCAAGCTAAATTTGTACATTTTTCGTTAGAAAAATGTCCCGGCCGAAGGCCGATTCCTCTTAAATTACAGGCTCGCTGTCGCTCGCCAGGAAAAAATCGACACCTAAATGGCACTACTGGTCTTAAAAGTGACATAAATGGGGTGAAAGTTCTTAAAATCGGCAAATTAATGGGGCGAACGTCATAAAATCTCTAAAGCAATGGGGCTAAACATGAGGGAGAAAGGGTTAAAGAAGAAAATCCCTCAAGTGGAAATCTCCCCTTAATAAAACTTAATAAAAAAATAAATAAAATAAGGAAGGAGATAAATAGTATTTATCTGTATATTAATTTGTCTTTTTGTAATTATTTTAGTTTCCTCCCTAGACGTCCATCAAGCTTATAAACAAACACCCCAAGATCTCCCTTCAGGATAGATTTATACATTTTTCGGTAGAAAAATGTTCCGGCCTTTCCTCCTAAAATGTAGGCTCGCTATCGCTCACCAGTAAACAATCGGCACCTAAATGGCACAAAAGGTCTTAATATTGACAAATAAATGGGGCGAAACGTCTTAAAATCGCCAAACTAATGGGCCGAATGTCTTAAAATCTGAAAACTAATGGGGCTAAACATGAGGGAGAAGCGCGCCAGAAAAATCATGCATCTCCCCTTAAATATATAACGTTTTCCGAATATACAATATATATCCATTTTGTAAAGCCATCCATTTTAATCGGGGAGACGGATTGGTGATATGTTTTTGTTTAGATAAAAAAAATCTTGAAAACTACTATTATTTGTTAAAACATATCTTGAAAACTACTATTATTTGTTAAAAAATCTTGAAAACTACTATTATTTGTTAAAACATATCTTGAAAACTACTATTATTTGTTAAAAAATCTTGAAACCACTATTATTATCTTGAAAACTACTATTATTTGTTAACAAAAATCTTTAAAACTACTAGTATTTGTTAGAAAAATCTTGAAAACTACTATTATTTGTTATTTCCTGAACTAGAAAAATATAACAATGATATAAAATAATAAATTGGTTCTCTTGGTATTCTTGTCCTAGATTTGCAAGATATCACAATGTAAATTTTTATCTTTGGACATATCACCACTTGCCAGCGACTTAACCCCTTCTGTACCGATGACGTCTTTTTAACTTTACTCTGGCTACTATTAGACGGGTTTATTCAGTTTAAAACGGGCCTCCAGCAACTAATAGGCTTCGAACCATGTAAATTAACCCTTTTTACTACCACAGATCCTTCTTAAACTGAACAAAATCGTTTAAATACAGCTAGAATAAAATTAACCCTTTCACGCATATGACGCGATTTTGAGCCTATTGGGGATACTTTAAAGCCTTTGTTACCATTAGGGGTATTTATAAACCTTTAGTTTAGTTACTTCAACCTCTGCAGTTGTCTTTGAGTTAGCTGTGGGCAGAACACTAATTTTGGAGAGGTAATTATCAGAGATAACTTTATTTCTTATTGCTAATCTGGCAACCTATGCGTCATAAATGCGTGAAAGGGTTAATACAACGACGGCTGTACAGTAGGGGTTAAGGAATTTCAAGCACTAGACGTCGAATATTGAACAGAAATTATATATAATATGTAAGTTTGATATAGATAGCAAGTCTGTTAGGGGGAGATGGGTCGTTTTTCTGGACCCCTTTCTCCCTCGGGTTTAGCTCCATTAGTTTTGACAATTTTCAGACGTTCGGCCCATTAGTTTGGCAATTTTAAGACCTTTCGCCCGTTTGTCAATATTAAGACTTTTCGTGTCATATAGGTGTCGATTTTTTTCTGCCGAGCGATAGCGAACCTGTAATCTTAAGAGTAACCGGCCTTCGGCCTGGACATTTTTCTACCGAAAAATGTACACATTTATATTGAAGGGGGTCTAAGGCGTGTTATTTAAAAAAAAATCTTGATGAAGGTCTAGCGAGGAAACTAAGAAATACATGAAAATATAAATAGACCCCCAAACTTAACCTCTGTCCCCTTAATCCTTAAAAGATCGATGACGCATTTCTTTTCTGTTTTCTGGGTATTATTAGACGATTGTATATTATTAGGAAGCGTATGTGGAAGCCAGAGGGTTAATTGAGATAGTCTTTACCCTTATGATTCCCGCAGATCCTTCCTAAGTTATATAAAACCGTCTAATGATAGCATATATGGAAGTCAGAGGGTTAATAGAGATAGTCATTACCCTTATAATTCCCACAGATCCTTCCTAAGCTATATAAAACCGTCTAATGATAGCCAGAATGACCTGTCTAACTGCGTCATCTTATCTTAAAAGGGATACAAGATCTCTACAAATATGGTTCTAAATATATATATATATATATACGGTAATGATCATCTAAGTGGGTGTCCTCTAAGGGGGATGGGCGTATTTCTCATTTATGTAGGCTATCTTGTTATCATGTTTCTAGTTTCCTTTCTAGACCTCCACCAAGCTTAAACAAATAAACACCCCCTCCAAGATAAATGTGTACGTTTTTCGATAGATAAATGTCCAGGCCGAAGGCCGGTTTCTCTTAAATTACAGGCTCGCTATCGCTCGCCAGGAAAAGAATACACACCTAAATAACTCGAACGATCTTAATATAGACAAACAAATGGGGCGAAAAATCTTAAAATTGCCAAACTAATGGGCCGAACGTCATAAGATCTGAAAACTAATGGGGCTAAGCATGAGAAAGAAGGGGAACCAGAAAAACCACCCACTCAATCATCATATAAGCCCTTTTAAATCACCAGCCCCAGCCCGCGGGGAGGAGGTAAAAAAAAAAAAATAAAAAAAATAATATATATATATATATATATATATATATATATATATATGTTATATATATATATATATGTATATATATATATATATATATATATATATATATTATATATATTATATATATAATTATATAATAGTCTTTTTATATAAATTAGTGGCTGTCAGGGGATATGGTTCGGAGGTAGTCCTAGGCTTTCTGTGCTTAGCCATTTAGTATCATCCTAATTTAATATATCTTTCTTGCTTTCGTTCTCTCTCTCGATTTCGTTTTTTGTTCTC
>CM064567.1:17774888-17857042 GCA_032716605.1 Paralithodes platypus
GTTGTGTGAGGGGGGGTGAAAGGGAGAAACGAAGGAGAGAGAAATGGAACGACGAGAGAGAAGAGAGACCGAGACGAGAGAAACAAAAACGAAACGGGAGAGAGAGAGATCGAAAAAGCAAGAAAGATATAATTAAATTAGGATGATACACTAAAAGTGCTAAGCTAAGCACAGAAAGCCTAGGGCCTACCTCCTCCGAAACCCATATCCCTATCCCCTGACAGACACTAATTTATATAAAAAGCCTATTTTTAATATGATATATATATATATATATATATATATATATATAATAGTATATATATATATATAGAATATTTATAAGATATAGATATATAGATATTTATTTTATTTTTTTTTTTTTACTCCTCCCGCGGGCTGGGGGCTGTTGATTTAAAAGGGCTTATATGATGATTGAGTGGGTTGTTTTTCTGGTCCCCCTTCTTTTTCTCCTTTTTTTTCAGGCTTAGCCCCATTAGTTTCAGCTCGTATGGACGTTTCGCCCCATTTAGTTTGGCAATTGTAAGGATTGTATTTTTTTTTCGCCACAGTTTGGTTTTTCTAAAATAAGATCGTATCGAGTTATTTAGGGGTGTCTCTTGTTTTCCTGGCGAGCGATAGGCGAGCCGGTAATTTAAGGAGAAACCGGCCTTCGGCCTGGAAGAATGGGTCTATCGAAAACAACAACGTTAAACATGTATCTTGGAGGGGGTGTTATTTGGTAGCTATTTGTTTTTAAGCTTGGGTGGAGGTTCTAGAAAGGAAACTAGAAAACTATGGATAACAAGATAGCATACATTAAATGAGGAAATACGCCCATCCCCCTTAGAGGGGACACCCAGCTTAGATGATCATTACCGTATATATATATATATTATTTAGAACCATATGTTGTAGAGAGCTTGTATCCCTTTTAAGATAAGATGCCGCAGTTTAGACAGGTTTTTCTGGCTATTATTAGACGGTTTTATATAACTTAGGAAGGATCTGTGGAAATCATTAAAAAGGGTCGAAAAGACCTATTCTCAAGTAAACCCTCAGAGGACTTCCATATATGCTACCATTAGGACGGTATTTATTAAACCTTAGGACGGATCTGTTGGAAATATAAGGGTCAAGACTATCTCAATTAACCCTCTGGCTTCCACATACGCTTCCTAATAATATACAATCGTCTAATAATACCCAGAAAACATAAAAGAAATGCGTCATCGATCTTTTAAGGGTTAAGGGGACAGAGGTTAATTGTTGGGGGTCTATTTTCATTGTTCATGTATTTCTTAGTTTCCTCACTAGACCTTCATCAAGATTTAAAATAAATAACACGCCTTAGACCCCCTTCAATATAAATGTGTACATTTTTCGGTAGAAAAATGTCCAGGCCGAAGGCCGGTTACTCTTAAGATTAAAGGTTCGCTATCGCTCGCCAGGAAAAAATCGACACCTATATGACACAAAAAGTCTTAATATTGACAAAAGGGCGAAAGGTCTTAAAATCGCCAAACTAATGGGCCGAACGTCTGAACATTGTCAAAACTAATGGAGCTAAACCCGAGGGAGAAAGGGGTCCAGAAAAACGACCTATCTCCCCTAACAGACTTGCTATCTACATCAAACTCACATATATTATAATTTCTGTTCAATATTCGACGTCTAGTGCTTGAAATTCCTTAACCCCTTCTGTACCGCCGTCGTTTTATTAACCCTTTCACGCATTTATGACGCAGAGGTTGCCAGATTAGCAATAAGAAATAAAGTTATCTCTCTTATAATTACCTCTCCAAAATTAGTGTTCTGCCCACAGCTAACTCAAAGACAACTGCAGAGGTTGAAGTAACTATAATAAAGGTTTATAAATTCCCCTGATGGTAACAAAGGCTTTAAAGTATCCCCAATAGGCTCAAAATCGCGTCATATGAAGGGTTAATTATATTCTAGCTGTATTTAAAGGATTTTGTTCAGTTTAAGAAGGATCTGTGTTAGTAAAAAGGGTTAATTTACATGGTTCGAAGCCTATTAATTGTTGGAGGCCCGTTTTAAACTGAATAAACCCGTCTAATAGTAGCCAGAGTAAAGTTAAAAAGACGTCATCGGTACAGAAGGGGTTAAGTCGCTGGCAAGTGGTGATATGTCCAACGATAAATATGTACCTTGTGATATCTTGCAAATCTAGGACAAGAATACCAAGATAAACATATTTATTCTGTTATATCATTGTTATATTTTTCTAGTTCAGGAAATAACAAATAATAGTAGTTTTCAAGATTTTTCTAACAAATACTAGTGGTTTTAAAGATTTTTGTTAACAAATAATAGTAGTTTTCAAGATAATAATAGTGGTTTTCAAGATTTTTTAACAAATAATAGTGGTTTTCAAGATTGTTTTTAACAAATAATAGTAGTTTTCAAGATTGTTTTTAACAAATAATAGTGGTTTTCAAGATTTTTTTCAACAAATAGTGGTTTTCAAGATTTTTTTTTTTATCTAAACAAAAACATATCACCAATCCGTCTCCCCGATTAAAATGGATGGCTTTACAAAATGGATATATATTGTATATTCGGAAAACGTTATATATTTAAGGGGAGAGGCATGCTTTTTCTGGCGCGCTTCTCCCTCATGTTTAGCCCCATTAGTTTTAAGATTTTAAGATTGTATCCCCATTAGTTTGGCGATTTTAAGACGTTTCGCCCATTATTGTCTATAAGACCTTTCGTACCATGTAGGTGCCGATTGTTTACTGGTGAGCGATAGCGAGCCTTTATTTTAGGAGGAAAGGCCGGAACATTTTTCTACCGAAAAATGTATAAATCTATCCTGAAGGGAGATCTTGGGGTGTTGTTTATAAGCTGATGGACGTCTCGGGAGAACTAAATAATTACAAAAAGATAAATTAATATACAGATCAATACTATTTATCTCCTTCCTTATTTTATTTTATTTTATTTTTTTATTAAGTTTTATTAAGGGGAGATTTCCACTTGAGGGATTTTCTTCTTTACCCCTTTCTCCCTCATGTTTAGCCCCATTGCTTTTGAGATTTTAAGACGTTCGCCCCATTAATTTGCCGATTTTAAGAACTTTCACCCCATTTATGTCACTTTTAAGACCTGTAGTGCCATTTAGGTGTCGATTTTTTCCTGGCGAGCGATAGCGAGCCTGTAATTTAAGAGGAATCGGCCTTCGGCTGGGACATTTTTCTACCGAAAAATGTACAAATTTAGCTTGAAAGGGGGTCAAGGGAGTGTAATTTCAAGCTTGATGGAAGTCTAGGAAACACACTTAAAACCCTCCCCTTAAAGGGGGGGGTGGGGGGGGGGTTTAGCCTTTTATGTACCGGCGACGTCTGTTATAGTTTATTCAAGCTATATGGTTACGAGTTTATGCAACTTAGGAAGGATCTGTGGCAGTTAAAAGGGTGGATTGAGATAGTTCGAAGCTTTAAAATTGCTAGAGATCCTTCGCAAACTGAATACAATCGATTAGTAGCAGCCAGAGTAAAGTATAAAGGATGTCTACGGTACAGAATGCGTTAATAAATACGCCTATCCCCCATTAATTAAAACGTTTTCCATATATATAATATATATATTATATATATATATATATTTATATGTTGTAACACCACCCAGCGCGCGTCCCTTTGGCCCAACATCAATACAACAGCTGGTCTTTCAAAACTACATTTATTTTTTACTCTAAAGACTGGGAGGCATTTCTACAAACATTATTTTCGTGTTGGTGTTTATAGAACTATCGTATAAAACAGTTTTATTGAATGTTGGTAGCTAAACGAGTCAGAAAGTTTTAGAATATTCACAAAAATGTCAGGTGGAGGTATTGATTATGTAAATTATAATCCAATTGATAATATATATATATATATATATATATATATATATATATATATATATATATATCACCTCTTACAACGTCACCCCTCTTATCGCGTCTGCACCGCGGGATTGTCGAGCCTATGACCCGGAATAGTAGTTCAAGTCGCCGCCGAACCCTGAAGCAATTAGCGTGAACGGCGGTGAGAAGACCTGACCGACATACTCTGATTGGTCTCTCTCTCTCTCTCTCTCATCCCGACAACATGCCAAAACCGTTTCAAAATTCTTGCTATTGACGAGGAAGAGGAAATGGAAGAAGTTCGGCTTGTGGGCGACTCCATGGTCCGTTGCCAACTAACAGAGTTCTGCGCCAGGGCACCCAGGACCAGAAAACGATTCTCTATCCCAGGTGGTGGCATGGACGACATTGTTGCGGCTGTGGAAGAGGTTTCCAGGCTCGCCCCCGCAAGCACTACGTACGTCATCCACGTTGGATCTAACGATGTCCAACGGACGCGGTCAGAGGACCTACTTTGCAAGTACCGGCGGCTGATCAGGTCCTTCAAGGAAAAATCTAATAGAATCTTAATTTCAGGAATTGTTCCCGGATTGATGTAGAAAACCGATTCTACAACATAGCTACCAGTACAAATCGCCGACTAGCCAAACTCTGCAGGGAGGAGGACATCGGCTTTGTCGACACGTGGGATAATTTTTACTATGATAAATCTTTGTTTTCAGGAGATGGTGTACATCTCAATGAAGTAGGAGCTGCACGTCTTGGTCGTCTGCTGAACGATGCAGTCAAGAATTTCCGTTCAAAAAAAGGGGTCAACCGGGGGTATCCAGAGAGGGTAGTGTAAGTCAAATACGAACTGAAAATTCAGACAATGTACAATCAGTAACATCCATCTCTAATACTCTTAAGGTGTTTTATGTAAATGCTCGTAGCATACGCAATAAATTTTCAGATCTACAGGAAATCATGTTTACAGAACATTATGATATAATCGGCATTACAGAATCTTGGTTAAATACGAAAGACAGAGACTTTTTAGCCGAATATACGCTTCCTGGTTATACAATGTTTGAGAAAAGTCGGATCAATAGAAATGGAGGAGGAGTTCTGTTTTTTATAAAGGAAAGTCTTAATCCCGTCTTAATGTCAAAACCTCAAATTGCGAATATAGACATATCTTACCTACTATTAAATAATAAACGAGGAACTAAAATAACACTAGCTTTATTATACAGACCCACAGCTCAATCAGTGCAAACTGACAGTGAAATTTATGAACAAATTGCAGAAATAACGAACATACAAGATACCGTAATTTTTGGCGATTTCAACTTACCCGTGACTAAATGGGGCGATATTCTTACTTCACACACTGGACACGACCTCTATGCTAACTTGCAAGAGAGTTCACTTTTTCAATTTGTACAATCTCCGACCCGTGGTAATAATGTCCTTGACCTTGTACTCGCAACAAAAGAAGAATTAATAGAGAATTTGAATGTTGGTGATGAATTCAGTAACAGCGACCATCGTACAATAACTTTCACTTTAAACTTTACTAGTAACAAAACAAATAGCAGCATTGAAAAAGTCCCTAATTTCAAGAAAGCAAATTATCATAAACTTAAATCAAAGCTTAAAGAAACTGACTTGAGGTTTCTGACTAACAATAATGACATAAATACATCTTGGGAGTGTTTCACAACCACTTGCCTTAAGGCAGTGCAAGACTGCATACCATCGAAAATACGGCGTCCAGGCCATAATGATAAGCCCAAATGGTGGAATAAAGATATTTAAGACTGTCTGCTTGCTAAAAAATTTGCTAATGATAGATTAGAATCCTCACAAAATGACGAAGAAAGGGTGAAATTTGTAGAGCTGCGACGCAAAGCCAAAAAGTTAATTAAGCAAAGTAAAAAGACCCTGGAGTTACATGTTGCGAATCAAAGTAAAACAAACCCGAAAGAATTCTATAGTTATATCAGAAAGAAAAAAGTAGTTACTTCAACTGTTGGACCGTTAGTCGATGAATATGGAGAATACACCAAAGACGAAGTACAAATGAGTAATGCCCTCAATACCTTCTTTGCATCAGTTTTTACAACCTAAGACCTCAGTGATATCCCTACACCATCGCCGATTCAGATTGATAATTCAGATGTTCTAAGCAATATCACCGTTACAGAGAGAGAAGTATTGAATTGTTTAGATAAACTCAAGGTAAATAAAACGCCTGGACCTGATACAATCTCACCTAGAGTTCTAAAGGAAGCTAAGGATGAGCTTTCCAAACCACTGACATTGCTATTCAATGAATCCTTGCAGTCTGGGACTATGCCTGATCAGTGGAAGCTAGCCAACATAACACCGATATTAAAAAAAGGCAGCAAATCCCTACCCAGTAACTATCGTCCAATTAGCTTAACCTCAATTGTATGTAAAATGCTAGAAATGGTCATAAGAGACAGACTCGTAAATCACTTAGAGGCAAATAACTTACTTAAAGATATTCGACACGGCTTTCGTAAAAAACGTTCCTGTTTAACAAACCTCTTAGACTTCTTCCACGATATCCTCAACCTCTACGATGAGAGTAAAGCTGTAGATATTATATACCTTGATTTTCAAAAGGCCTTTGACAAAGTTCCCCACAAACGTTTACTGCAAAAACTAAAAGCGCATGGAATACAAGACGTTGTGTTGAAATGGATAGAAAATTGGCTCAGCGACAGAAAGCAAAGAGTAGTCATAAACGGTAAGGCATCTAAATGGACCAATGTAAGTAGCGGGGTACCCCAGGGATTGGTACTAGGACCAATTATCTTTCTAATTTACATCAACGACATAGATGAGGGTCTCACCTGTACAATCTAAAAATTTGCTGACGATACAAAAATTGCAAATAGCATACTCTCAAAAGAAAAAGTTGACGATATGCAACACAATCTAGATAAATTGTCATGTTGGGCCCAAATTTGGCAAATGAGTTTCAATGCGGATAAATGTAAAGTACTACATATCGGATACCTAAATGAGAAAGCAAACTATTCGATGAATGGCACTCAGGTTAAGAATGTAAACAGAGAAACCGATCTGGGAGTAACAATATCGAGTACCGGTAACCTAAAACCGAGTCAACAATGTTCAGAAGTTGTTAAGAAGGCAAACAAAATAATTGGCTTTATAGGCAGGTCATTTGAGCATAAATCCAAAGAAGTTATCCTAACCCTTTACAATTCCTTAGTCCGCCCTCTTCTGGAATACTGCGTTCAATCCTGGTGCCCTTATTACCAAAAAGATATAAACAAGCTAGAACGAGTTCAACGTAGAGTTACCAAAATGATACCTAGCCTAAAGAACAAACCATACGAAAAGCAAAAGCGTCTTAGAGAATTAAATCTATTTCCTTTAACCCAGCGCAGATTAAGAGGAGACTTAATTCAAGTGTTCAAAATCATCAAAGGCATCGACAATATGAACTGTAGTAAGTACTTCACTATCGACCAATCTAATTACACGCGGGGAAATTGTTGCAAAATTATTGGTAAATCTTTTAACTCACACGAATCTAAGAATTTCTTCTTCAATCGAGTTGTCAACTTGTGGAATGGGCTTCCCCGAGACGTTATAGACTGCAGCACCGTTGATTCATTTAAACTCCGCTTAGACAAATATCTCTCATCAAACCCACGACTGACTGCGTTTGTAAATTAATAACTTTATTTTATCCCCCCCTCAGTTACTAACCCATCTGTCCCCTACTAACTTCCTAATCTTGCCACAGACATTAGTTCCAGGGCAGTAGTTCCCTTTCCAATGTTCCCTTACCCACTCTAAACCACTGTTTGGACACTTGATCCTCAGTGTTATGGAGGACAAGCAGCCTAGAAGGGTCACTAGATAAGTTGTTGCTTGATTTCCTTTGTACTCCTTTGTACTCTCTCTCTTCTCGTCCCTTCATCCTTTCCTTGTTTGTCTGTTCCATTCTTATAACTCCTCTCTCTCTCTCTCTCTCTCTTTCTTTTCTCGTCCCTTCATCCTTTCTCTCTCTCTCTCTCTCTTACGCCACATAACACACAAGTACAGTTACCCACATAAGTTCGGTTGTTCCTCTCTCCGTGATCTTATACATGGAAATATTAACCCCTTCATTACCGGTACCATCCTTTTAACTTTATTCTAGCCACTATTAGACGATTTTATTCAGTTTAAAAAGTGCCTCCAGCAATTGACAGGTTTCGAACTATCTTACTTAACCCTGTTTACTACTTCAGATCCTCCTTAAATGGCACTAAAATTAAAAAGACGTCGCCGGTAAGGAAGGGGTTAATGTGCACGAGTGTATTAAGAAAGTGTCGTTTCTTATGCGGTGGTTAAGGGGGTACTACTCGCTTTTTCCGGACCCCCTTCTCCCTCATGTTTAGCATATTCGTTTTGAGGTTTTAAGACGTTCGTTCCGTTAGTTTGGTGATTTTGAGACCTTTCGTTTATTTTTGTTTATCAATATTAAGACCTTTCGTGCCCTTTAGGTGTCGATTTTTAGCAAGCCTGTAATTTCAGAAGGAAACCGAAAAATGTACAAATTTATCTTGATGGAGCTCTAGCGAGAACATTTTAAAATACATAAATATATACGATATATATATATATATATATATCCCGTATATATATAGTAGGACAAAAACCAAGCACTATCCCTTAAGGGGAGTGACCTGCTTTTTTTTATTTCTCTCCTTTTCTCTGTTTCTCTGGCTTGTATCCATTCGGCCCCATTCAGCCAACTATTTTAAGACGTTTATCCCCATCCAGGTGTCGATTTCTTCCTGGCGAGCGAAAGCGAGCCAGCATAATATGAAGAAATCTGGCTTTGCCGGAGAAATTTTTCTATCGAAAAATTTACAAATCTAGCCTGCTGTCAAAAACATTTAAAAAATATGCTGGCTGGCTACCGCTCACCAGTAACAAATTGACTCCTGGATGGGGATAAACATCTTAAATAGTAGGCTGAATGGGGCCAAATGGATACAAGCCAGAGCAAGAGAGAAAAGGACAGAAATAACAAAAAGCAGGTCAACCCCCCTTAAAATAAGCTCCTCAGGGTAGATGTCTGTCTTAATTTTATCAAATATGTCGCCACTGTTGAAATATATTATATCATCAATATATCTTGAACCCTTGCTTATTTGTTTGCATGTTCCATATTTAGTACGAGTGTTATCTTGCATATAAAAGAACTCGTAATAATGAAGAAATAGATTGGCAAAATCTGGCCCTGGGTCTGTTCCCATTGGAATGCCTATATTTTACTTACATATGAAATCACCACATTTGAAAAACGTGTTATTTGTCAAGAATGTTATGCTATTCATAAGGGAGGATTTGTTTAATGATGTATATTTTTTAGACAATGCATTACTCCAAAAAGCTTCATAATTGTTTATTGTAATGCATTTCATTTTCGAATTTGCAAAACATTTATTCACTATATGTTATACGATCCTTTCACTCATATTTAGACAACTCATAACTCAATTCATACTTGTGACACGACTTTTGTATATGCCTGTACAAGGAGCTGTTAGCTGTGGTCTAGAGGCAAGACCACAGGTGTCCTTATCAATAGCTAAGGTAAACATGCTGATTAATAATTTCATTCCTATGTTAACGACTAGCTAACCTAAACACCAGGAGACCCCTGGACTGGAGTTATGCACGATTATTATTCACGCTTTCATCATTGGTTATGCATTCTCGGAAGGCGAGGTGCGGTTGAACCTAGGCATGACGGCGATCACAGAAGAGAACTCGACAGACACGAGTCGAGGGCGGAGGTCCACTCACCACGCTCTCACACACCCCCTTTCACCATTTTCACCACTTCATCATTTCACACCTGATTTGATTCCTGACTGTGTTCCTGCATACTTATACAACAAATAAAGGAAAGGCTGATCGCAAGGGTTGATTGATTCCAGACTCCTAATATGTCTATAAACTATTAGTGGTGGCAGTTTTCTACAAACATTATTCATCACAGAGAGGCCTACTGAAGATCCACCTCAACACGGTGTCATCGGAGTAAAGAACTTCACACTATATTTTCCAGGGCTCGTTTAAGTTTATCATGAGGAATGTTTGTATATAAAGTACTAAAATCATAAGTTACAACACACACACACACTCAAACACACACACACACATATACACACACACACACAAACACACACTCACCCACACACACACACACACACACACACATATACACACACACATACACATACACTCCCCCTCCCTCCCTCCCCAAGCATAACACCACCAGCCACACATATCCTCGCTCCTTCATTAAACCCATCCATCTAGCTTTCCGTAATACAAGGCTAAACAACAACAACAACCCCCCAGGCAGACTTGCAACATAATAACTCCACGGATCTGAGACGCTGCACGTTTCAAATCCGCCTTATATATCGGGCGTATTTATTTGATAATTTATTTAGCATTCTGTGTGTGTTTTTTTTTAGTTTCCTCCCTAGACCTCCATCAATCTTAAGAACCCCCCCCCCCCCCCGACCCTTCTTCAAGATAGATTTTTAAATTTTTCGATATAAAATATCGCGGCCGATTCCTCCTAAATAAAGAAAATGACTCCGATAAGAAAGCTTCATTCCTCGATATACAAAATGAAGTAATTGATAAGAAATTTGTAACAAAACTTTATGACAAACGAACAGATTTTCAATTTCATATACTTAACTTTCCCCGTTTTTGCGGAAATATCCCCAAAGGACAAAGCTATGGTGTTTTTACTTCCCAAATAATACGGTATAGTAGAGTCTGTTCCAAATATGAAGACTTTTTAGAGGCTTGTAAGATCTTTATTAGAAAATTGTTGAAACAAGGATATGAAATATACCTCTTAAAAAGACAATTTAACAAACTACCAATTAGATATTTTAACTACAATAAATTAAAAAATATTATAACAAGTGATGTATTTCAAGAAACACTATCTTAGAACTGCTAGAGACAGTATGAGTAAATTTGTGAAGAGTATCTCAGCTAATAATGATGACGTCATTGAATTTACCACACACTGCATCTACTGAATATGTCGACGTATTATTACCAGAATGTTGCCAAGGAGATGGGCTGATCCTGTACATAAGGTTAAGAGAGATACTTCGAACCTGTTCATTGCTGGTTCATTTTTAAACTGCACACAAATCGTCTAATAGTAGCCAGAATAAAGTTAAAAAAGACGTAGCCGGTACAGAAGGGGTTAAATACAATACTAAGATGTAAAGCTGTACAGTCGCGCTAATAAGTCATGACCCAGCTGGCATTAAGTTTGGCTTGCTCTGTGCTGTATTAATGTCTGTCAGATGTTGAATAAGAGTACAAAGGAGTACAAAGGAAATCAAGCAACAACAGGTCTAGTGACCCTTCTAGGCTGCTTGTCCTCCATAACACTGAGGATCAAGTGTCCAAACAGTGGTTTAGAGTGGGTAAGGGAACATTGGAAAGGGAACTACTGCCCTGGAACTAATGTCCGTGGCAGGACTAGGAAGTTGGTAGGGGACATATGGGTTAGTAACTGAGGGGAGGATAAAATAAAGTTATTCATTTACAAACGCAGTCAGTCGCGGGTTTGATGCGAGATATTTGTCTAGGCGGAGTTTAAATGAATCAACGGTGCTGCTGCAGACTATAACGTCTCGGGGAAGCCATTCCACAAGTTGACAACTCGATTGAAGAAGAAATTCTTAGATTCGTGTGAGTTAAAAGATTTACCAATAATTTTGCAACCGTTTCCCCGCGTGTAATTAGATTGGTCGATAGTGAAGTACTTACTACAGTTCATATTGTCGATGCCTTTCATGATTTGAACACTTGAATTAAGTCACCTCTTAATCTGCGCTGGGTTTAAAGGAAATAGATTTAATTCTCTAAGACGCTCTTCGTATGGTTTGTTTTTAGGCTAGGTATCATTTTGGTAACTCTACGTTGAACTCGTTCTAGCTTGTTTATGTCTTTTTGGTAATAAGGGCACCATCATTGAACGCAGTATTCCAGAAGAGGGGCGGACTAAGGAATTGTAGAGGGTTAGGATAACTTCTTTGAATTAATGCTCAAATGACTGCCTATAAAGCCAATTATTTTGTTTGCCTTCTTAACAACTTCTGAACATTGTTGACTCTGTTTTAGGTTACTCGATATTGTTACTCCCAGATCGGTTTCTCTGTTTACATTCTTAAGCTGAGTGCCATTCATCGAATAGTTTGCTTTCTCATTTAGGTATCCGATATGTAGTACTTTACATTTATCCGCATTGAAACTCATTTGCCAAATTTGGGCCCAATGTGACAATTTATCTAGATTGTGTTGCATATCGTCAACTTGATCTTTTGAGAGTACGCTATTTGCAATTTTGTATCGTCAGCAAATTTTGAGATTGTACAGGTGAGACCCTCATCTATGTCGTTGATGTAAATTAGAAAGATAATTGGTCCTAGTACCGATCCCTGGGGTACCCCGCTACTTACATTGGTCCATTTAGATGCCTTACCGTTTATGACTACTCTTTGCTTTCTGTCGCTGAGCCAATTTTCTATCCATTTCAACACACCGTCTTGTATTCCATGCGCTTTTAGTTTTAGCAGTAAACGTTTGTGGGGAACTTTGTCAAAGGCATTTTGAAAATCAAGGTATATAATATCTACAGCTTTACTCTCATCGTAGAGGTTGAGGATATCGTGGAAGAAGTCTAAGAGGTTTGTTAAACAGGAAAGTTTTTTTACGAAAGCCGTGTTGAGTATTTTTAAGTATGTTATTTTCCTCTAAGTGATTTACGAGTCTGTCTCTTATGACCGTTTCTAGCATTTTACATACAACTGAGGTTAAGCTAATTGGACGATAGTTACTGGGTAGGGATTTGCTGCCTTTTTTTAATATCGGTGTTACGTTGGCTATCTTCCACTGATCAGGCATAATTCCAGACTGCAAGGATTTATTGAATAGTTATGTCAGTGGTTTGGAGAGCTCATCCTTAGCTTCCTTTAGAACTCTAGGCGAGATTGTATCAGGTCCAGGCGTTTTTATTTACCTTGAGTTTATCTAAACAATTCAATACTTCTCTCTCTGTAACGGTGATATTGCTTAGAACATCTAAGTTATCAATCTGAATCGGCGATGGTGTAGGGATATCACCGAGGTCTTCTGTTGTAAAAACTGATGCAAAGAAGGTATTGAGGGCATTACTCATTTGTACTTCGTCTTTGGTGTATTCTCCATTTTCATCGACTAACGGTCCAACAGTTGAAGTAACTACTTTTTTCTTTCTGATATAACTATAGAATTCTTTCGGGTTTGTTTTAATTTGATTCGCAATATGTAACTCTAGGGTCTTTTTACTTTGCTTAATTAACTTTTTGGCTTTGCGTCGTAGCTCTACAAATATTCCCCGTTCTTCGTCATTTTGTGAGGATTTTAATCTATCATTAGCAAATTTTTTAGCAAGCAGGCAGTTTGAAATATCTTTATTCCATCATTTGGGCTTATTATTATGGCCTGGACGCCGTATTTTCGATGGTATGCAGTCTTGCACGGCTTTTAGGTAAGTGGTTTCGAATAACTTCCAAGATGTATTTATGTCGTTATTGTTAATTAAAAAGCTCCAGTCAGTTTCTTTAAACATAGCTCTAAGTTTATAAAAGTTTGCTTTCTTGAAATTAGGGACTTTTTCGATGCTACTATTTGGTTCGTTACTAGTAAAGTTTAAAGTGAAAGTTATCGTACGATGGTCGCTGTTACTGAATTCATCACCAACATTCAAATTCTCTATTAATTCTTCTTTGTTGCAAGTACAATGTCAAGAACGTTATTACCACGGGTCGGTGTTCGAACAAATTGATAAAGCGAACTCTCTTGCAAGTTCGTATACAAGTCATGTCCGGAGTGTGAAGTAAGAGTATCGCCCCACTTGGTCACAGGTAAATTAAAGTCGCCAAAAAATACGGTATCTTGTGAGTTACTTACATCTTCAATTTGTTCATAAATTTCTCGGTCAATAGGGTGGGTAAGTGTAGGAACATGTTTGTATATCTCGCTCAAAATGCAGAAATCATGTGTAAATATTGCCGATATCAATGATTGATCAAAACATAATTGGTGCCGGGACACCACTCATTAGGCCGATTGTACTAATGTGACCTGGTTGACTGGGTGACTGTCCATTAAGGTAAGTGACCCTTTTTTTTTCTTCTCTGGTTTGTATCCATTCGGCCCCATTCAGCCTACTATTTTAAGACGTTCATCCCCATCCATGGGTCTATATATTCCTAGCGAGCAACAGCGAGCCACCATATTTTGGATAATCAGTTAGACAGCTGGCTAAATGTGTACGTTTTTCGACAGAAAAATTTCTCCGGCGAAGCCGGATTTCTCCATATAATGCTGGCTCGCTATCGCTCACCCGGGAAAAATCGACATCTGGATGGGGATAAATGTCTTAAAACAGTAGGCTGCATGGGGCCGAATGGATACAACCAGGAAGGAAAAAAAACACAGGTCACCCCCCTTAACCCTTATTAAAGAGCTACCGTACTGACGGTTCTAAGTGAATTTTGTTTGTTTAGTACCTGGTGTGTCGGAGAGCTTGTCATTAGTAGGAATGGCTGGCTGGCTGGCTGGCTGGCATTTAATAGGATTTAGGATATGAGCCGGCAGGGTGGATTGGTTTCAATCAATGATTTAAACAATTTTTTTTTTGTTATATAAACCAGTTTTATTTTTAGTTTTTTTGGTTATTTTATTTCTGTGTGTGATTTTAAAACTTTGATAAGAGTTAAAGAAATTTTAGAGTACTGTAATATAACAGCATATTTATGAAATAATTAACAGAGATCATGCAGTTCTGCAAAAAAGTGTTAAACAAAGGATAGTTTTGTTCCCATTTCACAGAGCAATGTCAGTAGTATTATAGAATAATTACATTACAAACTATTTTGTTCCTGCGGATATTTTATTAACATTGGTTAGAGTTAGTTCAAAATACATTTTATCCAGCATATATTTATATTAATGATATGGCGTTTTTAATTTCAGATATAGCCATGAATATATACAATTCTGATTTATGAATTTTATTTATGCCCACAAGTTCCTCAACACACCTTCACACATGCCAAGCACATACTGAACTGATCTACACGTTGTAGCAAGAAGGGATGAACAGGTTGGAGTCTAGCCTTCATGTTAGAACTTGTTTTCAACAGCAGTGGTACAATACAGAACTTGATTGCATCACAATAATTCAATTTTTTATTTATACATTTACATTTGTATTAATTACCCAGTATGTAATATATATATATATATATATATATATATATATATATATATACAGTATATATACAGTATATACCTGTATATGTGTGTCTGCATTGTGTGTTTGTCTGTTTGTTCGTGTTCTGTCTTGTGTTTTCCCTGTTCTTGCTCTGTCTTGAGTCGGCCACCCCCAAGAAAAAAAAAAAAAAATAATAATAAAATAGAGTACAATAGAAAATAAAAAATAGGAAAAGTGGGAATTGGGCCTGAGCATATACTGTACATACATACATACATACATACATACAATATATATAGGCCTATATATACAGTATATATATATATATATATATATATATATATATATATATATATATATTATATATATATACCATATATATACTTGTACAATTAATGTATATAGAAATGTCATTAACAAAATGTGGCTTATTTTTAAAAGAAACATGGGTTTTGAGTTTTTTAAACATGTTTTTTGTTCAACCCTGTGAATCAATCACCAACTAAATAGAAACAAATCTTAATTGGCTCATATTATATGTGGCCATATAATTTTGTGAACATTGCTGCATACCCTCCTAAATTGTATCACTTCTTCCTTGGTGCATATCCGATCTGCCAACCAAATTTCATGACAATCGGTGCATAACTTTGCGAGATGTGTTTACAAACAGACAGCCGAAAGTGAAAACATAACCTTCGTCCAGCTGCGTTGGCTGAGGTATAATAATTTTCTGTCTAACTAACTTGCGAACTGTGTCATTAATTTGCCTTATGTATTACAAATGATAAACACATGTGAAGTTTTTTTTTTTTTTTTTTTTTTAAGAGACAATGAACGGAGGAAGGAAAAACACAGATAAAACAAAAAGGTCCATGTGCCTAAAGGCATCCTCCATTCATAAAATGTTTGTAACAACTGGATTTACACATTTGTAGATTGTAAGTTTGTGGAAAGCAATTCGAGGGAAGTGAATTCCAAAGAGTAGTAGCTCTGGGGATAAACGAATTCTGATAAGCAGAAGTTCTGCATTGTGGAGGAGAAAGTGTAAATTCATGGGCGCTCTCAGCTGCCCTAGTTCTACGGGGAAAAAGGAAGTGAGGAAGTGAAGGAAGTGAGGCTTAGGGGACAAAACCTATTCCATCGCTCGTTTAGTAGGCTTAGGGGATGGAGAGAGGGGTAAGGGGAAGCGGTAGGGAGGGGGAGGAAGGGGAGAGGATGGAGGGAGGGAGAGGGTTGGGTAGTGGGGAGAGGAGGGGGGGGGGAGAGGAGGGAGGGAGAGGGTTGGGTAGTGGGAGAGGACTCAGAGGAGAGAGGGAGGGGGAGGGTTGGGTAGTGGGGAGAGGGAGGGGAGGGGTTGGGAGAGGAGGGAGGGAGGGAGGGAAAGGGTGGGGTAGTGGGGAGAAGAGGGAGGGAGGGAGAGGGTTGGGTAGTGGGGAGAGGGAAGGGGATAGTTGGGTAGTGGGGAGAGGAGGGAGGAGGATGGTTGGGTAGTGGGGAGAGGAGGGAGGGGGATGGTTGGGTAGTGGGGAGAGGAGGGAGGGAGAGGGTTGGGTAGTGGGAGAGGAGGGAGGGAGGGAGAGGGTTGGGTAATGGGGAGAGGAGGGAGGGAGGGAGAGGGATGGGTAGAGGAGGGAGGGGGGGGGTTGGGTGGGTTGGGTAGAGGAGGGAGGGGAGGGTTAGGTAGTGGGGAGAGGAGGGAGGGTGGGAGAGGGTTGGGTAATGGGGAGAGGAGAGAGGGGGAGGGTTGGGTAGTGGGGAGAGGAGGGAGAGAAGAGAGGAAGGAAGCAAGAGAAGAGAGCGAGGAAGAGGAATGAGAGGAGAGACAGATAAGGGTGGGGGGGGGGGGGGGAGATGAGAGGGAACAAGGGAAGAGAGGGAGTGAGAGGAGGAGGAAGGGAGAGTGAAGACTGAGAAGGGAGGGCGGCAGAATTGAGGAGGTTGGTGAGCGCAAAGAATAGAGGGTTAAATGGTGGAGAGGAGTGGACTGGTAGGGGGGGCTTGGGGAGAGAAGGGAAAACCGAACCTAGCCTATAATGATAATGTTCATAATCATCGTATTATGAGTAGTGATTGGCAATACCTTACCCCTAGATACCTAACCTCACAAGAGTATTATAATCGCATAAAAAAATAATGAAGATCATATGCAAATGCGTTTTGAAGAATTCATACCCAGTTGATTTATCGCCATTGTCAAAACGCTACGTGCGTTGTGAAGCAGCCGGTACATACTGTAGCTAGGTTCCGCCACCACGCTAAAATATTATTCAATTTTACACCCCAATGTATTGACAATAGGCTATGCTAATAACACACAGCACATCCCCTTGCTTACACGGACAAACATTAGATACTTCTTGGTTATTTAAATGTGCAATAGAAAACAGGCCACACATAATGCAAGCCACCCGTGACACTCCATACCTTCCTTCGCCGGCGCGATTCTCATGTTGATCACTCCCAGCGCAGCGCCCTTCTCTGCAGTCTATGGCTTCTACAACTCTTGCAACGTCTTCTGCAATGATGAGTCGTGGTGCAATACGCGTCAATTATATGTGGAACGAAATACCGGCGATGCACAACACAAAACCAATAAACCAATTACCGCGCACGTCCACACTTCCCGCGCGGTGGGGGTTGACTGATGAGTTTGAGACCAGGTGGTGCAGATCCCTCCCTCCCTTCCTCTTCTCCTCCATCCCATCCCTCCCTCTACCTCCCACGTCTGTCTGTGTATCCCCCATCGCCGTCCCTTCCTATTACCCTCCTTATTCCTCTACCCCCATCATTCATCCCTCCCTCCCTCCCTCCCCCAAACCCCCATCCCATCCCCGACCTGTTGCCTTCGCTACTCCACCTCCCACACCTCCCTCTTTCCTCCCCCCTCCTCCTCCTACTACTCCCACCATCCCTCATTTGTTCACCTCTCTGTCGACGGCCATGTGCTTAAGGGGAGAAGACCGTTTTTCTGGACCCCCTTCTCCCTAATGTTTAGCCCCACTAGTTTTGAGATTTTAAGACGTTGGTTCCATTAGTTTGGAGATTTTATGACCTTTCACCCCATTTCTTAGTTAATATCAGGACCCTTCGTGCCATTTACTAGGTGTCGATTTTTTCCTGGCGAGCGATAGCGAACCTGTAATTTTGGGAGGAATCGGCCTTTGGCTGTGACATTTTTCTAACGATTTTTTTTTTGTATAAGCTTGATGGAGGTCTAGGGAGGAAACTAAAAAAATATATGAATAAATTAATTAATAGACCAAAGAAACAGCCACTGTCCCCTTAAACCTCAGTATAGTGAATCCCTTTGCACTTGGCAACGAAAATGAATAGAAATACACTTAGCCTACATCTACGAGAAAGCGAATGATATCAAGTCTGCTTTCAATAATTAGTACTCACTTCGTTCCATATGATTTAAGGGGGTATACTCGCTTTTTCTGGATCCCCTTCTCCCTCATGTATAACATATTAGTTTAGGGGTTTTAAGATGTTAGTTCCGTTAGTTTGGCGATTTTGAGACCTTTCGCCTCATTTTTTGTATCAATAATAAGACCTTTCGTGGCCTTTAATTGTCTTGGCGAGCGTTAGCGAGCCAATAATTTTAGAAGGAACCGGCCTTCGGCCTGGACATTTTTCTACCTAAAAATTTACAAATTTATTTTGAAAGGGGGTCAAGGGGGTGTTTTTCTAAGCTTGATTGAGGTCTAGCGAGGAAGCTACAAAATAAATAAATATATAGACCCAAAACCAAGCACTACCCCCTTAATGCATGATGTCACATGAGCGCTTTCCTCGGCATTATTGTAGGAGTAAGTTTGTTCTCTTTCGAGACTTTTTGACATTGGAAACTATAATAGACGATAATTGCTCCAGAATAGGATAAATTTAGTTTCGGAAAAGATATAGCCAAAAACTGGTTTGGTAACAAGAGTTGTAGATATGGGGAATAGGCTACCTAGCGCCTGCCTCTCTTTCTTCTTCCATCACCGCTGTCCATCAATCCCCAATCCCCCCACCTCCCTCCCTCCGTCCCCTATTTCCCCCACACCTCCCTCCATCCCTCCGCCTTCCCCCACCTCCCTCCATCCCTCCTTCCCCACCTCCCTACTTCCCTCCATCCCCTACCTCCCTCCTTCCCATACTTCCCTCCTTCCCACACTTCCCCCACCTCCCTCCTTCCCCTACCTCCCTCCATCCCGCTTTCCCCTACCTCCCTCCATCCCTCCTTCCCCTACCTCCCTCCATCCCTTCACAAGCCTTCTTCCTCCTTCCCCTAATTCCCTCCATTCCTCCTTCCCCTACCTCCCTCCATCCCGCCTTCCCCTACCTCCCTCCTTCCCCTACCTCCCTCCATCCCTTCACATGCCTCTCTTCCTCCTCCTTCCCCTACTTCCCTCATTCCTCCTTCCCCTACCTCCCTCCATCCCGCTTTCCCCTACCTCCCTCCATCCCTCCTTCCCTACCTCCCTCCATCCCTTCACATTCCTCTCTTCCTCCTTCCCCTACTTCCCTCCATTCCTCCTTCCCCTACCTCCCTCCATCCCTACCTCCCTCCATCCCCCACCTCCCTCTATACCTCCTTTCACTACCACCTTCCTAGTAATCCCAGTTCTGTCATTGTCTTGATAGCCTAGCGCTTAGTGAGCGGAATGTTGGTGTGAGTATCCTAGGTTCGAGCCCTTGGAGTACCACATGTATTCATTACTTTCATTGATTTCATTAATTAGGTTTATTTGTCAATTAATTGGTGAGTTGGTGAAAACAAATATGAATACGTGTTCTTCCCCCGTCACCTATATTTCCTTTCTCTTGTCTCTTGCTGATCCTCCCTACTCATTGTGGGAGTAAGGATTGGCTACTGACTGTAAATCCATCAACAAAGAGTATTCCTAGACAAAGTCCATCATCGTCAGAAGTAATTAAGGGGAGATGAGCTGCTTTTTCTGGACCCCTTTCTCCCTCGTGTTTAGCCCCATTTGGGTTGAGATTTTAAGACGTCGTTCGGCCCATTAGTTTGGCGATTGTATCACCTGTCGCCCCTTTCGTTGTAAATTTTAAGACCTGTGCCATGTAGGTGTCGATTTTTTTCCTGGCGAGCGATAGCGAGCCTGTAATTATCTGTGTTGGTGGGGTAATGGTTTAGATGCTTATGTTCTGGGTGTGGTTGTCCCGAGTTCGAATCACGGGAGGACCATTTGCTTTCATTAGTTTAGTCTGGTGCATTGGGGTTTGTAAAATGTTAAGCCGGGGTGTTACTTAATTCAAGAGGGATCGGCATACGGCCGGGACATTTTTCTACCGAAAAATGTACAAATTTATTTTGAAGGGGGGTCTAGGGGCGTCTTTTCTAAGCTTGATGGAGGTCTAGCGAGGAAACTATAAATTAATGAATACATTAATTAATAGAAGACAAAAAACAGCTACTCTCCCCCGTATTCCTAGCTAGTCAATATGATGCGCTAGTTGTTGTAATGGCAATGGAGAGTATAAATACATATAAATGAGTAAATAAATACGCCCATCCCCCCTTAATAATGAGCAAGTACTCTGCTTTTAAATCACCCGCGTGAATTCCGTTTTCTTTGCACTTCAACTGTAGGCCAAATATCACATCCCTCATTAACGGTAAAAAGAAGTGAAATTATTCATTCCTGTTCCAATTGACCACTTACGAATTTCAGGCTATAAGGAAGTTGGAGCTGTAGACATCGCTAGTAAACAGAAATGCAATAATAATTAGGTTTCTGATGGCTGAAGAATATGTTGAATTGGATTTTATGTAGGCTATATATAAATGAACTACAACCGTATTTTAGCTGGTAATTCTGTTAAATATCGATGTCTACAACTCCAACTTCCTTATAGAACGAAACTCGCAAGTGGTCAATAGTTACTGTCAGGATGGTATATGAATGCAGGCTCAATATTTATAGACAAAAAGTATATGTGAAAAGGCTATCAGTAGTAGAGATCTTCACGACCATATTTACAGTATCTTAAATTAGTTACCCCCTACAATTACAACTACGAAAGTATGAAAGAAAACTTCATGCCGATTCCCTAAGTTACAGAAAGCATTTTTGGAAGGAGAAACTGTTTGTTTGTTTTTTCACAAAAGGTGCCTTGACTTTAATGATAAGAAGAGAAGAATCTACGCGGAAATAACGAATGTAACGGGACTATATGTTGAACCAAGCTGCGATATCTGGGATGAGGAGGATGAAAAAAGGGGAGTGTTTATTTATATATATTTTTCTGTCCTATAAATGTTTCCAAAAGAACTGCCCGAGGAAATAACACGTGATTAATTGCATATTTTCCAATAAATGTATGTACTGTATACTGTATATGCATATACTCAGGCACATACCCACAGCTGGGGGTCGCAGACTCCAGACGGAGCCCGACCAGGGACAACACAACACACCACAATGCCCACCCACATCACATCGAGGCATGACCCTTCATATATACACCGGCTCCCCAGGCTAGGCGCCTGACGGACAATTATCTAGTCCAACTGGCTCCTGACCCCCTCTCTCAATAAATACCTATTGATAAATTTGCCATGTATTCGCTTCAAACAGAGTACCTACCCTCCCCCCCCCCATACACACACACACTTAAGCAAAGAATCAACACCCTAATTGGCAAAATCATAATTATCCACGCTTTTAAAACCCCACCCGCAAGATTTTTTCCCTACTATAAGTTTTCCACAAAGTGCAGTTCTTAGCGGTTGGAGTGGCTGAGATCCAATAATGGTTCAACAAATATATAAAGTTTCCGCTACGAAGGCTTTCAAATTGGTGTACCCCTTCCCAGAACCTAGAGACTGGTCTCTTATTTTTGGTGTGTGTTTTTTTATTTTTCCCGCTCATTAATTACTGGAGGAAAAAAACAATGTATTGAGGCTTTGGTTTGGAGGGAGAGCGAGGCGGGGGTTGGAGGGGGGAGGGGGGGGGGGAAATTGAGATGATTAAGGGGAGATTTGTAATTACTTGTTCGAACCTTCCCCCTTAACGTTTTTTACTACCACAGATCCTTCTTAAACTGCACAAAATCGTCTAAATGTAGCCTGAACGAAATACAAAAGACGTCGCCGGTACAGAAGGGGTTACCAGGCTTCGAACTACCTCACTTAACCCTTCTTACAACCGCAGATCCTTCTTAAACTGCAAACAAATCGTCTAAATATAGCAAGAACGAAATACAAACGCCGTCGCCGGCACAGAAGGGGTTAAGGCTAGGTACTCCCCATAACTCACCTTGGGCAAGGTCAACGGTCTGGGTTTAAGGGGGTAGTGCTTGTTTTTTTGGTCTATATATCTATCTATTAATTAATTGTATAGTAACCTCCCTGTTGCTGATCCTCCCTACCCCTTGTGGGAGTAAGGGCTGGCTACTGACTGACTGATTTTCCATCCTAGACCTCCATCAAACTTAAAATACACACCCCCTAGACCACCCTTCAAGCTAAATTTGTACATTTTTCGGTTGAAAAATGTCCCGGCCGATGGCCGATTTCTCCTAGAATTACAGGCTCGCTATCGCTCGCCAGGGAATCATCGACATCTAAATGGCACGAAAGTTTTTTGTGATAAAGAAATGGGGCGAAAGGTTTTAAAATCTCCAAACTAATAGAACGAACGTCTTAAAATCTCAAAGCTAAAGGGACTAAACATGAGGGAGAAAGAGCAAACTACCGGCCCCTTAATGTACCCCCCCCCCTTCGGCTTTCCTTTGAACAGCTGGTGTTGCCATTTGGGTTACTCAGTCTTTCTGGATATATAATAATTTGCCTTCGCTAACTCCGAGGAGAGGATAATTTTGGCTGTCTTGATAGCGTAATGCATAGTGCGCGGAATTTCGATGTGAGTATCCTGGGTTCGAGCCCTCGGAGTGCCACATGTATTTGTTGATTTCATTAATTGAGTTTAGATGTGAAGTTGGTTGGTGTAAAAAAACATAATAATTCACTATATTTCTTATCTGAGTAATATCTTCTTTAAACCTTTCTGTACCGGCGTATACATTTATTCTGCTTATTATTAGATGATTTCATGAAGTTTTAAAAGGGCCTCCAGCAATTAACAGGCTTCGAACTAATTCACTTACCTCTTTTTACCACCACAGATCCTTCCTAAGCTGCTCACAATCGTCTAAATATAGCTACCATAAAATGAGAAACACGTCCCGGTACAGAAGGTGTTAACCCCTTCTGTACCAACGACGTATTTTTACGTATATTTTGCTATAATTAAGACGTATTTCTACATTTATTTGGCTATAATTAAACGATTTCGTGCAGTTTTAGAATGATCTGTGGTTGTAAAAAGGGTTATGGGAGTTAGTTCGAAGCCTGTTAATTGCTGGAGACCCCTTTTGCACTGAATACAATCGTCTGATAGTAGCCAGATTAAAGTTAAAAGGACGGCACCGGTACTGAATGGGTTAATCATATGTACCTAAATGTGTATATTTCTAAGGTATACTACATATCATTCCAAAAATTATAAAGGATGTACATAGATAAATAGATAAACATATAGATACAATAGGTATATAGATAGATAAATACAATAGATAGAGAGTGAGTTAGATAAATAGATAAACATATAGGTATATAGATAGATATAGATAGATAAATAGATAGTTAGAAAGAGAGAGAAGTGTGTGAGTGAGAGAGTAACTCCGACTGTCAAATTATATGCAAATAGTACTTATGATTGGCATATTCTTTCTTGCGGTACCAATTCTCTCGTATGAAAGCTTTCTACTCGAGCAATATATCATATGTAAAAGACAGCAATAAATATAATGCACTGCTGGGAGCATATATTTCAGCTGTCATAAGCAAAGTACTTTTACGGCGTCACATGTGTATTCTTTAAAAGGGAAGCATCTTTACAATACTATTTTCACATCTAACAAGACTGAATATTAAAATATATATTCAAAATTCTAAAGTTTAATAACATGATTAACCCCTTCTGTACCGGCGACGTCTTTTTAAAATTTATTCTGGCTGCTATTAGACGATTGTATTCAGTTTATTTAGGGCCTCCAGCAATTACCAGGCTTCGAACTATCTCACTTAACCAATTTTACCACCACAGATCCTTCTTAGGCTGCATAAGATCGTCTAAATATAGCTAGAATATAATCAAAAGGACGTCGCCAGTACAGATAGGGTTAAATACATCAAATAGGGATGGTTTTGCATTAGCATAATCCACCGTCTTAGATTGAATATATTATCAATTGCTATGTCATAGGTAATTAATATAACACATGTATTATTAAAAAATATATCTCAAGTCCTCCTATGCAATCATATCAGCCCATATTAATTGTACCAGGGTATAAGGGACAGTCCATATCATACATCATATTGACTCAGAATTCTTAACCCCTTCAGTACCGGCGACGTCCTTTTACATTTATTCTGGCTACTATTACACGATTGTATTCAGTTCAAAAAGGGCCTCCAGCAATACTATTAACAAGCTTCGAACTATCTCAACCAACCATTTTAACTAACACAGACCCTTACTAAGCTGCATAATATCGTCTAACTATAGCTAGACCAATATATAACACACGTCGCTAGTACTCAAAGGGTTAAGGGGATTTTTTTTCTGGATCCCTTTCTCCTTTATTACTAGATGAGAGAGAGAAAGAAAGAGAGAGAGAGTACAAAGGAGTACAAAGGAAATCAAGCAACAACAGATCTAGTGACCCTTCTAGGCTGCTTGTCCCCCAAAACACTGAGGATCAAGTGTCCAAACAGTGGTTTAGAGTGGGTAAGGGAACATTGGAAAGGGAACTACTACCCTGGAACTAATGTCCGTGGCAGGATTAGGAAGTTAGTAGGGGACAGATGGGTTAGTAACTGAGGGGGGATAAAATAAAGTTATTCATTTACAAACGCAGTCAGTCGCGGGTTTGATGCGAGATATTTGTCTAAGCGGAGTTTAAATGAATCAACTGTGCTGCAGTCTATAACGTCTCGGGGAAGCCCATTCCACAAGTTGACAACTCGATTGAAGAAGAAATTCTTTGATTCGTCCGAGTTGAAAGATTTACCAATAATTTTGCAACCGTTTCCCCGCGTGTAATTAGATTGGTCGATAGTGAAGTACTTACTACAGTTCATATTGTCGATGCCTTTGATGATTTTGAACACTTGAATTAAGTCACCTCTTAATCTGCGCTGGGTTAAAGGGAATAGATTTAATTCTCTAAGACGCTCTTCGTATGGTTTGTTCTTTAGGCTAGGTATAATTTTGGTAACTCTACGTTGAACTCGTTCTAGCTTGTTTATATCTTTTTGGTAATAAGGGCACCAGGATTGAACGCATTATTCCAGAAGAGGGCGGACTAAGGAATTGTAAAGGGTTAGGATAACTTCTTTGGATTATGCTCAAATGACCTGCCTATAAAGCCAATTATTTTGTTTGCCTTCTCAACAACTTCTGAACATTGTTGACTCGATTTTAGGTTACTCGATATTGTTACTCCCAGATCGGTTTCTTTGTTTACATTCTTAAGCTGAGTGCCATTCATCGAATAGTTTGCTTTCTCATTTAGGTATCCGATATGTAGTACTTTACATTTATCCGCATTGAAACTCATTTGCCAAATTTGGGCCCAACGTGACAATTTATCTAGATTGTGTTGCATATCATCAACTTGTTCTTTTGAGAGTACGCTATTTGCAATTTTTGTATCGTCAGCATATTTTGAGATTGTACAGGTGAGACCCTCATCTATGTCGTTGATGTAAATTAGAAAGAGAATTGGTCCTAGTACCGATCCCTGGGGTACCCCGCTACTTACATTGGTCCATTTAGATGCCTTACCGTTTATGACTACTCTTTGCTTTCTGTCGCTGAGCCAATTTTCTATCCATTTCAACACACCGTCTTGTATTCCATGCGCTTTTAGTTTTAGCAGTAAACGTTTGTGGGGAACTTTGTCAAAGGCCCTTTGAAAATCAAGGTATATAATATCTACAGCTTTACTCTCATCGTAGAGGTTGAGGATATCGTGGAAGAAGTCTAAGAGGTTTGTTAACCAGGAAAGTTTTTTACGAAAGCCGTGTCGAGTATCTTTAAGTAAGTTATTTGCCTCTAAGTGATTTACGAGTCTGTCTCTTATGACCGTTTCTAGCATTTTACATACAATTGAGGTTAAGCTAATTGGACGATAGTTACTGGGTAGGGATTTGCTGCCTTTTTTGAATATCGGTGTTACGTTGGCTAGCTTCCACTGATCAGGCATAGTCCCAGATTGCAAGGATTCATTGAATAGCAATGTCAGTGGTTTGGAGAGCTCATCCTTAGCTTCCTTTAGAACTCTAGGCGAGATTGTATCAGGTCCAGGCGTTTTATTTACCTTGAGTTTATCTAAACAATTCAATACTTCTCTCTCTGTAATGGTGATATTGCTTAGAACATCTGAATTATCAATCTGAATCGGCGATGATGTAGGGATATCACTGAGGTCTTCTGTTGTAAAAACTGATGCAAGGTATTGAGGGCATTACTCATTTGTACTTCGTCTTTGGTGTATTCTCCATTTTCATCGACTAACGGTCCAACAGTTGAAGTAACTACTTTTTTTCTTTCTGATATAACTATAGAATTCTTTCAGGTTTGTTTTACTTTGATTCGCAACATGTAACTCCAGGGTCTTTTTACTTTGCTTAATTAACTTTTTGACTTTGCGACGTAGCTCTACAAATTTCACCCGTTCTTCGTCATATTGTGAGGATTTTAATCTATCATTAGCAAATTTTTTAGCAAGCAGACAGTCTGAAATATCTTTATTCCACCATTTGGGCTTATCATTATGGCCTGGACGCCGTATTTTCGATGGTATGCAGTCTTGTACTGCCTTAAGGTAAGTGGTTGTGAAACACTCCCAAGATATATTTATGTCGTTATTGTTAGTCAGAAAGCTCCAGTCAGTTTATTTAAGCTTTGATTTAAGTTTATGAAAATTCGCTTTCTTGAAATTAGGGACTTTCTCAATGCTGCTATTTGATTTGTTACTAGTAAACTTTAAAGTGTAAGTTATCGTACGATGGTCGCTGTTACTGAATTCATAACCAACATTCAAATTCTCTATTAATTCTTCTTTTGTTGCGAGTACAAGGTCAAGCACATTATTACCACGGGTCGGAGATTGTACAAATTGAAAAAGTGAACTCTCTTGCAAGTTAGCATAGAGGTCGTGTCCAGAGTGTGAAGTAAGAATATCGCCCCATTTAGTCACGGGTAAGTTGAAATCGCCAAGAATTACGGTATCTTGTATATTAGTTATTTCTGCAATTTGTTCATAAAGTTCACTGTCAGTTTGCACTGATTGAGCTGGGGGTCTGTATAATAAAGCTAGTGTTATTTTAGTTCCTCTTATTTAATAGTACGTAAGATATGATATGGCTAAATTCGCAATTTGAGGTTTTGACATTAAGACTTTCCTTTATAAAAAACAGAAACTCCTCCTCCATTTCTATTGATCCGACTTTTCTCAAACATTGTATAACCAGGAAGCGTATATTCGGCTAAAAAGTCTCTGTCTTCCGTATTTAACCAAGATTCTGTAATGCCGATTATATCATAATGTTCTGTAAACACGATTTCCTCTAGATCTGAAAATTTATTGCGTATGCTACGAGGATTTACATAAAACACCTTAAGAGTATTAGAGTTGGATGTGACTGATTGTGCATTGTCTGAATATTTAGTTCGTATTTGACTTACACTACCCTGTCTGGATACCCCCGGTTGACCCCGTTTTTTGAACGGAAATCCTTGACTGCATCGTTCAGCAGATGACCAAGACGTGCAGCTCCTACTTCATTGAGATGTACACCATCTCCTGAAAACAAAGATTTATCATAGTAAAAATGATCCCACGTGTCGACAAAGCCGATGTCCTCCTCACTGCAGAGTTTGGCTAGTCGGCGATTTGTACTGGTAGCTATGTTGTAGAATCGGTTTTCTACATCAATCTGGGGAACAATTCCTGAAATTAAGATTCTATTAGATTTTTCCTTGAAGGACCTGATCAGCCGCCGGTACTTGCAAAGTAGTTCCTCTGACCGCGTCCGTTGGACATCGTTAGATCCAACGTGGATGAAGTACGTAGTGCTTGCGGGGGCGAGCCTGGAAACCTCTTCCACAGCCGCAACAATGTCGTCCACGCCGCCACCTGGGATACAGAATCGCTTTCTGGTCCTGGGTGCCCTGGCGCAGAACTCGGTTAATTGGCCACGGACCATGGAGTCGCCCACAAGCCGAACTTCTTCCGTTTCCTCTTCCTCGTCAATAGCAAGAATTTTGAAGCGGTTTTGGCATGTTGTCGGGATGATCTTCCTGGTACTGGTACTGGGATGCACATTGTTTCTCACTAACTGAAAGTTGTCCTGGGGGGGAGTGAGAGTAGAATCATTATTATTTTCGGCAACATCTAAGGTAGCTGCTGGTGTGGGTACCGGTACCGGTACTGTATGCACTGGAATGGCGGTTGACATCGTAGTGGTTTCTTGGGCCGAGGGTACTCCTACGTTGAGTGTGGCAAATTCTTGAAGGGATTCAAGCTTCGTAGTCATGGCATCGATCTTGCGGTGAGCTGCATTCAATTCATCCGCAATCTTCTCTCGGAGCTGGCAAAATCTACAAATTTGGACATCAGTATCAACAAACATGGTAGGGCCAAATTTACCGGAACAACTCGTGCAGGTTCATTGCGGCGCCATGACGATATAATCACAACATGCCTGAAAATCACACAAATTTATGTTAGCAAAATGGTACAATTAAAGCCTGAAAATCACAAAAATGTATGTTAGCAATGTGATACAATTAATTCCTGAAAATCACACAAAATTTTCTTAGCAATATGATAAAATTAATATGCCTGTAAATCACAAAAAATATGTTAGCAATAGAACACAATTTATACCTGAAAATAAAACAAAAATTTATGTTAGCAGTATGACACAGTTAAAACCTGAAAATCACAAATGGACTAGAAATTTGTTACAAAATTTACTGGGAAAGAAACAAAAAGTGGGAGAGGGTTAATGTAGCCTAGTGAGAAAACTGGAAAACAGTATACAGTACAGTAACAACAAATATTTGTTAGCAATATGGTACAATTAATGCCTGTAAATCACAAAAAGAATAATTATGTTACTCACAAAAGAATATTATGCCTGTAAATCACAACAAAAATATGTTAGCAATAGAACACAATTTATGCCTGAAAATAAAACTAAAATTGATGTTAGCAGTATAACACAGTTAAAGCCTGAAAATTGCAAATGGACTAGTAATTTGTTACAAAATTTACTGGAAAACAAGTGGGAGAGGGTTAATTTAGCCTAGTGAGAAAACTGGAAAGCAGTATACAGTACAGTAACAACAAATATTGGTTAGCAATATGGTACAATTAATGCCTGTAAATCACAAAAAAAAAAATGTTAATCACAAAAAGAATATGTTAGCAATAGAACACAATTTTATGCCTGAAAATAAAAATAAAATTATGTTAGCAGTATGACACAGTTAGGCTAAAGCCTGTATATTAGTTTATACAGTGGTCGACACAATACGGTTATACTGATGTTTTGGACCGACAGTTAGTCCATCGATCTGTTTAGGCCTAATAGGTCCGGTAGAGCATATACATCATTGCTATATATGGCATTAAGAGCTGAAATGTATTATAAGGGAGAAAAAAACAAAAACGCTAAAATACATGTATAGGCCTAGGCTACTGTAAAACAATAAGTTTTTCAGTCAGTACCCAACCAGCGGGGGTGTGGGGGCGGCAGCCCCCACACCACAGCCCCCACCCATATATATATACTAGGTTAGGTTAGGTTAGGTTGTTAAGTTAGGCTAATAGCCTAGCACATCATAAAAATAAAAAAATAAAAAAAAAATAAAAAAATAACCCAACCAGCGGAGGTGTGGGGGCAACAGCCCCCACCCATATACTAGGTTAGGTTAGGTAAGGTTGTTAGGTTAGGCTAATAGCCTAGAACATTAAACAAAAACAAAAAAAAAACTAACCCAATCAGCGGGGTGGGGGGCGGCCCCCCCCTCCCATAATACTAGGATAGGTTAGGTAAGGTTGTTAGGTTAGGCTAATGTCTTCCCAAAGTTGACTATTTTTATAACATGAAATATTAGGCTACCCACTCCACCCCGTGAAGTCCGAGCCAGCTTTCGTCAAAAGTTGGCTCGGGTATTCACAAAATTGGGTTGTATGGGTTTGCAATTTGGGAAAACCCGAGCCAAGTTTTGATACAAAACGCTATATTATTGTATTTTTACGCTTTTAACCCCTCATTTTCCCTGAACTTCATAGCCCTCCCCACTAGTGGGGGGCGTATTTTTAGATTGTTGGATAATGGGTAAATACTCATTTCCGCTCCTCTTCAGTATAAAACAACACTATATCTGAAGGAAAAATTACAAAAAACAAAATAAAACTTACTGAAATCGCTGTCGGTCCAAAAAGTCAGGTTTACCCACAATACTAATAATAATGGAGTTAGTAATATCCCTGGCAAGAGTGTGAGAGGCCTATTATTATGGTGACAAGTATCTGAAATGCGATTAATAAATAGGCTATCAAAAAGTATTACAGTAACTAAATTATTCTAACCCAATATTAAAACTATCTTGACAAATGTTAGTGTGTGCGATTTATATAGATAACCAAGATAAAAAGTTCAACCAAGTACAGTATTGGCTAGACTTTGATATATAAAATACAAGAAGAGGGTCTGTTTATGCGTACACAGGTGGCGCTGGTATCGGCGGCGTCTCTACTAACTTGACAAATAGAATTTTGAAAAACAAACGTTTATCAGTCAAAACTACAGTACAATGTCATGCAAGATAACTACTGGGTGGTTTGCTAAGCACTTAACTACAGTGTGGGCTAAAATATCTACAATAAGTGCTAGAACTTTTTAATATGAAACAAGCAAGCAGTTTGTTTACTTTAGAGCGTCGGTCGTCACTAACCGGTACAAATGTAAACAAAAACAGTCTCGATAAACAAGCGTTTATCAGTCAAAAACACAGCAAAATTACATGAAAAGCAACTACAGGGTAGTTAAGCTAGAGCTTAGCTACAGCTCATGCAAACAAATAAGGGAATGAGTAATGGAGTACTCAAGTTATGGTCAAATTTCGAGCAGCGAGAGCGAAGTGCTGTTGGCGGGTTGGCGCGTCGGGCTCCAGAAGTAGAGTGAGAGAGTGAGTGAGAGTGAGAATGAGGCGAGAGAGAGAACGTGGGTGTGAGAGAGAAATTATGTATGTATGTATGATTGTGTGTGAGTGTGTGTGTATTTTCCCCCTCTCTCCCCGGATTGGACCCCACAGTAAGAATAAATCCAATACCATCACCTCGCACCACTGACCCTCCCTCGACTCAGCTGTCTGGGGAGGGGGGGGGGGGGGGGACCTGAGCGAAAACCTCATACTTTATTTCTGGTCTTATAAGGGGAGGCAGACTGTTTTTCTGGACCCCCTTCTCCCTAATGTTTAGCCCCACTAGTTTTGAGATTATAAGACGTTCGGCCCATTAGTTTGGCGATTTTAACACCTTTCGCCTCATTTCGTTGTCAATTTTAAGACTTTTCGTGTCATTTAGGTGTCGATTATTTCTTGGCGAGCGATAGCGAGCCTGCAATTTTTAGAGATTTTCTACCGAAAACTTTACAAATTTATCTTGAAAAATTGTCTAGGGGGGGTTTTTCTAAGCTTGATGGAGGTCTAGGGAGGAAACTAAACAAATATATGAATACATGAATTAATAGACCAAACAAACTGTCAATCTCCCCTTAACTCGTCAGCAGGTTCGTCTTTCCGCTAAGGGGGACGGACTCAAAAGAAAAACGCTTTTTGCTTTTTGGTCTACATATTTTGGTCTACATATTTTAGTCTACATATTTTGGTATCAATTTATTTTTGAGTTTCCTCTTTAGACATCCATCAAGCTTTAAAAAAAACACCCCCTAGACCCCCTTTGAAGATAAATTTGTAAATTTTTCGGTAGAAAAATGTCCTGGCTCCTTCCAACATTACAAGCTCGCTATCACTCGCCAGGAACAAATCGACACCTAAATGGCACGAAAGGTCTTAATATTGACAAAGAAATTAGGCACGAAAGGTCTCAAAATCGCCAAACTAACGGAACCAACGTCTTAAAACCTAAACACGAATAAGCTAAACATGAGGGAGAAAGGGGTCCATAAAAAAGCACCTACCTCCCCCTTAAGATGATCGTGGGAGGCTGATAATATGACGTCGGCACATTAAAGTCTTTTCTAACAATAACCATTATATCTTCTATTATTATACCCCTTCTGTACCGGCGACGTCTTTTTAATTTGATTTCAGCTACATTTAGACGATTTTATGAAGCTTAAAGAAGGATATATGGTAGCTAAAATGATTAATTGAGATAGTCTGTATCCTTTTAGTGGGTAGACTGTCCTCCCTAAGCTGAACCAAATCGTCTAATAGTTGCCAGAATATAATGAAAAGCACATCACCGGTACAGAAGGGGTTAAACCACTACTCGTTCTTTTCTTCCAATTCGCTCCCGACAATAAAAGTGCTGTTGATTTATTGTGCATACCATTTAATGTGCATACCATTTAATGTGCATACCATTTAATGTGCATACCATTTCCAAGGCTTTAAGGGGAGATGGGCCGTTTTTCTTATCTATTAATTCATATATTCCTATATCTCTTAGTTTCCTCGCTATACCTCCATCAAGCTAAGAAAAACATCCCCTAGACCCCACTTCAAGATCAAATTTTCGGTAGAAAAATGTCACGGCCGAAGGCCGGTTCCTCTTAAAATTTCAGGCACCAAAATGGCATCGACACCAAAATGGCACAAAAAGTCTTAAAATTGCCAAACTAATAGGCCGAACGTCTTATAATCTCAAAGCAAATGGGGCTTAATACGACGGAGAAAGGGGACCAGAAAAACAACCCATCCTCCCTTAAGGGGGTAGTGGTTAATTTTTGGTTTATTAATTTATGTATTCATTTATTATCTAGTTTCCTCGCTAGACCTCCATCAAGCTTATAAAAACACCCCCTAGAGCCTTCTACAAGATAAATGTGTACATGTTTCGGTAGAAATGGCCGGTTCCTCTTAAAATTACAGGCTGTGTATTGCTCGCCAGGAAAAAAATCGACACCTAAATGGCACGAATAGTCTTTAAAAAAAAAACGAAATAGGGCAAAAAGTCTTGAAATTGCTAAACTAATGGGGCGAACGTCTTAATAACTCAAAACTAATGCGGCTCAACATGAGGGAGAAGGGGGTCCAACAAAGCAGCCACCTCACCTTTAAGGGGGGTCACCGGCTTTTTTATCTTTCGCTCTTATTTTCTCTTTCCCTGGCTTGTATCTATTCGGCCCCATTCAGCCAACTGTTTTAAGACGTTTAACCCCATCCAGGTGTCGATTTATTCCTGTCGAGCGATAGCGAGCTAGCATTATATGGAGAAATCCGGCTTCACCGGAGACATTTTTCTATCGAAAAATTTACAAATATAGCTTGCTTTCAAAACAAAAATATATATATGCTGGCTCGCTACTGCTCGCCAGGGAAATATTGACACCTGGATGGGGTAAACGTCTTAAAACAGTAGGCTGAATGGGGCCGAATGGATACAAGCCAAAGAGAGAGGGAGAGAAAGAGAACAAAAGCGAGGTGGGCTCCCTTAGGACTCCAGTGGTGGCAGGAAACGGAGCATTTTATAGAGAATATTATAATGTTATGAATATATTTCCATTTTGTTAAGGGGGAGGTAGTTGATTGTTCTGGACCCCCTTCTCCCTCATGTTTAGCCCCGTTAGTTTTGAGATTTTAAGACGTACTTTCCGTTAGTTTGGCGATTTCGAGACCTTTCACCCCATTTCTTTACCATTATTATGACCTTCCGTGGCATTTAGGTGTCGATCTTTTTCCTGGCGAGTCTAGGGGGTGTTTTTCTAAGCTTGATGGAGGTCTAGCGAGGAAATTCAAAAATATATTAATTGAAAATATATAGACCAAAAAACAAGTACTACCCCCTTAACCCCTTCTGTACCGGTGACGTCTTTTATTTGATTTTTTTCTATTTTTTCTATATTCCAACTACTCCCTCTTGGGCATAGGCTGAGAGCCTTTACACTACACCGCTGAACACGGTGAGGCCCGTGAGGTCTTGTTCCAGTCTAGGGAGTGAGACATGCGAAGCACCCCGGCTCGAAGCAACTCGATCTTCTGAAGCAGCTTTGCCTCTGCGCTTCACGGTCTCACCCCCCACACTCGGACCCTCACTCTCAGAACGCCACCTATTAAGCAATTAACTCACTAGGCATTGCCCCCCTGTAGCATATTTTGAATATGGGAATATTCATACAATGCTATTTAATCAGGGAACAAAGAGGGTATTTTTTTGGCATTTCGGTGTGGTGTGGTAATGCACTGGAACTAGGTACAGCACAAATTCCATCCCAATAATATCTTCCCATTGACATATTGGGATTCGAACCCGGGTCCATTGGATTACCAGTCCAGTGGCAAGACCACCTCCCCTGGCTACTATTAGACGATTTTATTGACTTTATGTAGGGCCGCGAGCAATAAACAGACGATTTAATTGAGTTTATGTAGGGCCTCGCGCAATAAACAGGCTGCTAACTATCTCATTTAACCATTTTCACCACCCCAGATCCTTCTTAAGCTGCATAAAATCGTGTATATATAGCTAGAGTGAAACTAGAAAGACGTTGCGGTACAGAAGGGGTTAAAGACTACAGGTATATTGGCTTACTGAAACATTGTGTGTCGGAAGATACGTAGCCTTAAAAAATGCCTTAAGGGGCCTTAAGGTTGCTAAACAAAAATACAGGCTCGCTATCACTCGGCAGGAAAAGATCGACACCTAAATGGCACGAAAGATCTTAATATTGCCAACAAAATGGGGTGAAAGTTATCAAAATCGCCAAACTAACGGAAAGAACGTCTCAAAACTAGTATGCTAAACATGAGGGAGAAAAGAGTCTAGAAAAAGCGACTACCTCCCCCTTAATGGGTGCACTTTAGAAAACGGGATATATCTGGTGTACAGTCGCGCTAATAAGTGATATCTCGGCACCAAGTAGGTGTTGATCAATAATTGGCATCAGAAATATTTACATATGATTTCTTCTTCTTGAGTGACATATAGAACCATGTTCCTACACTTACCCACCCTTTTCAACATCTGACAGATATTACTACAGCACAGAGCAAGCCAAACGTAATGACAGCTGAGTCATGACTTATTAGCGCGACCGTACTCTGTGAATTTCGGTGTGAGTATCCTAGGTTCGAGTCCTTGGAGTGCCACATGTATTTGTTAATTTCATTAATTGAGTTTAGAAGTGAAGTTAGTTGGTGAACAAAACATGAATCAAGACTGACGGGTCATTGCTTATACATGTGTGTTTCTTTCCAACATTGCGACAGGTCTCCCCATAAAAGGTAAATTTTGCATCAAAATGGTTTTTAGTCCCTTCATGCTGACGACAATCTCTTAATTTTATGTTTTTTATTTCTGGACCTGATTTTCCTTCATGTTTAGCCCCATAAGTTTTGACTGAGATTTTAAGACGTTCGCCTCATTAGTTTGGGCATTTTGAGACTTTTTTGCACCATTTCTTGGTCAGTTCAAATTCCTTTAGTTTTTTTTTAGTGTTTTTTTTTTTTTTAAGAGACAATGAACGGAGGAAGGAAAAACACAGATAAAACAAAAAGGTCCATGTGCCTAAAGGCATCCTCCATTCATAAAATGTTTGTAACAACTGGATTTAAACTTTTGTAGATTGTAAGTTTGTGGAAAGCAACTCGAGGGAAGTGAATTCCAAAGAGTAGTAGTTCTAGGGATAAATGAATTTTGATAAGCAGAAGTTCTGCATTGTGGAGGAGAAAGTGTAAATTCATGGGCGCTCTCAGCTGCCCTAGTTCTACGGGGAAAGATGTGGAGAGGCGGCACAATTGAAGCAAGTTCCTCGGAACAATTGCTGTGAAAATATCTGTAGAATAATGCAAGGGATGCAACGTTTCTTCGTATGGATAATGTAGGAAGGTCCTGTGTGATTGCAGGGTTATTGATTAATCTAATAGCTTTATTTTGAATTTTGTCCAACTGCCTCAATGCAACCACTCCACTTCCACTCCACAGAGGTGAACAGTAATCCATCTGAGAACGCACATGACTTTTATATATTACGGCCAACTGCTCGTCAGTGAAGAATTCTCGAACTCTGTACAGGAGTCCCAGTTTTTTAGAGGCATTCTTAGCAATGCTTCTAACATAATGTGTCCAGCTCAAGTTAGTAGTTAATGTTACACCGAGAATGTCAATACTGGGGGAAGTGGGAATATTTACATCATTAAAAAATATATGGGAGTCAGTGAGATTCTGTCGGTTAGAAAATTGAATGTACTTGGTTTTCTGTGCATTAAAGGAAACTAGATTCTTTTGTCCCCATTCATTAATTCTAGAAAGGTCCTGGTTCAGAGAAATTGCAGTGTTTATTTTTGAATTTATAAGATCGGGTTGGGTGAAAGAATTGGTAAATGTGAAGGAACTGTGGAGTGTTGAGTCATCTGCGTAGGAATGTATTGGATTATGAATGGTAGATATGAGATCATTGATATGAATGAGGAACAGAGTTGGGGCCAAAACTGATCCCTGGGGAACACCAGCATTTATTGAGTGAAATTGAGAAAAAAGGCTATCTACCATTACACATATTTTTCTGTTATGAAGATAAGAAGAAATTAGTGGAACTAATGATGCAAGGCCCTAGTGTGACATCTTCGAGTGTCATTAGTGCCATTTAGGTGTCGATTCTTTTCCTGGCGAGCGTAAACAAACCTGCAATTTAGGAAGACTCTCAAAGGGGGATGTTGGGGGTAATCTTTAAACTTGATTGAGGTCTAATGAAAAAATAAATAAATAAAAAATAGAAGAAAGAAGAAACAAAACAAACAAAAAACATGGATTATACCATGTTTACCCAGGCTCGTTGACTATAGTCTAATCATTATACATAGACCAAGAATCATCGCCACTAACTTCTTTTATCTCAAAAACGACTTGAGTAATCGATCTAGTAGTTACACCATTTGGAGAGAGTCAACTAGGCAATCGGTGTCAAATATAAAGCCCATTTGCTCTACCCCTTTTTGAGTTACAGGGGGTAGAAGTCAAGATTACTCGCCTACTTATAATGAATGGACTATCATCAATTCACCAGAGAAATAGCAAGATATCTGTGGTCAAGTCTAATTGAATAATCATCATTTGGCCGAAGTACAGTCTTTTCTTGTAACCTAATTTTGATCACTCTTATAATTACAAGGCAACACGAAACAATAATCTTATGTTATCCAACTTAATCCATAATTATACTGAACTAATTTGCATATTCCGTATAATATTTAATGCTGGAGGATACACAATTTTATATGAGCTTGCACACACACACACAATATACAGTATATATATACTGTATATATATATATCTATGTTTATACATACCCCACGCAATTTGAATATCATCACCCTCCGCCCGGGTTTGCACTCTTGTCTTCCCGGAGTTGAAATAACACCATTCCAAGTTCCCTGCTCTTTACCTCGTTACTCTGACGCAACATTTCTGCCGAACCTGCGCTCTTTCTAACAGGGAGGAAAATAAGAAAAAAAAGAGAGAGAGAGAGAGAGAGAGAGAGAGAGAGAGAGAGAGAGAGAGAGAGAGAGAGAGAGAGAGAGAGAGAGAGAGAGAGAGAGAGAGAGAGAGAGAGAGAGAGAGAGAGAAAGAGAGAGAGAGAGAAAGAGAGAGAGAGAGAGAGTGAGTGAGTGAGTGTGTATTTACCTAATTGTATTTACCTAATTGTAATTTTACAGGAGTGAGCCTAAGCTCGTGATGTCCCGTCTTCCAAACTCATAAATCCCGGTGGATCATATATACTTTAATTAATTTCATTGGGGGTGTGGTGGTGAGATTAATAAAAATAATATTATTAGTAGGTTTAGGGATATTTCTTCGAGAGGCCGGTCTATATGATCTGTGCCCCATGAATATTCTTTCCTCTCACTTAAACAGTAGGCTACCATAGTGCGGTTGGGAATGTGAACACGATTAGATTAATATCCAGTATTCGAGAATGGATAATAAGTCGTAGGCGTGTGCATAAACCTTTAACCGTCCTGGTGGTGTAATGGTTAAGGTGGCAAAAATATGTGTGTGATAACCCGGGTTCGAATCCCGGTGGATCATATATACTTTAATTAATTTCATTGGGGGTGTGGTGGTGAGATTAATAAAAATAATATTATCATATTTTACTTTGAATTGGCTTATACTCTTGGCACACACTACCTTTTCTGGGAGTGAATTCCACTTTCCTACGCTTCTACAAGGAAAGGCAAATTTTCTCACATCCTTCTTGCAAGGCTTGACCACCAGTTTGAATGTATGGCCTCTCGTTCTTCCTTTTGATGGTATGATGAAGTCTTCCCTGTCAATCCAGTCAATTTTGTTAACACATTTGTACATCGTGATCATATCTCCGCGTTCTCTTCTATCTTGCAATGTAGTAAGGCCCATCTTTTCCAGTCGTTCTTCATAGTTGCACCCTCTCAATTCTGGAACTAATCTTGTTGCTGCCCTCTGAACTTTTTCCAGTTTATCTATGTGGTTTTTCAGATGTGGACTCCATACAACTGTTGCATATTCTAATGTGGGTCTTATAAAGGTAACTATTAGTTGTTTAATCATATCCAAATCCACGTATGAAAAAGCAATCCTAACATTGGCTAGCAGTCCATAAGCGTTTCTCACTTTCTCGTTTATGTGATCTTCAGGTGATAGTTTGGGATTTATTATTACCCCCAAATCTTTTTCTTTCCTTGAAGGTTTAAGCTCTTCTTCACCCATTTTATATCTTCCATGCGGCCTTCTTTGACTTTCACCCATCTCCATGACATGACATTTCTCTGCATTAAAATCCAGAGAGGAGAGTGAGTGAGTGAGTGAGTGAGTGAGTGAGTGAGTGAGTGAGTGAGTGAGTGAGTGAGTGTGTGTGTGTGTGTGTGAAACTTCATTTTCGTCCACCTTCTAATAGGACAGAGATGCCGTCCTTCTATTTCGTATTTAGCCGTTATTCATTCCTTCCTCCAACACATATCGTTTATTATTCATTTCCAATTTGCATATCTTAGGATTACCTCTGTTCATTAGCATGTGACACTCATAAGTGACACGCAAACAAGAGTATTGTTTATCCTACGTTTCGCTGGTGAAGGCTTCTTCAGGAAGAAGCCTTCACCGGCGAAACGTAAATAAACTTTGGTTCTCTACTCTGCCTATGTGTCTTTCCCCACATTGTTTATCGTTATTTCGCGAGGTGAGTCAGCTTATTCTATGAGCTATATAGAGTATATTTTTCATAGTACACATAATGTACATATGAGCACATGATTTCGATAACAATATTTCAATAAATTTAGAATGCAAATCATGGTGCAGTCAGTACAACTCACAACATGAACATACCTCAAATTGAAGGTATTATGATAAATGCAATAATCATCGCGAAGTCACAGGGGGGGGGTGAAAAAAAAAGCTTGATAGAGATATACGGAAGAACTAAATAAATAACAGTAATAAATAAATAAATAAACAATATTCCATTTATAAAAGTGAACAAATGCGAAGACACGTGTGAGAAATATCAAATGAATTCCGAAAACAGTTAATTCCTTCAGTACGATGATTCCATTATTATTTTATTCTGGCTATGAACAGAAACTTGTACCCAGCTTTGCAAACACCCCTTGGAATAAGGGGATCAATGTGACCCCCCCCCCCCCTCACCCACACACATACACATCAACTCAAACACCGCCGCCCCCTACTCCAATCTCACCCATACCCACATACACCCCCCCCCCCCCCCCCCACCACACACACAAACTCACACACCGCCGCCCTCTCACCAATTTCCCACTACCCCCACCCACACACTACCACCCGCCAACCCACCTACCCACACAAAATCATGGCGACATAACCCCCCCCCCCCCCCACACACACACGTCCAATGCCCCCCCTTCCCCCAACTCACACCCATACACTACCCCCCCAACCCACCCACCCACACAAAATCATGGCGTGATATAACCCCCCACCCGCATCCCCACACACGTTGCCCCCCCATACACCCATACACCCACGCACTACCCCCACCCCCCCACACCCACACCCACACAAAATCATGGCGTGCAAAATACCAAACACATTTCGGTGGCCCTTAACTTTTGCATAATGTTGACAGGGTCCGCGGCCGCTCGGTCACCTCAGCGTCAGTTCTGTATGTTGCAACCCACTTCCCACCAGGCGTATAGTCACGGACAAGAGTCGTGGCCTACCTCTATTAGTTGAATGCTAATGATCTCTCCATATTCGGTTTCATTTCACCTGACGGTAAATTGCAAAGTTCCCTCAAGATTTTGCAGTTATTTTGCATATTTGTTAGTGAAATATGGTGCTAATTATATAAACTTGGTGTTAATATGAAGCAGAGACGTAGTGGTTTCATATTTTGTCTTCCATTAAGTATTAAGAAATTAGAAATAATCTGTGGGAATTAAAAGGGTAAAGACTAACTCAATTAACCATCTGACTTCCACATACCCATACTAATCTTAAGTAAAATCGTCTAATAATAGCCAGAACACAGACAAGAAATGCGTAATACTATCTTGCAATGGCAAATAAATAATAAAATAAATAAAATATAGTTGTCTAAAAATAGCCAGAACATAGCAAAGAAATACTATCTTGAAAGGGCAAAAAAATAATATATATATATACATGTATACATACAGTATATATATATATAATAATAATAAAATCGTCTGAAAACAGCCATAAATAGAAAATAAATGCGTAATTGCATCTTGAATGGGTTGTAATATAAATATAGTATAATAAATATATATAAATAGCCAGAACACAGAACATATTTGCGTTATCGTATCATGAAAAGGTTAAACAAAAATCTAAACAATACCCAGAAAACCGAAAGAAATGCGTAATAGTATCTTGAAAGGGATAAATTCTAAATACAATCGTCTAATAATTGCCAGAAAACAGAAACTAAATGCGTAATAGTAGCTTGAAAGGGTAACAAAAGAAGTCTAAAAAATACCCCGAATAAACGAAAGAAATGCGTAATAGTATTTTGAAAGGGTTAATAGAACAAACAAAATAATAGGTAAGAGACCAACCATAACACGGATCGTTCCTAAGAGGCATAATGTCTTCTAAATCTTCTAAATAGAGCTAGAATAAACATAACACTCGTTGCTGGTACTCAGAGGGTTAAACATCTAATAACGCGTCAAAGGTAGTTTAAGAAGGATCTGTGGTAGTCAAAATGGTTAAGTCAGACAGTTCGAAGCCTGTTAATTGCTGGAGGCCCTTTTTAAATTGAATAAAATCGTCTAATAGTTGCCAAAATAGAATGAAAAGGACGTCACCGGTACTGTAAGGGTAACTAATCTAATAGCGCGTCCGAGGTATAGGCCCGAACCGAGTCGCGCCAAGGAAACCAGCTCCCCGACCGTCATGGCCGCATCAGAGTTTCTCGCTCACAACTTCTCTCAAAGGGGTACTACTTACTTTTTCTGGACCTCCTTCTCCCTCATGATTAGCATATTAGCTTTGGGATTTTAAGACGTTCGTTCTATTAGTTTGGCGATTTTGAGACCTTACGTTACATTTATTTGTCAATATCAAGACCTTTCGTGCCATTTAGGTGTCGATTTTTTCCTGGCGAGCGATAGCTAGCCTCTAATTTTAGAAGAACCGGCCTTCGGCCGGAATTTTTTTCTACCGAGAAATGTACAAATTTATCTTGAAAGGGAGTCTAGGTTTTTTTTTCTAAGCTTGATGGAGGTCTAGCGAGGAAACTCAAAAATCTATAAATAAATGAATATGTAGCCCAAAAACCAAGCCCTACCCCCTTAACTCCCCCTGACTGACTGAAGTTGGAGGGTGGCTTCAGAACTCTCAGACGCAGGGGCCTTCAGCATTCAGAGATGGGAGAACCTTTAATTATGATGACAGTTGGGGGCCTCAGGAGCAAACTGTGTCTTTATTTGTTTACTTTAGTCTGTGTTCTATCTATTTTATATCTATCTACTGTATAAACTCAGGCCCAATCCCCACTTTTCCTATATTTTTCTTTCGTTTACTTTTTTTGGGGGGTGGGGGGAGGGGGGGGGGGGGGGCGACTCAAGACAGAGCCAGAATAGGGACAACACAAAAGTCTTTATTATACTTATATATTTTTGTTTTCATAAAGCAGGAAGGAAGATAATAATAAGTGAAACCATAATTAATGCCCCCCCCCCTCTCCCATTTGCTCTAGCCCTTTGTGAGTAACATAGGTTAGGAGTCACAATTCTGGCCTACTTCTCTTTAACCCTTTGAGTACCATCGACGTGTGTTATGTTTCATTCTAGCTATATTTAGACGATATTGTGCAGCTTTGGAAGGATCTGTGGTAGCTAAAAGGGTTGGTTGAGTTAGTTTGAAGCCTTATTATTGCTAGAGGTCCTTAGTAAGCTGAACAAAGTCGTCTAATACGTTCCTGGTACCGAATGGGTTAACGCTCTGGAGATGTGTGGTATGTGAATTTGGCAATACTTACATACTCTCCCGCGGCAGCAGCATCCACAACCAACAGATCAAACACACAGAACACACCAAATCAAACACAACACATCAAATAAAACAAACAGAACACACCAATATGTAACCAAACAGAACACTAAATTAAACAAACCGAACGCACAACATATAACAACACACCAAATCAAACACACAGAACACACCAAATACAAAACAACACACCAAATCAAACACACAGAACACACCATATCAAACATAACACACCAAATCAAACTCAGAGAACACACTAAATATAACACAACGCACCAAATCAAACACACAGAACACACCAAATACAAAACAACACACCAAATCAAACACACAGAACACACCAAATCAAACATAACACACCAAATCAAACACAGAGAACACACTAAATATAACACAACGCACCAAATCAAACACACAGAACACCAAATATAACACAACGCACCAAATCAAACACACAGAACACCAAATCAAACATAACACACCAAATCAAACACACAGAACACACCAAATCAAACATAACACACCAAATCAAACACAGAGAACACACCAAATATAACCCAACACACCAAATCAAACACAGAGAACACACCAAATATAACACAACACACCAAATCAAACACAGAGAACACACCAAATATAACACAACACACCAAATCAAACTCAAATAAAACACCAAATAAAACACAACACACCAAATAAAACACACAGAAGACTATATATCTATCTATCTATATACTGAGGCCCAATACCCACTTTTCCAAAAAAAAAAAAAAAAAAACAAAAAAAAAAAAACAAAAAAAAAAAAAAACACATTTGGAGGTGGGGGGACTCAAGACAGAAGATGACACCAATATGTAAATAAACCACAACATGCCATAGTAGGAAACTTGTCTTTACTCTGCCACGCACCCCATCCGGGATTGAACCCTGGATCAAGTGATAAACGGGCGAGCTTGTTAAGGGGGGTCACATTTTGTTTTGTTATCTTTTTCTCTTTCTCTGGCTTGTATCCATTCTACCCCATTCAGCCAACTGTTTTAAGATGCTTATCCCCATCCAGGTGTCGATTTCTTCCTGGAGAACGATAGCGAGCCAGCATTTTATGGAGAAATCCGGCTTCGCCGGAGAAATTTTTCTATCGAAAATGTACAAATTTAGCTTGCTGCCAAAACAAAAATATATATATGCTGGCTAGCTAATGCTCGCCAGGAAAATATTGACACATGGATGGGGGTAAACGTCTTAAAACAGTAAGCTGAATGGTGCCGAATAGATATAAGCCAGGGAAAGAGTGACAAAGAGAAAACAAAGCCTGTGACCCCCCTTAACCATCACACCACACTGGCCATAAAATAATTGTTTCAACCTAACAAATCCGATTAAACTCTTCAAAAGATGCATCATCCACAGCCGGGTCAATACAATGCTTTATTATATAGATCCTTCAAAACTTGGCTTTAAGGGGAGGTTTATGATTTGTCTGGACCTACTTCTCCCTCATGTTTAGCCCTATTAGTTTTGAGATATGAAGACGTTCGCCGCACTAGTTTGGTGATTATAAGACATTTAACTCCATTTCTTTGCCAATATTAAGCCCTTCGAATTCCGTGGAATTTGTGTGTCGATCATTGCCTGGCGAGTGATAGCCCTATGGCCGGCAAGTTTCTCTAACGAAAAATGCACACATATATGTCAAAGGCGATTTTATTATATATATATATATATATATATATTACCCCCCCCCCATACGTAAATACGTATAAGGACATATATTTACTATATACGGTATCATACATGTACTGCATAATATAGGTATGACATAGTTCCTCCCCAGCAGTGCACATGTCCATCAAAGCATTCCCATTCCCATTCCCGTCCCCGTTCCCATTCCCGTTCAGTCCTGGAATCCTCAACGAAACCTAATCTAGTCTTTCATTTCCCGCTATCACAGACAGACCCTCCCAAATTACACCCCTCCCTCGCGCTGATCCTATCCTTTTCACACGTATTTTCACATGTGTCTAAAACTCTTATGCCACACCCACATCCACTCACTCACACAAACGCCAGCGACTATAATATAATTTGTTTATTTAGGGTGGGTGGGGGGGGGGGGGTATTATATTTATTCATTTATAAAGGATAGGCCGGTTTTTCTGGGCCTCCCTTCTCCCTCGTGCTTAGCTCAATTGTTTTTTTAGATTTTACGACGTTCGGCCCATTAGTATGGCGATTTTAAGAATATACGCCCCAATTTCTTAAAACCTTTCGTGCCATTTATGTGTCGATTTTTTTCCTGGCGAGCGATAGCGAGCCTGTAATTGTAAAAGTAACCGGCTTCCGGCCGGTCTATGGGGTATTTTTTACAGCTTGATGAAGGTCTAGGGAGGAAACTAAAAAATATTAAAAAAATATAAAACAATAAGCAAATAAATATGCCCATCCCCCCATCAAGACTGACAATAGGCATTTTACATGTAGTGTACGGTGGCGCTAATAAGTCATGTCCCAGCTGTCATTACGTTTGGCTTGCTCTGTGTTATATTAATGTCTGTCAGATGTTGTTGTTGTTCCTCAGGCTGCCTGGCCGAGTAGCCCCAAGGCCTCGAGCAAGGCCAAAGCCATAATCGAGCGCCCCCACAGAACCCTCCCTGCCTACCACAATAGAGCCTGGGTGACCGAAGCCACTCCATGGCGGGGAGCTGAGGAAGGTGCGGAAATGCCCAGGAAACCAAAGCCCCAGCCAGGGCCCTGTGCCCCTCAACAATTATGAAGAGAAAGTTGAGGGGCGAAGGAAAAATGGGACGCTTTGGCTTCCAATCTTGGTAGATTGGGAGGTCAATCCACGGAAGAGACGCCGTCACTTGAGATCTAGAAAATATATAAGTAAAAGGAACAGTCAGAGTAAGCTATGGGTATGGCAGAGATTGCTCAGTTCTCACTCTGATAGACCAGCCAATCACAGCATGACTGGAAACCAATCCTCTCAGCATCAGCTAGGAAAGGCCCTAGAAAGCCACATTTGGCGGGGGGATAGCTCCCCTATTTAAATGGATAAAGTTAGGCTAAGTTAGGTTAGCATAATTTGGCTAGTTAAATTAGGTTATGTATTGTACTAAATTATTGTACACCTATTCTGTCTTGGTCCATGTTCTATCTGCCCACCAAATGTCATGATAATCGGTTTTTAATTTTGTGAGTCATCTTGTTTATAGACAGACAAATGAATTAAGTCGAAAACAAAACCTCTGTTCAACTTCGCTGGCGGATGTAATAACAGATTGGCTATACTGTAGAGTGCTCCTTCTCAAATGGTGTCAATATCCACAAATTAAGGGGTAGTCTCTCTCTCTCTCTCTCTCTCTCTCTCTCTCTCTCTCTCTCTCTCTCTCTCTCTCTCTCTCTCTCTCTCTCTCTCTCTCTCTCTCTCTCTCTCTCTCTCTCTCTCTCTCTCTCTCTCTCTCTCTCTCTCTCTCTCTCTCTCTCTCTCTCTCTCTCTCTCTCTCTCTCTCTCTCTCTCTCTCTCTCTCTCTCTCTATATATATATATATATATATATATATATATATATATATATATATATATATATATATTTTTTTTTTTTTGAGTTTCCTCACTAGACCTCCATCAAGCTTAAAAAAAATACCCCCTAGATCCCTTTTCAAGATAAATTTTTACATTTTTCGGCAGCAAAATGTCCCTAACAAAGGCCGGTTCCTTCTAAAATTACAAGCTCGGTATTGCTCGCCAGGACAAAATCGATACCTAAATGGCACGAAATGTCTTAATGTTGACCAAGAGATGAGGCGAGGTCTCAAAATCGCCAAACTAATGGGCTGAACGTCATAAAATATGAAAGCTAATAGGATTAAACGTGAGGGAGAAGGGGGTCCACAAAAGCGATCCACCTCCCCTTAAACACCACCGCGGGCCGGATCTGCATACCCATCAACACCATCCGGATCAGGGGCTCTCTAACCGGCTTATTGAACTGGCTTGTGAACCGAACCGCATACATTTAGTTCACGGGGTTCAAAATATATATATAATATAATGGTGTGTGTGTGTGTGTGTGTGTGTGTGTGTGTGTGTGTGTAGGTGTGTGTGTAGGTGTGTGTGTGTGTGTGTGTGTGTGTGTGTGTGTGTGTGTGTGTGTGTGTGTGTGTGTGTGGTATGTGTAGGGGGGTGGAAGAGGGTTTTGTTAATATCAAAGCAATACATAGCCTGTGTGTGTGTGTGTGTGTGTGTGTTTTCGGTGTTTTTAACTAACGGTAAAATGTCATGTTCTCATCTTAATTGGCTCTTATGAATATTGTGTAGAGAAACATGTTGATGGCTTTGAAAACTGCATTTATATAATTCAGAGACAGTAGTTTAATATTTTCCATTAAATATCAAGAAATCAGCAGCTAAGGGATTCAATGTATCGTTAGCAGAAAAACAATAACAAACTGTAGTCATTTATGAAAGCTCTAGACATAGTTTGTTATATTGGCTTGAAATATTATTAAGCGATGAATATAATTGTATATATACATGACAGTGATAGTATTTCATCATATTACTTACACAAGTAAAGGAACATTTTAAAACAAATATGAGCATAAAAAAACAGCTGCTTAAAATGTAAACACAAAATATATAAATACAAACAAATATACAGAGTTACAAATGTTCGTGTATTTATTATTTTGCTATATTTCGTTATAAGTTTAAGTAAGCAAATTAGTTAAAATAATTGAGCGGAAAATCGTCCCTGTGCTAGCTGCTCGACACGACTCCTTAAGGGGGCCCACCTCGTTTTTTTTCTCTCTCTCTCTCTCCTGCTCTCTCTCTCTGGGTTGTATCTCTTCGGCCCCATTCAGCCTACTGTTTTTAGACGTTTAACCCCATCCAAGTGTCAATATTTGTCCTGGCGAGCGGTAGCAAGTCAGCATAATTTAATACATGTTTTTGACAGCAGGCTATATTTGTAAATTTTTCGATAGAAAAAATGACTCAGGCGAATCCGGATTTCTTCATACAATACTGGCTCATTATCGCTCGTCAGGAAGGAATCGACACCTGGATGGGGATAAACGTGTTAAAACAGTATATGGGGCCGAATAGATACAAGCAAGAAAATGAGATAACAAAATCAGGTCACCCCCCGGGGTTAAACCGTGATGTAGTGCCGACTTATGTTTCCATTGCTTTACCTTAAGCCTTATAAAATTCCTCTCTAAGCAGCTCAGTTCTGATGTATGTGAGCCAGTTCTTTAATAGACTTGGCTGTTACATCCCGTAAAGCTGTGTATGTGTGTGTATGTGTGTGTGTGTGTGTGTGTGTGTGTGTGTGTTTGTGTGTGTGTGCGTGTGTGTGTTTCTTAACCCTTTCACGTTTTTATGACGCAGAGGTTGCCAGATTAGCAATAATAAATAGTTCTCTCACTCTTATAATTACCTCTCCAGAATTAGTTTTCTGCCCACAGCTAACTCAAAGACAACTGCAGAGGTTGAAGTAACTAAACTAAAGGTTTCTAAATACCCATGATGGTAACAAAGTCTTTAAAGTATCCCTAATAGGCTCAAAATTGCGTCAAAAACGTGAGAGGGTTATATACATACCGATATATAGTTATGTTCGGTGGACATTATGAATCATAAAAGTCAGAATTACTGGCATGTAGCTAGCAATAGGAGAGTACTTACCATTATATACTTACAAAAAACAACAAAAGAAAAAAAACCACACACACGACCAATATAACACACAGACTACTCGCCATTATATTCCTTAAAACACACACACACACACACACACACACACCACACACACACACACACCACCACACACACACACACACACACACACAACACACACACACACACACACACACACACACACACACACACCACACACACACACACACACACACCACAACACACACACAACACACACACACACCACACACACGACCAAGATAACACACAGACTACTCGCCATTATATTCCTTAAAACACACACACACCACACACACACACACACACCACACAACGACCAATATAACACACAGACTACTCGCCATTATATTCCTTAAAACACACACACACATACAACAAAGCTAACACACATAATAATAGCCCCTACATGCTTCAGAACACACACACAAACATGAACTAACACACAGAGTACTTACCATTACATACTTAAACAAAAAAAAACACACACACACACATTCATACACACACACAACCAATATAACACACAGACTACTCGCCATTATATTCCTCAAAACACACACACACACACACACACACACACACACACACACACACACACACACACACACAACACACAAACACACACACACACACACACACACACACACACACACACACACACACACACACACACACACACACACACACACACGACCAATATAACATACAGACTACTCGCCATTATATTCCTCAAAACACACACACACACACAACAAAGCTAACACACATAATAATTGCCACTACATGCTTCAGAACACACACACACACACACACACAAACTAACACACAAAGTTTTTTTTTTTTTTTTTTTTTCTATATTCCAACTTACTTCCTCTCGGGCATAAGCTGAGAGCCTTAACATTCACCGCTTTACAATGAACAGTGAAGCCCGTGAGGTCTTGTTCCAGTCTAGGGAGTGAGACATGTGAAGCACGTAGAGTACAACGAGCACCTGCCATCTTGCCTTCACATGAGGCACGGTGCTCACCCATGGCCCGAAACGACCCCATCTCTGAAGCCACCTCGTTCCCGTGCTTCACTGTCTCATCCCCTACACTCGGACTCTCACACTTACACACACACAACGCCACCTGTTAAGCAGATAACTCACCAGGCATTGCACCCCTATAGCATATTTTGAATATGGGAATATTCATACAGTGCTATTTAATCAGGGAACAATGAGGGTATTTTATTGACGTTTCGGTGGGCTTGTGGTAATGCACTGATACTAGGTACAGCACAAATTCCATCCCAATAATATCTTCCCATTGATACATCGGGATTTGAACCCGGGACCTTTGGATTACCTGGCCAGTGGCAAGACCACTCCACCACACCTCCCCTATAACATTTAACATTACATACTTCAAAACACACCCACACACACGCAGTACTATCCATTACATATTTAAAAACAAAATTCACACACATACACAAACTAACACACAGAGTACTTGACATTACATACTTTTAAAAAAAACCCACACACACAGTATCCATTACATACTAAAAAAAAAAAAACAAAAAAAAAAAAAAAAAAAAAAAACCCACACACTAACAAACAAACACTTTAATTCCCTTCACGGTAAGCCATTTCCAGGTGTCAGTATACCTGATTAAAAACGTCACCCTACCGACGATACCCGCGCTAAAAAGGAAGCGGGAAGTATAGGGGTAGGCGGACAAAAAAGTTTCCCGCCCCTCTACCTCATATATAACCCTGGCTCCGAGGGTACTGGAATAGTCCTTTATTAACCCTATTAGGTGCAGGGCGGGCCAATTTGGAGCCTCCCAGTTTTACTCCATTAGCTTTCGAGATTTTAAGACGTTTCATCGCATTAGTTTGGCGATTATATGATGCTTCAACCCAAAAAGGTGTCGATTTTTCCTGGGCGAGCGATAGCGAGCCCGCAATTTGGGAGAAACCGGTTTGCCGGGAAATTTGTCTACCGAAAAATTTACACATTTAGCTTGAAGGGGGTCTGGGGGACGTTTTCTTAGTTTGAAGGGGGTTTGGAGAGGCGTTTTTCTAAGTCTAGCGGGTAAACTAAAAACACATTGTTCGAAAATGGCTAAAACAAATAAAAACCTCTAATAATTCAACAAAATACCATAATAACCCCCAAGACGTTGCACCAAACAGTGTTAACCCTAGTTGGGCCGACCTCTTGTGTATATTATTATGATATTTTATTTAAGGGGGATGGGCGTATATATTTTCTTATTGTTATATCTTGTGACCGGTCACTTCAACCAGTAGACCATTTCAACCAGTAGCTCTCAACCAGTACCAAATCAACCAATACGGTTAGGTTAGGTTAGGTTAGGTTAGTACTATATTTTGGCACTGGTTTGGTTGGTCTGGGTTAATTTGGCACTGGTTGAGAGCTACTGGTTGAAATGGTCTACTGGTTGAAGTGACATGGAACCGTTTTATCTTGTTATTATTGCTTAGTTTCCTCTTAGACCTCCATCAAGCTTAAACAAAACTCCCCTAGACCCCCTTTCAAGATAAATTTATACATTTTTCGGTAGAATAATGTCCTGGTCGCAGGCCGCTTCCTCCTAAAAATGAAAGCTAGCTAACGCTCGCCAGGAAAGAATCGACACCTAAATGGCACGAAAGGTCTTTATATTCACAAAGACACGGGGCGAAAGGTCTTAAAATTGCCAAACTAATGGAACGAACGTCTTAAAATCTAAAAACTAGTGGGACTTAACATGAGGGAGAAAAGAACATCTATCGAATTATTCTGATATATATATATATATATATATACAGTATATATATATATATATATATATATATATATATATATATATATATTAGTATAGCCAGGTAATAGATTCTCTTTTAAACAAACGAGGTTAAAGGCAACAGCAGTTTCAGCATTCAAGATTTTATTGTTACAGCTTTCAAAATAGTTCTAACAATTTTCCTCTGGGGTTCAGAGATGAGGTACAACAGGTTAGCAAAATTCATGGTGGATCCAACGTTTCACAAGTAATCATCTTGCATCTTCAGGGAATGGACAGGTAATGATTAGAATAAGGACAAAGCAACATATTTATACAAAATTCGAGGATCAAGAATAGGTAGGTGGGCGGAGCTACTAGCTATTTTAGAAGCTCTATACATCCAAACGCTCAACCCCAGCATCAACAACCAAACACAAGACCTTCAAATTCTTCCTTCAGGCAAGCGCTACAGGCATACTGCCCCCCTTCCTCTCGCCCTGTGCCCCCCTCCCTTACCTTTCCGCGCTCAGCACACAACTGACAACACCAACCAATCACAGCCACCCACAGCCAACAACCAACCACCGATAAGATTTAGTGCCCGTCTCGCGAATAGACTTGCCTTCCACCAATGAACAGCCACCCCACACCCAGTAGCTCCGCCCACCTACCTATTCTTGATCCTCGAATTTTGTATAAATATGTTGCTTTGTCCTTATTCTAATCATTACGTGTCCGTTCCCTGAAGATGCAAGATGTTTACTTGTGAAACGTTGGATCCACCATGAATTTTGCTAACCTGTTGTACCTCATCTCTGAACCCCAGAGGAAAATTGCTAGAACTATTGAAAGCTGTAACAATAAAATCTTGAATGCTGAAACTGCTGTTGCCTTTAACCTCGTTTGTTTAAAAGAGAATATATATATATATATATATATATATATATATATATATATATATATATATATATATATATATATATGTATATATATATATATATATATATATATATACAGTATATATATATATATATATATATATATATATATATATATATCTATATATATATATATATATATATCTATATATTTCTTTTCTTTCTTTGTTTTCATTATTTTGGGGGATTAGGCTTCATTTTGCCAATTTCGAGCAATGCATTTGTTTGTCTCCTAGGCTAACAAAAACGCCTTCCCCAAACTTCCATTATACTAAAAAATGGCCACCCAGACCCCCTTCAAGTTAAATTTGTAAATATTTCGATAGAATAATATCATGGTCGAAGGTCAATTTCTTCTAAGTTACTGGGTCGCTATCGCTCGCCCAGAATTCAATCGACACCTGAGCAGCTTAAGGGGGCCTACCTCATTATATATTTTTGTCTCTCTCTCCCTCTATCTCTGGGTTGTATCCATTCGGCCCCATTCAGCCTACTGTTTTAAGACCTTTATCTCCATCCAGGTGTCGATATTTTCCTGGGGAGCGGTAGCGAGCCAGCATATTTGTTATAATGTTTTTGACAGCAGGCTAAATTTGTACATTTCTCAGGAGATCCAGGATTTCTCCATACAATGCTAGCCCGCCATCGCTCGCCGAGAAGAAATCGACACCTGGATGGGGATAAACGTCTTAACACAGTAGGCTGAATAGGACCGAATGTATACAAGCCAAAGAAAGAGAGAAAAGGAGAGAAAAAAGCAGGTTACCCCCCTTAAATACAATTGTCTTTCATCTTCGAACTATAAATAAATCCGCTCAAACATTATATTCAATCATACATCCACACCACATGTATACCCTCTACCCTACCCCAACCTCTCATGACTCAAATAGGACAAGGGTAATTGAGCCATTTCTACCATTTGGGAACAGTCAGCCAGGGAATAGGTGTGGACATTTACAGCGGGTTTTTAATTACAGAGGCTAGAGGTCACGATTTCTGGCCTACCTATAATGAATGGAGTGCAGCTGCTTCATATATATATATATATATATACAGGGTGTCTCAGGAAGAAAGGGCATAACTTTGAGAAATGATAGACAAAGGTATTCTAAGCATAAAATATTCTATAACAAAAAGTCCAAATTTCAACCATTAAAAAGATATTGAAGGTTTTATGTAGTGTCCTCCCCCGCATCACTGTAATGGACTCTTCCTTGTCAAATAGTTTCCAACTACTCCAAAGTGAGCTAATATGTCTATAATAATTTACTTACAGAATTTACTTTCTTACAGAAACTTACAGAATTATAGTATCTTAAAAATAACATGGTCAAATAATTGCAGAAAGATGGAGGTGTGGTAGGCACTAGGACAGCTAGGCCAGCCTTATGGGGAAATACTGAAGAAAATACCATTTTCAAAATGCAAGATCTCTATACCGGTCGAGATTTGGACTTTTTGTTATAGAACATTTTAGGCTTAGAATATTTTGTTCTATCATTTCCCAAAGTTATGCCGTTTCCTCCTGGGTATAATTATATATATATATACTGTACAGTCAAACGATCCTCTAAGTGTATCATGAACGCATTATTGAACATGCTGGAGTAACTTGGTGTAATGACTACCTGATATTACTGTGGTAAGAGCCCCGGTTCCTGCTCCACTAACAACACGGGTCCCACGGAAGGAGAATACCCGCCCCCCCCCCACCCCACCCCAAGGAGAATGCCCCCCCCCCCCCCCCAGGGAAGGAGAATACCCCGCCCAACCCCACCCCCCGGGAAGGAGAATAGCCCCCCGCCCCTAGCTTCTAACACGGGCGCTGACGAGAAACTAACGAATTTTAGATGACCTCCACAGCTTGAAACACACTCAAATCTATGCTTCGATTTTCGGTACTAAAGTGTATTGCTTAACACTATCTGGTGCAACGACATGGGGGATATTTTGGTATTTTGTTTCATTATTATTGAGGTTTTTATTTGTTTTAGCCATTTTCGAACAATGTGTTTTTAGTTTACCCGCTAGACTTGGAAAAACGCCTCTCCAAACCCCCTTCAAAATAAAAAAAACGTCCCCCAGACCCCCTTCAAACTAAATGTGTACATTTTTCGGTAGACAAATGTCCCGGCCAAAGGCCTGTTTCTCCAAATTGCGGGCTCGCTATTGCTCGCCCAGGAAAAATCAACACCTTATTGGGTTGAAGCATCATATAATTGCCAAACTAATGCGATGAAACGTCTTAAAATCTCCAAGCTAATGGAGTAAAACAGGGAGGCTCCAAATTGGCCCGCCCTGCACCTAATAGGGATAAAGCTGAAACTCTTAATATTTTACTAATAGCAACGGCGAAGGGTAGCTTTGTATCGATTTGTATTTCTCCATTCATTCATCTATTAATTTATCTATTCATCTATTCATCCATCTATTAATTTATCTATTCATCTATTCATTCATCTATTAATTTATCTATTCATTTATTTATTATATTTACTTACCTCCTAAGATTTCCATAAAACTTCATATAATACCCCCAAAACCCCCTTTTGAGATGAATTTGGAAATTTTTCGGTAGAAAAATGTCTAGGCCGAATACCGGTTCCTCCTAGATTACAGGCTCGCTATCGCTCGCTAGGAAAAAATCGACAGCTAAGTGGCACGAAAGTTCTTGATAATGATAAAGAAAGGGGACGAAAGTCTTAAATTTGACAAACTAATGGGGCGAACGTGTTAAAATGTCAAAACTAATGGGGTAAATATAAGAGAGAAGGGGGTCCAGAAAAAGAAAACCAGCCTCCTCTTAAGTGTCATGAGATGCCTTTACTTATTAGACCTATTATTGATATTTACTCTTATTATAATTCATAGACCTATAAGAAAGCCTATTGAATTGTGCTGGTACTTGTTTATGGCTTGTGTTGTCCCTATTCTTGCTCTGTCTCGAGTCGGCCACGCCCCCCCCCCCCCAAAAAAAAAAGGAAAAGGGGGATTGGGCCTGAGTAGATAGATAGGTAGATATAGATAGATAGATATAGATAGATAGATATAGATATATAGATAGATAGATAGATATACTTGTTTATGGCTAACAGTACCGGTGGTCATTTTTTATTTTATTTCAGCTACATTTAGCCGATATTCTGAAGCTTAGAAGGGAAATATGGTAGCTAAAAGGATTGATTGAGATAGTCTGCAGCCTTTTAATGTGTAGACGTCCTTCCTAAGCTGAATAAAATTGTCTAATATTGCCAGGATATAATGAAGACGACGTCACCGGTACTGAAGGGTTTAAAACAGGTGTATTTCGTGCATGGGTAAATTTAGGTTTTTATACCTTTAATAGTGGTTAATTTATGGATTATTATGTTTTGTCCACCAACCAACTTCAACTCTAAACTCAATTTATGAAATCAACAAATACATGTGGCACTCCAAGGACTCGAACCTAGGATACTCACATACCATACCATATTTTTATCCGAACGATTTTGAAGCTAATGTGTTTCTCTTTGAATTGTGCCCGATCGATTTTGTCAACAGTCTTAGGAAGTATTTTGGCCTGACAACCATGCATACAAGTGTTTGCACGATGGAGCTAATAAGTCGTGTATCAGCTGTCATTGTGTTAGGCTTGTTCTGGGCTGTATTAATGTCTGTCAGATGTTGAATTGGGTGGATAAGTGTAGGAACATGTTGGTATATCTAGCTCAAAAAGAAGAAATCGTGTGTAAATACTGCTGATACCAATTATTGATCAAAACATAATTAGTGCCCAGACATCACTTATTAGGCCGATTGTATTATGTAAGCTGTTAACATCACCACTAACATCCACACTAATTTCCGCAAGCCTGTATAATGCATAATAACATGAATCCTGCCATCCACTAACACGTTCACCTACACTCACGTACGCACACAACACACATGCTGACATACACAAGAGCACATACACACACACACACTCACACACATCCACAGTGGCCAAACGTACTGAATCACTGTATTCTAGTCGCTTGGCTCAGGTAGCGTGGGTTTGAATCCAGCTACCTGAGAATGAGGTTTCTGTTAAAAACTTTCCTGGCTGTTAAAGATAGGTGTAGATGCGCCACCTCTAGGTTCCACCTGGTTCCCTGCTGTTACGTCCTGGGATATATAAACACTGGGCTCTTTTTATTGGACTAGGTATGCGGCAACAAGCAACAACGGAAAACGCTAGATCCAACCCTTATCTATAAACCCAGGCAACAAACCACCCTAAACCGTCAAGAGTCCTGCCTGGACAACGAGGTATCCTATGACTCGGTTACAGGGTGCACGCACTATAGACTGCTGATAGTCAAGCAGGCTATATAAAAGATCACACAATTAAGTTGACTTAAAGCTTCAAGGAAAAGATAGATAACGGAATTAAATTGCAGAAACAATTTAATAACAAACTAGAAGAAAGTACATTTAACGTTACGTTAATTAATACAACTAATCACCCCTGCGTGAAAGAAGGTGAAAGCAAACAGTCCTCAAAACATCGTACAGACAAGATGCGAGTCTCTAAACTGCATGCGGCTACTGTAGGATCTGATGCTTAGCAAAGAAAGTACGTTACGGATTTAGAGAACTCTTAACTCATAAGCAGGAATAAATACTAGTGATAGGACCTACAGTGTATAATGGCATAGGTATAATTAAATAAAGGCAGCAACTCGCAACATAACCACATACAAGTGTGCTTCTCACTCTTAGTCAGGCAAGCCTGCTCGGACAGAGTCTCTAAGCCACACCCTGACTCACAATGCTCACAAAAACGGTAAACTGTGGCACAATAACAATCATACAGAGATAATAAACCCCTAGCTGTTAATCTGCCAGGTGGCAGAGGTCTAGCTGGAAGGATATAGGCTTCGGATACCCGGGCTGAGCCACCTGCTCTAGCCTAAGGACGTTCCCAGGTCTGTTCGCCAAATTACTCTAATTGAAAGGGTGCTCTCTTGAGAGACTCAGAATGCAAGTATCCGACTCTCTCCTGGCGACCCTAAAACAAAAGCAAGACGTGCTAGCGCAGTGCTGAGTGGACTACGCAAGGGCCCTCACACAACACAACGCTAGACACACAGGGACACAGACAAGAAAATGCCCCCAGACTCCCACGGGTATCCTAGTAAAGTCGTGCGGGTCCACGGGACTCGCACCAGCAGACGTTACTTAAAGGATCGCAAAAAGCCTCCTCTCCGGTCTAGCCCCTGCTAACCTGACACAAGAACACACTAGCAAGCATGAAACCACCAAATATGAGACAACAAAAAAGCTTCCTAGGTCTAATTAACAATTACATCCCTGCATAAGGCCCAAAATCCTATCTAGTTATCTGAGAGCTCGTCGTTAATACAATAATAGATATAAGGTCTATCAAGGGGATGGGATAATTAAATAGATTGGTGAAGTAGTGGAAGAAGGTATACAAAGTAAGAGAGAACGTTTCTAAGTGGGGTTGAGAGGGATAGATATCAAGGGGGTCCGAATGGTACGACAATGAGGTGAGCTCTAAGTCTTGAATCTGTCTGGCATGCAGAATACATCCCAGGCTCGGCAACACTCAACACAGTTGCCTGTTCAAAATCCTCTACCCCGTGCCTGAGTCGAAACTAAGCCTAACGTTGCAATCAAATGCATGTGGCAGCGCTTCAGGCTCGTCCCAAGCTGGACTCTCCGCGCGAAGCAACGTCCCAAGCCGGTCTCTCTCTCCCGCTCGTCTCTTCCCGCTCTCACTAGACTTACATCTTATATATTATAATGAAACAATCAACTATCGAGAATAAAATACACTAAGATGCGTTGGGTAAGAATAAGGGCAGCTTCAAGCTGTGAAACAACATAAGAATATCCCAGACATTAGTTACATTGTCGTAGGATATATACTAAGGGAAAGCCTGCAGGCCGGCGACCACCAGCCGGTTTCTAAACGGCTGGGCAGCCGACGCGCGCGCATGCCCGCACGTGGTTACTATGCAGAAGCGTCACACCTCCCCAAGATATAAGACCCTTGACTAAGTTCTTCATATCTAACAGAAAGCTTCTCATAGTACCACACACTGTTGCGACACAAGGCACTATATATAAAAAAATAAATAAAGACTGTTGCGCTCCACCGAGCAAGTTCAACTAACTCAGCGACAATAAGCAAAAACATTCAACTTAGATACTGCTACAACATCTTATACAAAATTCTACACGTTATAAAAAATAAAGAGTTTTTATAAGTTTTTTTGCTTTTTTAATTTGTTTTTTTCGGCTGAACTACAGTGACAGCCTATTTTCCTTCACACTCAACCCTCAATCCTGTGGCAGTCTAACCAACATCATCCACCCTTGATAGACAATCCGCTATCACGTTATCAGAACCGGCAATATGGCGTATGTCCAGATTATACTCCTGAAGCATGAGTGACCCCCTGGTCAGCCTCATATTCCGGTTATGAAACTGATTCAAGAATTTCAGAGGGTGATGATCGGTATAAACCACTACGACTGGTCCGAAAGCAGGAACATATACATCGAAGTGCCTGAGCGCCAGCACTGTCGCCAGGAGATCTTTTTCAATTACATAGTAATTCCTTTGTGCACTATTGAATTTTTTACTGTAAAAACTCACTGGATGTTCGATACCTTCATCATCTGTCTGTAACAAGACAGCCCCAGCCCCTACGCCACTGGCATCAGTCGCCAGCTGAAAAGGTCTGCAGAAGTCCGGGGCCCTGAGTATGGGGTGGGTACATAACAGGTGTTTCACCAAGGAAAACGCCTCTGCACACTCAGGAACCCACCGGAACTTCTTGTCCTTAGATAATAAGTCAGTTAAAGGTGCAAGTACAGTCGAATAGCCTTTGATGAAGCGACGATAATAGCCTAATATATCTATAGTACTGTGATAATGACTGCAATATAGTACTGTGATAATGACTGCAATATAGTACTGTGATAATGACTGCAATATAGTACTGTGATAATGACTGCAATATAGTACTGTGATAATGACTGCAATATAGTACTGTGATAATGACTGCAATATAGTAGTGTGATAATGACTGCAATATAGTACTGTGATAATGACTGCAATAGTACTGTGATAATGACTGCAATATAGTAGTGTGATAATGACTGCAATATAGTACTGTGATAATGACTGCAATATAGTACTGTGATAATGACTGCAATATAGTACTGTGATAATGACTGCAATATAGTAGTGTGATAATGACTGCAATATAGTACTGTGATAATGACTGCAATATAGTACTGTGATAATGACTGCAATATAGTACTGTGATAATGACTGCAATATAGTACTGTGATAATGACTGCAATATAGTACTGTGATAATGACTGCAATATAGTACTGTGATAATGACTGCAATATAGTACTGTGATAATGACTGCAATATAGTACTGTGATAATGACTGCAATATGCATCTTATGATTGTTATGTTCATCCCTGGCGATTATAGACATTTTTATTTTTGTTTAATATTAAATTGAAATATGTATATATTGTGTGTATATATATATATATATATATATATATATATATATATATATATATATATATATATATATATTGGGGAGATTATAGGCACCAATCGAGCAGGGCAATACACAGGGGATGCCTCAGAGGCCTGTGTTAAGGGAGTTGCTAGAAGCCTGTTTCATTTGTCTGGCCTTCCTCACAGTTTCTGTTTGTGTCTCACCTACACAGAGAGTATTCCACCTTCTCCTGTTCATTTCACTAAATCAAACAAACACACCACACTTCTTTCCAATACACAACACAAAACCATAATTATCATAATGCTTTATTTTCAGTAAACGTAATATGCTACCTAAAGAAGTCATGTTAAGGGGGAGGTACTCGCTTTTTCTGGACCCTCTTCTCCCTCATGCTTAGACCCATTAGTTTTGCGATTTTAAGACGTTCGTTCACTAGTTTACCAATTTTGAGACCTTTCACCCCATTACTTTGTCAATATTAAGACCTATCGTGCCGTTTAGGTGTCGATTTTGTTCTGGCGAGCGATAGATAGCCGGTAATTGTTTAAGGAACCGGCCTCCGGCCGGGACATTTTTCTACCGAAAAATGCACAAATATATCTTGAAAGGGGGTATATGTTTTTTTTTTTTTTTTTTTTAAAGCTTGATGGAGGTCTAACGAGGAAACTAAAAATGAAATGAATAAGTAGCCCCCACCCCCTAAAAAACAAAAACAAAAATCAAGCACTAGCCCCTTAAGTCAAAGTAGTTGCTTAAGAACAATGCATATCAAACCATTCAAATTATACACGTACCGGGTACTAAATATAGATTTTAGATGAAATATGACAAGCCCATGTATCAGCTTAACCCCTTCAGTACCGGTGACGTCCTATTCATTATATTTTGGTAACTTTTAGATGATAATATTCAGCTTAGGAAGGCCCTCTAACAATGAAAAGGAAGCAGACTATCTCAATTAATCCATTAAGAGACCACACACCCTTCCTAAGCTAAAGAAAATCGTATAATAGTTGCCAGAAAGTTATGAAAAGTAGCAGACTATCTCAATAAATCCTTTAAGATACCACATACCCTTCCTAAGCTAAAGAAAAACATTTAATAGTTGCCAGAAAATTATGAAAAGTACATCACCGGTACTGAAGGGGTTAACCCATTGAGGGTATGACGCGTGTTATCCGTTTATTCTCGCAATTAACCCATTGACTCCCACAATCCCTTCCGAAGCTGAATAAAATCGTCTGGTGATAGCCAGAATAGCAGACAGAAATGTGTCATAGTATCCGAAGGGGTTAAGGGGAGATTTCCACTTGAGGTTTTTTTCTGGATCCCTTTCTCCCTCATGTTTAGCCCCATTGCTTTTGGGGGTTTAAGACGTTCGTCCCATTTGTTTGGCGATTTTAAGACCTTTCGCCCCATTTCTGTCAATTGTAAGACCTTTCGTGCCATTTAGGTGTCGATTTTTTCCTGGCGAGCGCTAGCGAGCCTGTAATGTAAGACGAGCCGGCCTTCGGCCGAGACATTTTTCTACCAACAAATGTACATATTTATCTTGAAAGGAGGTCTAGGGGTGTATTTTTAAACTTGAAAAAGATCTAGGGAACAAACTATGAAAATAATAAAAAATATACACAAATGAGCAAATAAATACGCCCATCCCCCCTTAAGGAGTTGAAGTATGCAGGGAAGGAAAGAAGCAAGCAAAATTATAATCTCAATATATGCTTGCTATAATTTTGAGCGGAGTTCTGGTAAGAATGTATGATATAATCTCCAATATAATGTAAATGATTCATGATATAATTTAAAGTATGTATATAATCTATGCTATAATCTAGAGTATGTAATATAATATACACTATAATCTACAGTATGTATATAATCTACAGTATGTATATAATTTACACTATAATCTACAGTATGTATATAATTTACACTATAATCTACAGTATGTATATAATTTACACTATAATCTACAGTATGTATATAATTTACACTATAATCTACAGTATGTATATAATTTACACTATAATCTACAGTATTTATATAATCTATAATACAATCTAGAGTAAGTTAGTCTATCTATCTATCTATCTATTGCCTGACGCCGTGATCCCCGAAGGGGTGGCCACGAACGAACCGCCCCCATACACCTCTGTCCCCAGTCAGTCGACGCCCCTCCCCCCAACCAGCACCGCCTTCGTTCATGTACTTCCTCACTCCATCCTTCCACCTCTCATTCGGTCTACCTCTCCCTCTCTGTCCCTCCACCTCGCTCTCGTACACCCTCTTAGTCATTCTCTCGCTTTCCATACGTTCCATATGGCCGAACCATCTCAAGCTGTTCCTTTTCACACTTTCCAGCACATCTACCTCCACACCACACCTCCTTCTTACTTCCTCATTAGTCTGTTTATCCCTCCATGTAACTCCGCACGCACTTCTTAAGTAATTCATTTCCCCTGCTCTCACTCTTGGTCTGAGTCTCTCAACCAACGTCCATGCTTCGCTTCCGTAAGTCAGTGTCGGGATTACCACACTGTCATGCAAGGACTTCTTCACTTCCATACTGACCACCCTATTTCTTATTACTGCTTTTAGCGTTCCTACAACCTTCTTCCCTTGTTGTTCCCTCTCCCGCACTTCTTCATCCATAGTCCCATCTTTACTCAACACACTGCCCAGATACTTAAAAGAGTTGACGATCTCCATAGCCTGACCGTTCAGCTTCACCTCACACTCTGTGACTTCACCCCTTTCGAAGACTATAACCTTGCTCTTCCCCGCATTTACCTTCAAATTCCGTTTTTCGCACACGGTTCCAAACTCATTTACCAGACCCTGCAACTCCCATTCATTATCACTCATCAGAACTGTATCATCCACAAACAGCAGTATAGGTAGCTTCCACTCAATTCCCTCCCTTTTCAGCGATACACCAACATCCACTGCTCTTGATAGTATTTCTCTCATGACTCCATCCATATATACAGTAAACAACCACGGGGACATCACACACCCCTGTTTCAAACCAACATTCAGGTCAAATAACTCGCTCTGCTCACTCTCCACACGTACTGCCGCCTTTGTACCCTCATACATGCTCTTCACTGCTTTCAGCAACTTGCCATCTACTCCGTATATTCTAAGTACCGGTACTTTCCACAAACCTTCTCTATCCACTCTGTCATAGGCCTTCTCAAAGTCCATAAAGGCAACATACACCTTTTGTTTCTTCTCCAGATATTTCTCCACAACACAATTCAGGGTAAAAATCTTATCTACACATCCTCTTCCCTTCCTAAAACCTCCCTGCTCGTCGCCTATCCATTTCTCCGTTCTCACTCTCACTCTCTCAATCACTACCCTACTGTATACCTTCCCTACTACGCTTAGAAGACATATTCCTCGGTGGTTACCACACACTCATCTTTCCCCTTTGCCCTTATATAGGGAGACTATTATGCCAGTCTTCCAGTCATCGGGTGCACTCCCCTTCTCAAATGCTAGTTTGCAAATTTTCCATACCCATTCGATCACTATCTCACCACCATACCTCAACATTTCCCCACACACTCCTTCTGTTCCTGGTGCTTTCCCCAACTTCACTCTTTTCATAGCTTCCCACACTTCTGACCTCCTGATCCCCACCTCCTCCTCCACTACTTCTCTTCTTCCCCCTCCCATACCATATCCAGCTATGTTTGCTGGCTCTTCATTCCTTACATTTAGCAACTCATTGAAGTACTCCCTCCATCTTTCGACTCTCTCTTGCTTTCTCGGCTAGCATTCTCCCATTCTTATCTTTCACACCCTCCTGTTTCCCTTGCTACCTTCCCTAACTTTCTTGACTTCTTTCCAGAACAGTTTCTTACTCTCCCTCCATTTTACACTCAGATTCCTTCCAAATTCCTCATCTACTCTTCTCTTACTTTCCTTCACTACTCTCTTCACCCCCCTCTTACTCTCCACATACCTTGCTCGTTTCTGTAAGTTAGTATGTATATAATTTACACTATAATTTAAAGTATGTATATAATCTGTGCTATAATCTTGAATATGTACTGTATATAATCTACACTATAATCTATAGTATGTATATAATCTACACTATAATCTATATTATGTATATAATCTACACTATAATCTATAGTATGTATATAATCTACAGTATGTATTTAGTCTACACTATAATCTACAGTATGTATACAATCTACACTATAATGTAAAGTAAGTCTGTCTATAATCTACACTATAATCTATAGTATGTATATAATTTGCACTATAATCTACAGTATGTATATAATCGACACTATAATCTAAAATATATATGTATATAATCGACACTATAATCTATAGTATGTATATAATTACACTATAATCTACAGTATGTATATAATCCACACTATAATCTAAAATATGAATGTATATAATCTGCACTATAATCTAGAGTAGGTATGTATATAATCTATAATACAATCTATAGTATGTATATAATCTACACTATAATCTAAAATATACATGTATACAATCTACACTATAATCTAGAGTAAGTATGTATATAATCCAAACAATTATCTAGATTAAGGCCACCGGATACATATTGTCGGGGTTAGTAAGGTGCTCTGACAAACTACTTAGATATTTTGCTGAAGAATATTGCACTGGCAAATTATATAGCACCTAATTCTGGCGCCCAGTCCGACCATGTAGCTCTTTCTCTGTCCCTTTAGTGTGTGTGTGTGTGTGTGTGTGTGTGTGTGTGTGTGTGTGTGTGTGTGTGTGTGTGTGTGTGTTTTCTTTCTCTGTCTGTCTGTCTGTCTGTCTGTCTCTCTCTCTCTGTATTTATTTTTCTTTCAGTGTCTTTAGTGCTTTACCTGTGAGATTTGTTTTCTCTCTCTCTCTCTCTCTCTCTCTCTCTCTCTCTCTCTCTCTCTCTTTCTCTGTTTCTTTCAGCGCCAATGACCTTTTCTGTTGCGCTGCCATGTCGAGATGTTTTAATCAATCACGTAATAATTCCCCTGACGCTTTGCAAGAGATATTTATGCAAATTACTTTTACCAGTTTGAAGACATAGCACTTGAGCCATCTCTGTTAACATAGGGTCTCTAGGCCATTCTGTACCGGTGACGTCCATTTCAATATATTCTGGCTACCGTAAGACGATATTATTCAGTTTAAAAAGAGCCTCCAGCAATTAACAGGCTTCGGACTATCTCACTTGACCCTTTTCACTACCACAGATTTTTCTTAAACTGCACAATTTTTTTAAATATATAGGACCTAGCTAGGAAATAGATTGAAAAAAAAAAAAAAAACGTCGCCGGTACAGAAGTGGCTAGGCTACCACATCCCGGTTGTAGATAAATAACTTGAGAGAGAGAGAGAGAGAGAGAGAGAGAGAGAGAGAGAGAGAGAGAGAGAGAGAGAGAGAGAGAGAGGGCGAGAGAGAGAGAGAGGAGAGAAGAGAGAGAGAGAGAGAGAGAGAGAGGAGGAGAGAGAGAGGAGAGGAGAGAGAGAGAATCTCTATCTCCGCCTCGCTCACGTCGCTAAACAAACTTTGACCTACGCGTCCAAACTTCACAGTGTATTAATTTCCTAATCTAAATGGAAATGTGAAATCTCGGTTCTTACTCGGAGAAAATGTGTTATTTGCGTCAACCTTTAGTGAGAGAGAGAGAGAGAGAGAGAGAGAGAGAGAGAGAGAGAGAGAGAGAGAGAGAGAGAGAGAGAGAGAGAGAAACAAAAAAATCTCCGCCTCGCTCACGTCGCTAAACAACCTTTGACCTACGCGTCCAAACATCAGTGTATTAATTTCCTAATCTAAATGGAAATGTGAAACCTCGGCTCTTAGTCGGAGAAAATGTGTTATTTGAGTCAACCATTAGTGTCATCCGGGTTAGAGTTCTTATTCCGATCTTTGCCGGTTGGAATTAACCCTTCTGTACCGGCGACGTCTTGTTAATATTATTCTAGCTATACTTAAGACGACTTTGGGCAGTTTAAGAAGGATCTGTGGTACTCAAAAGGGTTAAGTGAGATAGTTCGAAGCCTGTAAATTGTTGGAAGATCTTTTTTTTTTTGCTGAATCCAATCGTCTAACAGTAGCCAGAATACACTTATAATGACGACACCGGGACAGAAAGGGTTAATGAGAAGATTCGATTGATTCCGGGACAGATTCGAAACCTTGAAGCCACGATGTGTCAAGAACAACCAATAACTTACGGGGAGATGGGCCGGTTTTCTGGTACCTCTTCTTCCTCATGTTTATCCCCATTAGTTTTCAGATTATGAGGCGCTCGGCCCATTAGTTTGGCGATTTTAAGACTTTTCGCCCCATTTCTTTTCATTTCGTGTGATTTAAGTGTCGATTTTTTCCTGGCGAGCGATAGCGAGCTTGTAATTTAAAAGGAACCGGCGTTCATCCGGGAAACTTTTCTATTGAATAAATGTACAAATTTATCTTCAAGGAGGGTCTTAGGCGGGTGTTTTTTAAGCTTGATGGAGGTCTAGGGAGGAAACTAAAAACAATATATAAACAAATACACACATGAGCTAGTAAATACGCCCATCCCCCCTTAACCCTTTCATTACCGAGCCGTCCTTTTAATGTTATTCTGGCTACTGTTAGACGATCTTATTCAGCTTAAAAGGGGCTTCCAGCAATGATAAGGCTTCCAACTATCTCACTTAGCCCTTTTTTACTACCGCAGATCCTTCTTAAAACTCCACAAAATCGTCGAAATATACCTAGAATATGATGAAAAAGACGTCGCCGGTACAGAAGGGGTTATAAGGTTCAAAGACGTAGCCGGTACAGAAGGGGTTATAAAGTTCAAAGACGTAGCCGGTACAGAAGGGGTTATAAAGTTCAAAGACGTAGCCGGTACAGAAGGGGTTATAAGGTTCAAAGACGTAGCCGGTACAGAAGGTTCAAAGACGTAGCCGGTTCAAAGACGTAGCCGGTACAGAAGGTTCAAAGACGTAGCCGGTACAGAAGGGGTTATAAGGTTCAAAGATTCGAACTGGAGTAACCTTATACAGTATATTGGACATCAATATCTGCCTGTGGTTTGGGATCGGCTCTATAATGGAATCAGCGCAGTTTCCGTCTGGCCCGATTGCTCTCACTTTCCTCCTTCCTTCCTTGCCAAAAATACCCGCCTGCTTAGCCAGTCAGATTGCCTATTTACCCGGTACAAAGTCTGGGGGGTTCTTTAAAGCATTGGGCGTAAAAATCTTGAGAGAGAGAGAGAGAGAGAGAGAGAGAGAGAGAGAGAGAGAGACGCGGAGATGATAATAAGGGGAGAATTCTATTTAATTATTAAATTTTCCATAATAATAATAAGCCTAATAATAAAGAATGAGCCTAAAAATCGAGAGAGAGAGAGAGAGAGAGAGAGAGAGAGAGAGAGAGAGAGCGAGAACGAGAGAGAGAGAGAAGTAGACGCGGAGATGAAATAAGGGGAGAATTTTATTTATCCATTTTTTTTTCTTTTTTTGTCTATGCGAGTGAGAGAGAAAAAAGGCAGAACTGCCTGTAACGAGTGCCTCCCCCATTACTTTTCCTCCTTAGACCTCCATCAAACTTAAAACATACCCCCAAGACCCCCCTTCGAGATAAATTTGTGCATTTAATTATTATTGTTATTATTTTTCTTTTCGGTCCTAAATTGCAAGCATGCTATCGCTCACCAGGAAAAAAATCGAGACCGACATGGTACGAAAGGTCTTAAAATCGCCAAACTCATGGGGCGAAAGGTCTTAAAATCATTAAACTATTGGGGCGAGTATCTTAAAATCTCCAAACTAATGGGGCTGAAGATGAAGGAGAAAGGGGTCCAGAATATCTCCCCTTAAGGGGGGATGGGCGTATTTATTTGCTCATTTATATATTATAATGTGTTTATTATTTTTTTTAGTTTCCTCCCAAGACCTCCATCAATCTTAAACATACATTAGTCCAAGGCCCTCTTTCAAGATAAATTTGTACATTTTTCGATGGAAAAGTGTCCCGGCCGAAGGCCGGTTCCTCTTAAATTACAGGCTCGCTATCGCTCGCCAGGAAAACCTCGACACCTAAATGACAAAGTCTTAATATTGACAAAGAAATGGGGCGAAAGGTCTTGAAAACGCCAAACTAATGGGCCGAACGTCATATAATCGGAAACCTAATGGGGCTAAGCATGAGGAAGAAGGGGGACCAGAAAAACGGCCCATCTCCCCTTAACACCATTTCTTTATATCGTGTCATACTAAAACATTCAGCTTGCACCGCAGACTTTCCCAGACTTTTGCAGAAATATGGACGAAATGTCTAAGGCGATATGGAAGTGTGTGTGATATTCTCTCTCTCTCTCTCTCTCGACAAAAAGTACGGTATGCGATATGTAAGTTTGTTTTTGTAATGTCTCTATTTCACACACACACAGACACACACACACACACACACACAGACACACACACATACACACAAAAACACACACACACACACACACACACAGCCCATAGCCTAGTAGGTAGAGCTCTCGTCTCACACACGAGGGGTCGGGGGTTCAATCCCCGGCCGGGCGGAGACAAATTGGGCTTGTCTCCTTTCATGTGTTAGCCTCAGTTCACCTAGCTGTAAATAGGTACCTGGAATAAGTGGACGACGTTGTGACGTCCCATCTGGGGTTGGCACAAATGGTACAAGGCGAGATGGGTATCATATGGTTCACCTAAGCTGATGGCTACCTAAGCCTTCGGGCGAGACGGTAGCGTCTATAGTGAGAATGGTACCATACAGATCCACCCTAAGCCTTCGTTTCCGATGTCGCCAATTGGCTAAAAATACAGACTACACACACATCCACAGCCATTCCAACGATACATATAACACCTACACATATAGGAGGCGGGAAATAACGAGCATGCTCACTCCCGCAATACAACTAGAGTAAGTACAACTAGAGTAAGTACACACTCACTCACTCACTCACTCACTCACTCACTCACTCACTCACTCACTCACTCACTCACTCACTCACTCACTCACTCACTCACTCTCTATCTATTTATATCTAATTATCTATCCATTCATCTATCCTCTGTTTCTTTTCAGCTGGCGATAAATTGAATCCCTTGGCAGCAAATGTCTCGATATGTAATGGAAGAATATGAAACTACTTTGTGTCTGCATCATATTAAGACCACGTTTATATAATCAGCACCATATTTCACTACACAATCTTCAACATAACTGAGAAATGTTGATGGGAACTTTGCAATTTACCGTCAGTAGTTGGGGGGGGGAAAAAAAAAAAAAAAAAAAAAAAAAAAAAAAAAAACCACAGTATAGACAAACAGTATGCGATTTTGTCCCTCTCACCATCATCATATCCCCCCCCCCCCCCCCCCCCCCCCCACCACACCCCCCCCCCCCCCCCCCACCACAACCCACCACATTCACTCTTATCACTCACTCTCTCTTTTTTCGATTCTTACTTTTTTTATTCCTACCCCCTGTGGTTGGTGCAAGGGGAGATAACGCCCTGGGTCCCCCCCCCCCCAACCCCCCGGCAGAAAGGTCACCTGATAAATGAGACACAGCAGCAGCAGCATTATTCACACTGTTGTTGTTGTTGTTTTTCTTTTACAGGGCTTACTCACACTTTCCATATTTCACACTTAAGGGGGATGGTTCATTTTTTGGTCGATTATTTTGTTTTCAATTGTTTATTATATATTTCGTTTCCTCCAATTACTGTACATCTCCATTAAAAAAAAAAAAAAAAAAACAGGATCCCCTTTCAGATTGGTATCTAGAATAATGCATAGGGTAATCATAATATCTACATGCTTAAGGGGAGGTATGTCGTATTGCTGGACCCCCTTCTCCCTCATGTTTATCCCCATTAGTTTTTGAGATTTTAAGACGTTCACCCCATTAATTTGTCGATTTTAAGAACCTTCGCCCCATTTCTGTCAATTTTAAGACATTTCGTGCCATTTAGGTGTCAATTTTTTCCCGGCGAGCGATAGCGAGCCTGTAATTTAAGAGGAACCGGCTTTTTCTACCGAACAAAAAATACAAATATAGGCTATCTACTTCTATATTAACCCCTTCTCTACCGGCGACGTCCTTTTAACTTTATTCTGGCAACTATTAGACGATTTTATTCAGGTTTAACAAGGCCTCCAGCAAGTATCAGGCTTCGAAGTAGCACACTTAACCCTTTTTACTACCACAGATCCTGCTTAAACTGCACAAAATCGTCTAAAATATAGCTAGAATGAAACTAAAAAGACGTAGCCGGTATAGAAGGGGTTAAGAATAATAGAATGAGATATCTTGCCAATAGATTTGAATGTTATCACGTTTCACACCTACGTAGTTTGTGCCGCATCGATTCCCTTGCCAACGATCGCCTCAGCATTTTCACCACCGTCGGGTAAATTATAATGTAAAACTTGCAAAATATACAAACCAACACTTATACGAACACAATAAAAAGACAAAACAACTAATCAAACTCGCTATGTGGAAACAATGCTTGAGTAAAATAATAATTTATAAATAAAATAACACAATCCACAATCCTAGGAGACTTCTTCTCCGGAACTTGGCAAGATTCACGTCCGGACCAAATGGGTAAATATTTACGTATTCAATTGTTTAAGTATGTATTACTTTAGTATTATTTACCTATGTGTATATTTATTTATGTATTGTTGGTTTAATTGCGTTTATATATAATTATGAATTTATGTATTATTTCGTTTAATTAATGATTTTATTATCGCTATTTACACATTGTTATTCTTCAAAGGGGCTCAAGGGGGTGTAATTTTAAGCTTGATGGGAGGCCTAGGGAGGAAACTAAACAACATAATAACAACATTAGTAAATGCTCAAAAAAATACGCCCCGCCCCCCCTTAATACAAGCGTCAGGGTACTTACGTTATCTCCTGATGTAGTACCGTACCGTACTGTTTATGTCCGTCCTTCCTTCCTTCTCCGTCCGTACACCTGTCAACAAGAGAATCTATTATATTCTATCCCAATGTTTTCTATCTATCTATATATCAATCTATCTATCTATCTATCTATCTATCTATCTATCTATCTATCTATCTATCTATCTATCTATCTATCTACTCAGGCCCAATCCCCATTTTTTTTTTTTTGCTCTCCATATAATTTCAGCCACCATCACTGTGCCCACATTTCTTAGTTAGAGATATTAAGGGAGCCCACCTCATTTTTTTTTCTCTTTCTCTCCCTCTTTCGTTTGGCTTGTATCCATTCGGCCACATTCAGCCTACTGTTTTAAGACGTTTACCCCCATACAGGTGTTAATATTTTCCTGGCGAGCGGCGGCGAGCCAGCATAAATATATTTTTGTTTTGACAGCAAGCTAAATTTGTACATTTTTCGATAGAAAAAAAAGTCTCCTGCGAAGCCGGATTTCTCCATACAACGCTGGCTCGCTATCGCTCGCCAGGAAGAAATCGATACCTGGATGGGGATAAACGTCTTAAAACAGTTGGCTGAATGGATACAAGGAGGAGAGAAAGATAATAAAAAGTCGGCGACCCCCCTTAATTGTGATCTTGTACTTAACCTTTAACTGTGTTGGTGGTGTAATGGCTTATATGCTTATGTTCTGGGTGTGGTGTCTAGAGTTCGAGTCCCGGGAGGATCATAGGCTTGCATTAGTTTATTCTAGTGCATTGGGGGTTTGTAATGGGGGGATTAATATTAAGAACAGGGTGTTCCTTAAGGAGGGTCACCTGCTTTTTTTTTTATCTTTCTCTCCTTTTCTTTCTTTCTCTGGCTTGTATCCATTCGGCCCCATTCAGCCAACTGTTTTAAGACGGTTATCCCCATTCAGGTGTCAATTTCTTCCTGGCGAGCGTTAGCGAGCCAGCATTGTATTGAGAAATCCGGCTTCGCCGAAGACATTTTTCTATCGAAAAATTTACAAATTTAGCTTGCTGTCAAAACAAAAATATATATATATACTGGCTCGCTACCACTCGCCAGGAAAATATTGACACCTGGATGGGGTAAACGTCTTAAAACAGTAGGCTGAATGGGGCCGAATGGATACAAGCCAAAGAGAGAGGGAGAGAAAGAGAAAAAAAAAGCGAGGTGGGCCCCCTTAATTATCCCTCCTCTGTCCTTGTCTCCTCTCCCCTCCTATACTATTTTTCTCTCCCCTCTCCTTCCCCCTTCTCTCTCCTCCCCCCTTCCTCTCTTTTCGTCTCTTCCCTTCCTCTTCATTCCTCTGTGTATTATCTCCCCCTTCCTCTCTTTTCGTCTCTTCCCCTTCCTCTTCATTCCTCTGTGTATTATCTCCCCCTTCCTCTCTTCCCCTTCCTCTTCATTCCTCTGTGTATTATCTCCTCCTTCCTCTCTTCCCCTTCCTCTTCATTCCTCTGTGTATTATCTCCCCCTTCCTCTCTTCCCCTTCCTCTTCATTCCTCTGTGTATTATCTCCCCCTTCGTCTCTTCCCCTTCCTCTTCATTCCTCTGTGTATTATCTCCCCCTTCGTCTCTTCCCCTTCCTCTTCATTCCTCTGTGTATTATCTCCCCCTTCCCCTCTATCCCTCCCTCTTCCCTCCTCTGTGTATTATCTCCCCTTCTCTCTTCCCCTTCCTCTTCATTCCTCTGTGTATTATCTCCCCCTTCGTCTCTTCCCCTTCTCTTCATTCCTCTGTGTATTATCTCCCCCTTCCTCTCTTCCCCTTCCTCTTCATTCCTCTGTGTATTATCTCCCCCTTCCTCTCTTCCCCTTCCTCTTCATTCCTCTGTGTATTATCTCCCCCTTCGTCTCTTCCCACCTTCTCTCTTGTCTTCCATTCCATTACCTCCCCTCTCTTTCTTTCTCTCTTCTTTCACTTCCATCCTCTGTTCCCTTCTCTTCCGGGCTCTCTTTCCTTCTCTCTTCTCTCTCCCCTCCCCCCTTCTCCCTCCCACTCTCCGCCCACCCTCCCATCCTCCTTTCCTTCTCTCCTCTTCTCCCCTTTCCCCTCCCTCCCCCCCCCCATCCTCCCCTCCCCCACTGCCGGATCCATGCACATCATCAATTAACCTCGGCGTTCTCTTTTACCGCGTCATGTTTCCTAATTCCCGACCCTTTAAAAGCCACGGGTGTGAAATGGGATCAAAACGTTGGCATGCACTCTATCGATTCATGGGATAGATAGGTAGATAGATAGATGCTGCGGGTAGATATATAGATATATATATATATATATATATATATATATATACTGTATAATATATATATATATACCTATATATATATATATATATATATATATATATATATATACTGTATAATTAATTATATATATATATATATATATATATATATATATATATATATATATATATATACATACAGATAGATAGATACACATACACATATATATATATATATATAGATGGATAGGTAGATAGACACAAACTGACATACAGGCACACCCAGATAGATAGATAGACACAGACCGACAGACAGACATATATAGATAGATAAATATATAGAGATAAACAGACAGACAAATACATAGATAGCTAGATGGTAGAGTTCGGGCTTGACTGTGTGTACTGTATACATAGTTAACCCTTTGGAGATTGTGACGCATCTTGACAGTTTACTCTGGCTATCATTAGAAGATTTTATACGGTTTAAGGGGAGTGACCTGCTTTTCTTCTCTTTTTCTGGCTTGTATCCATTTGGCCCCATTCAACCTACTGTTTAAGACGTTTATCCCCACCCAGGTGTCACACTTTTACTGGTGAGCAGAAGCGAGCCAGCATTAATTTTGAATGTTTTTGACAGCAGGCTAAATTTGTACATTTTTCGATAGAAAAATTTCTCCGGCGAAGCCGGATTTCTTCATATAATGCTGGCTCGCTATCGTTCGCCAAGAAGAAATCGACACCTAGATGGGGATAAACGTCTTAAAATAGTTGGTTGAATGGGACCGAATGGATACAAGCCAGAGAAAGAGAGAAAAGGAGAGAAATTAAAAAAAAAGCAGGTCACCCTCCTTAAGAAGAATATGTGGGAATTATAAGGGTAAAGTCTATCTCAATTAACCCTTTGACTATCCCTATATCTATCCCTATATCTATTAACCCTTTGACTATATCCCTTTGACTATCCCTATATCTATTAACCCTTTGACTATATCCCTTTGACTATCCCTATATCTATCCCTTTGACTATCCCTATATCTATCCCTATATCTATTAACCCTTTGACTATATCCCTTTGACTATCCCTATATCTATTAACCCTTTGACTATATCCCTTTGACTATCCCTATATCTATTAACCCTTTGACTATATCCCTTTGACTATCCCTATATCTATTAACCCTTTGACTATATCCCTTTGACTATCCCTATATCTATTTGACTATACACCCTTCCTAATATCAATACAATCGTCTAATAATACATAGAAAGCAGAACAGAAATGCGTCATCGTATCAGACAAAGGGTTATTTTAAAGACAAAATAACAATTAGATTAGAACATCGCGCTAGTTCGTTCACCATACTATTAAGGAGGCCCACCTCGCATTTGTTTTCTCTTTCTCTTCCTCTCTCTTTGGCTTGTATCCAGACGTTTACCCCCATCCAAGTGTCAATATTTTCCTGGCGAGCGGTAGCGAGCCAGCATATATATATTTTTGTTTTGACAGCAAGCTAAATTGTACATTTTTCGATAGAAAAATGTCTCCGGCGTAACCGGATTTCTCCATACAATGATGGTTAGCTATCGCTCGCCAGGAAGAAATCGACACCTAGATGGGGATAAACGTCTTAAAACAGTTGGCTGAATGGGGCCGAATGGATACAAGCCAGAGAGAGAGAAAAGGAGAGAACGATAAAAACAAGCAGGTGACCCCCCTTAAGGTGTCACACGAGCGAATTTTCCGGCAATTTTCGCTGAACAATTTTTTTCTCGTACAATTCTCAGGTTCCTTCGCATTGGAACAGGAAACTAGATCGAAGGTAGATCATGTTAGGCAGTTTAACACCTACAGTCCCGGTGACGTATTTTTTATTTGATTTCAGATACATTTAGACGATTTTATGAAGCTTAAGCCGCTGTCACACGAGCGCTTTTTCCGTCAATTTTCTATGAGCAAGTTTGTTCTCGTGTAATTTCGGGACATTTTCGCACTGGTATCGGTAACTAGACTGAAGGTAGATTATGTTAGGTGGCTGAATTCTGATAAAGTGTCAATTTTGAAGCTTCCAGACCATAATTGCCCGTAAAAATTGCTCGAAAAATGGCTCGTGTGATGGTAGAAAATAGGATTAATTGAGATAGTCTGTCACCTTTTTCATGGGTAGACGTCCTCCCTAAGCTGAATAAAATTGTCCAATAGTTGCCAGAATATAATGCAAAGGACGTCACCGGTACTGCATGGGCTACATCTTACGGAACTATTATTTTCAAGCTGCCAGACAACAATTCCTCGTACAAATTGACGGAAATATCACTCGTTTAAGGGGGGAGATGGGCCGGTTTTCTGGACTAATTTCTCCCTCATGTTTAGCCCCATTAGTTTTCAGATGTTAAGACGTTTGCCCCATTAGTTATCGATTTTGTAAGACCTTTCGCCCCATTTCGTCGTCAATATTTAGACCTTTCGTGCTATTTAAGTGTCGATTTTTGCCCTGGCGAACGATAGTGAGCCTGTAATGTTGGAAGAACCGGCCTTCGGGCGGGACATTTTTCTACCGAAAAATGATACAACTGAATCTAGAAGGGGGATCTAATGGATGTTTTTTTTTTTAAATTTGATGGAGGTCTAGGGAGGAAACTAGAAAAATAATGAATACATGCAAAAATCGCCCAAAAAGTGAACCATCTCCCCTTAACACCGCCTACTAACCAGAGGGAATGGAGTCAATCTGCCCGGAAGCCATAACGCCTTCGCTCTAACTCTTCCAGGAGAATTAACATTATTCAAGTGGTTAACTGATTTGCTTTACATGGAAATAGGTGTCCGAGGGTGAATTGATTAGGTGAGCTATTTCCTGGGATAGACAGTTAAGGGGAGGCAGACCGTTTTTCTGGACCCCCTTCTCCCTAATGCTTAGCCCCACTAGTTTTGAGATTATAAGACGTTCGGCCCATTATTTTGGCGATTTTAACACCTTTCACCCCATTTCGTTGTCAATTTTAAGACCTTTCGTGACAATTAGGGGTCGATTATTTCCTGGCGAGTGATAGCGAGCCTGTAATTTTAAGAGGAACCGGCCTTCGGCCGGGAAATTTTTCTACCGAAAAATGTACACATTTATCTTGAAGTGGGGTCTACTAGGGTTTTTTTTTCTAAGCTTGATGAAGGTCAAGGGAGGAAACTAAAACCATATATGAATAAATGAATAATTAATACACCAAACAAACCTCCCCCTGCCTCCCCTTAAAAGACGAAGATATAGTAATGCAAATAGAAGAAATTGAAAGTAGTGGAAAAATAGTAAGAATAGATATAGAAATAGAAGAAATAGCCATAGGTTTCTTAGGGTGAATTGATTAGTTGAGCTATTTCCTGGGTTAGACAGTTACAGATGAAGAAATAGTAACGGAAATTGAAGGTAGTGGAAAAATATTAGGAATAGATATAGAAATAGAAGAAATAGCCATAGGTTTCTTAGGGTGAATTGATTAGGTGAGCTATTTCCTGGGTTAGACAGTTATACACGAAGAAATAAGGATATATACAGAAATAGAAGAATATAAATAAAATAAATATTAAGGGGAGGCAGACCGTTTTTCTGGACCCCCTTCTCCCTAATGCTTAGCCCCACTAGTTTTGAAATTATAAGACGTTCGGCCCATTATTTTGGCGATTTTAACACCTTTCACCCCATTTCGTTGTCAATTTTAAGACCTTTCGTGACAATTAGGGGTCGATTATTTCCTGGCGAGTGATAGCGAGCCTGTAATTTTAAGAGGAACCGGCCTTCGGCCGGGAAATTTTTCTACCGAAAAATGTACACATTTATCTTGAAGTGGGGTCTACTAGGTTTTTTTTTCTAAGCTTGATGAAGGTCAAGGGAGGAAACTAAAACCATATATGAATAAATGAATTAATACACCAAACAAACGGTCTGCCTCCCCTTAAAAGACGAAGATATAGTAATGTAAATAGAAGAAATTGAAAGTAGTGGAAAAATAGTAAGAATAGATATAGAAATAGAAGAAATAGCCATAGGTTTCTTAGGGTGAATTGATTAGGTGAGCTATTTCCTGGGTTAGACAGTTACAGATGAAGATATAGTAACGGAAATAGAAGAAATTGAAGGTAGTGGAAAAATATTAGGAATAGATATAGAAATAGAAGAAATAGCCATAAGTTTCTTTGGCTGAATTGATTAGGTGAGCTATTTCCTGGGTTAGACAGTTATACACGAAGAAATAAGGATATATACAGAAATGCAAGAACCCAATGCAATTAACTTAAGGGGAGGCACGACCGGTTTTCTGGACCCCCTTTTTTTAGCCCTAGTTTTGGATTATAAGACGTTCGCGGCCCCGCCCATTAGCTTGGCAATTTTTGTTCACCCTTTCGCCCCATTTCGTTGTCAATGTAAGACTTGTGCATTTAGGTGTCGATTATTCTGGCGGAGGCGAGCCTGCCATAGAGGAGGAAACGGCCTTCGGCCGGGAAATTTTCTACCGAAAAATGTACAAATTTGTCTATTTTTATTTTTTCTAAGCTTGATGGAGGTCTAGGGAGGAAACTAAACAATTATATGAATAAATTAATTTAGACCAATAGACCAAACAAACGGTCAGTCTCCCCTTAATAGAAAAACGAGAAATATAAATAGGTGTCCGCGTGTGAATAGAGTAGGTGAGCTATTTCCTGGGTTAGACAGTGACAGACGAGACATAGAGATAGAAATAGAACCACAAGATGTACAAGAAATATAAATGGAAGAGTATATACTATATTATACAGTATATATACATACACTTAACGCAGACAATGTCACTAAAGACGTCTTAACGATATGAACAATGTCAACATAATAGCTGACCAGCCAAACTCTGTCGAAAAAGGCAGACCCAAAGTAAAAATAAAAGATTTTGTTCAACTGGCCAAGAATTGATTAGCCTAAAGTGCTAAAAATCAAATTGCTGCAAAAAAATAAAATAAAATAAAAATAAAAATAAAAATACAAATACAAATACAAAAGTCACGTCACAGTTTTTCTTGAGCCCCCCCCCCCCCATTCGGAATTGTTCATCCCTTGAGCGATATGTTATTGGAATGTCAAGAGGTTTATTGCAATACACGAGAGAACTGGACGGGAGCAGAAAAATAGTTGTGTTTTGTATGTTGTGTGGGTGGGGGGGTGGGGGGGGGGGGGGGGGGGCCTGTGACTATCTAAAGGGGAGATCTTTATATATGTGTGTAATTAGTTTTCATCTATTTACTTTTTTTAGTTTCCTCCCTCGACTTCCCCAAGAATTCGAACACATTTCTGCCAACATTTTAAACACACGCCTGATGCATATTACTATACTATCGTTTTGGCTGAATGAGGATATGTTAATGAGGTCGGCCTAACCAGGGTGTCAAACCGCAGCAATGTTGTTTGAAGACTTGAATGAATATGAGAAGGAATACAAGAAAATTAAAATATAATAGCATTGTTTTGGCCATGTTATCCCTTCCAAAGACACAATTTGATCTATGAACCATAATTTTAGCTCTACAGTGCTGTACATACACAACAATAGTGAATACAAATAATGGATCGGCTTTTCTTTAAGGGGGGTCACCGGCTTTTTTAGCTTTCTCTCCTTTTCTCTCTTTCCATGGCTTGTATCCATTCGGCCCCATTCAGCCAACTGTTTTAAGACGTTTATCCCCATCCAGGTGTCAATTTCTTCTTGGCAAGCGATAGCAAGCCAGCATTGTATGGAGAAATCCGGCTTCGCCGGAAACGTAAAAAATGTAGCTTGTTGTAAAAAAAAACATATGCTGGCTCGCTACCGCTCGCCAGGAAAATATTGACACCTGGATGGGGCCATTTAAACAGTAGGCTGAATGGGGCCTAATGGATACAAGCCAAAGAAAGAGGGAGAGAAAGAGAGAAAAACAGCGAGGTGAGGTCCCTTAACACCTTGTTTCATACATATGTTCAAATTCTACATCTTTATAATTAATACCACTTTACTGCAACATTACAATTATGCATTATAATTATAACTGTCTTGATAGCGTAATGCATAAGTGCGCGGAATTTCGGTGTGAGTGTCCTAGGTTCGAGTCTCTTAGTGCACATGTATTTGTTGATTTCATTAATTGAGTTTAGAAATGAAGTTGGTTGGTGAAAACAAATATATATATATAATTATATATGCAATTATTATGCTATCATACTATACATTAATGTTCTCTATTGCATTCAAACCACTGACATTATACTCGACACCTGCAGCCTTCGTGGAAGCGGTCTATTAGCTACAGTAGGGAATAATTACTCGGCCGTTAAGGGGAGATGGGTAGTTTTTCTGGTCCCCCTTCTCCCTCATGTTTTGCCTCATTAGTTTTCAGATGTTATGATGTTCGGCTCATTAATAGGCGAGTTTATGACCTTTCGCCCCATTTCTTTGTCAATATTAAGGCTTTTCGTGTCATTTGTGTCGATTTTTTCCTGGCGAGCGATAGCGAGCCTGTATTGTAAGAGGAACCGGCCTTTGGCCGGGAAATTTTTCTATCGAAAAATTTAAAAAATTATCTTAAAGGGGGATCTTGGGGGTGTATTTTTTAAGCTTGATGGAGGTCTAGGGAGGAAACTTTAATTTTTTTTAAATTAATATAAAAATGAGCAAATATATAGGCCCCCCCCGCCCCCTTAATTTGGTCTGTCAAAGGCGAGTGTGGAGTAAGAAATGTAGGTGACATATTACTGTTTGGTAGAGCTAGTGTGTTTGTTAATGAGGGGGCAACATAGATAGATAGATGGATAGATAGATAGATAGATAAATAAATATATAGAACGACAATAGATAGATAGATAGGCCTACATAGATAGATAGAACGATATATATATATATATATATATATATATATATATATATATAGAGAGAGAGAGAGAGAGAGAGAGAGAGAGAGAGAGAGAGAGAGAGAGAGAGAGAGAGAGAGAGAGCGAGAGCGAGAGCGAGAGCGAGAGCGAGCGAGAGAGAGATAGATAGACAGAACGATAGATAGAGATAGATAAAGATAAACAGTGTTACCAATTACTGCCAGGTTCCTTTGAATATACTCTAGTGTGTCTGCTACCGTATAATTATGTTAGGTAGAGTTAGGGGAGTGAGGTAGTCAATTAGGGGCTATATATGACCCCATCACACTTCCTCTACCCAAGTTGGCTCGTTACTGAATTAATAACGAGCAGGATGGCGGCTCGTACATGGAACACCGGTAAAGGAAGGTGTGTTGTGTGTTGTTGTGAGTGTGTGTGTGTGTTGTAGTGTGTGTGTGTGTGTGTGTTGTAGTGAGTGTGTGTGTGTGTTGTAGTGTGTGTGTGTGTTGTATTGAGTGTGTGTGTGTGTGTTGTAGTGAGTGTGTTGTAGTGAGTGTGTGTTGTAGTGTGTGTGTATGTTTGTATGTGTATGAGTGTGTGTGGGTTGTAGTGTGTGTTGTAGTGTGTGTGGGTTGTAGTGTGTGAGAGTGTGTGTGTGTTGTAGTGTGTGTGTGTGTGTTGTAGTGTATGTGTTGAAGTGTGTGTGTATGTGTTGTAGTTTGTGTGTGAGTGTGTGTGTGTGTGTGTGTGTGTTGTAGTGTGTGTGTGTGTGTGTGTTGTAGTGTGTGTGTGTGTGTGTTGTGACGCCTCCCGGCGCTGGCAGAATGGTTGCGTGGGGCATTGCAGCTCGCTAGCGCTCGCCAGGATGGGGGGATAGGCTACAGTTGTCCTAGAATGATCTGCTTTATTTCATTAGGGTCGTGTTGCCACAGACTGTCTAGAAATGGTCTTTGTTTTGGTCTGTGACTGCGCCTTGTATTTTATATTCGCTATAATATAAATGTTGCTTGTGTGAGAGGCGAGCGAGAGAGTGACGGGGTACACCTGGCAGCGGGGTTAGCTATCACGCGGCCCGCTTGGGCGCTGACGGCGTTGGCGGCCGGGTGGTCAACTAGTCCCCTCCCATCGCGGCCTCGTGTTCTTTACCAGCTCAGAGCTTGCCTGACACGCGTATCGTCTACATCCTTTGCAATTCTGTCCCCCATACTTGCCACTTTGCATACTATTTCTCTCTCTCGACTTCTCCTTTCTCATTCTCTAATCTTTATTAAACTCAACATCCCTTCTGGTTTCAGCATAGACGTTCACCGTCGGCCAGTCGTATTGTACGCGAAGCTCTCAGATATTTCCATGTATTAGGCTTTAATGGAGGTTTGGAGAGACGGACTTTTCCGTGTGTGTCCTCTCTCGGGAAGGTTGTAGACCGGTATATGTCTCCCTGGCAAACGTGTTGAGTGATCTGCTTGGTTATTTAAAGCTGTAGACTAGGGGTAGGGGTACTGTGTCGTTGTCTCCGATGTGTGCAGTGTTAGCTAAGCCCTGCACGACATCGACAGGTACTGTGGGAGCCTAAGTTGTCTTCGGGTGGGTTTACCTTGCGAGCACAGCGCTGTGGTGTGAGAGGGCCATAGCCTATCCCTCACAACATAGTGCTGCTCTTTGTGTTGACTTCTGAGGGATCGCCAGGATAGAACTAGGTACTAGAGACCTAGATATATCAAGAGAGCATCCCCGTCATATAACGTAATCTTCATTATACCACCTTCGGACAACGTTAGGCTACGTGCCGCATGCTCGCCCATTGTTGCCCTGCCTTGATACCCCAGCTAGACTTTATTAACTGAGCAGACACTGGTTAGAGATAAGCCCCATTATTATATGTATGCAGCATTATTATTCACTGCACTTTTGAGCCGAGGTTGTTGTTGAGTTGCACAACCCGAGTAGGCTGGTGCGTTGTGTCACAAAGCATTTCTTTAGTTGTCGAGCATTACTACCTTTGCGCAGTCTTTATTATTCGCCTGCCTATTATTACTATATGTCCTAAGCATTTATTGTGACCCG
>CM064567.1:17857142-17867142 GCA_032716605.1 Paralithodes platypus
AAAAGCTGAGAACAGTTAATCACAATCAGTAGCACAGATTTATATTATGTTAGGAGAGAACGAATTTTTTGAGAGAGGAGCAGGAGAAGAGAAGAGAGAGAGAGCGAAAGAAAGAAAGAAAGAAAGAAAGAAAGAAAGAAGAGGATAGAAATGAAGAAAGCGGAAAGAAAGAAAGAAAGAAGCAAGAAAGAAAGAAGAGGAGAGAGGAGGAGAGAGAGAGAGAGAGAAATAAAGAAAGAAAGGAAAGAGAGAGAGAGCGGAGAGAGAAAGAAAGAAAGAGAGAGCTCCATAGACTACATAGATACACAGACCACAAACCTCAAGGTCTTACTAGGCAGTCTGGCCTTACAAACTATAATATGCATATATGCATATATACACATATCACACACACATCATACTATACATATATATTTACATATATATACACATACATATACACATACTACATACCCATTAGATATAACAGTCTATATATACATACTGTCCAGTGCAACACACATACATATACATAAATTTTTTTTTTTTTTTTTTTTTTTTTCCATTCATATCACCCCAGCCCTCTGCAGATAGAGGTCAAGCCTTCCCTTGAAGGCGTTTATTGTGTCGCTCTCCACCACTCTCGCTGGTAGTAAAACCAGGAAGGAGGACCGAAGACAGCGAGGACGGCAATCTACAAAGGAATTAAATACTAATCCGTCAGAACCGCGAATTTGGATAAAGCTCCACCAACACGACCCAAATTCAAAACCGTCAGGGATAACGACCGAGGACCGAGGACAGCCATGAATGTAAATGTAGATCCGACCAGAACCAAAAATTCGCTGAAAGAACGATCTGCGAGTTCTAAAACCGCAACTTTAAAGGTTTTCTATGCAAACGCTCGTAGCATACGCAATAAATTTTCAGATTTAGAGGAACTAGTGTTTACAGAAAATTATGATGTGATTGGCATAACAGAATCTTGGCTCAATACACAAGATAGAGACTTTTTAGCAGAGTATTCACTTCCCGGTTATGTAATGGTTGAGAACAGCCGAATAAATAAAAATGGAGGTGGCGTTTTATTTTATATCAAAGAAAGTCTTAACCCGACCCTCGTGTCAAAACCTCAAATTGTGAACGTCGACACATCTTTTGTGCTAATAAAGAATAATAAAGGTACAAAAATAATACTTGCGTTAATATACAGACCTCCAGCTCAATCAGTGCAAACTGACCGAGAAATTTACGAACAAATTGCAGATGTAAGTAACTCACAAGATACCGTAATTTTGGCGACTTTAATTTACCTGTGACCAAGTGGGGCGATACTCTTACTTCACACTCCGGACATGACTTGTATACGAACTTGCAAGAGAGTTCGCTTTATCAATTTGTTCGAATGCCGACCCGTGGTAATAACGTTCTTGACATTGTACTTGCAACAAAAGAAGAATTGATAGAGAATTTGAATGTTGGTGATGAATTCAGTAACAGCGACCATCGTACGATAACTTTCACTTTAAAGTTTACTAGTAACGAACCAAATAGTAGCATCGAAAAAGTACCTAATTTCAAGAAAGCAAACTTCCATAAACTTAGAGCTATGTTTAAAGAAACTGACTGGAGCTTTTTAATTAACAATAACGACATAAATACATCTTGGAAGTTATTCGAAACCACTTACCTAAAAGCAGTGCAAGACTGCATACCATCGAAAATACGGCGTCCAGGCCATAATAATAAGCCCAAATGGTGGAATAAAGATATTTCAAACTGCCTGCTTGCTAAAAAATGTGCTAATGAGAGATTAAAATCCTCACAAAATGACGAAGAACGGGTGAAATTTGTAGAGCTACGACGCAAAGCCAAAAAGTTAATTAAGCAAAGTAAAAAGACCTTAGAGTTACATATTGCGAATCAAAGTAAAACAAACCCGAAAGAATTCTATAGTTATATCAGAAAGAAAAAAGTAGTTACTTCAACTGTTGGACCGTTAGTCGATGAAAAAGGAGAATACACCAAAGACGAAGTACAAATGAGTAATGCCCTCAATACCTTCTTTGCATCAGTTTTTACAACAGAAGACCTCAGTGATATCCCTACACCATCGCCGATTCAGATTGATAATTCAGATGTTCTAAGCAATATCACCGTTACAGAGAGAGAAGTATTGAATTGTTTAGATAAACTCAAGGTAAATAAAACGCCAGGACCTGATACAATCTCGCCTAGAGTTCTAAAGGAAGCTAAGAATGAGCCCTCAAACCCACTGACATTACTATTCAATAAATCCTTGCAGTCTGGAACTATGCCTGATCAGTGGAAGCTAGCCAACGTAACACCGATATTCAAAAAAGGCAGCAAATCCCTACCCAGTAACTATCGTCCAATTAGCTTAACCTCAGTTGTATGTAAAATGCTAGAAACGGTCATACGAGACAGACTCGTAAATCACTTGGAGGAAAATAACATACTTAAAGATACTCAACACGGCTTTCGTAAAAAACGTTCCTGTTTAACAAACCTCTTAGACTTCTTCCACGATATCCTCAACCTCTACGATGAGAGTAAAGCTGTAGATATTATACCTTGATTTTCAAAAGGCCTTTGACAAAGTTCCCCACAAACGTTTACTGCTAAAACTAAAAGCGCATGGAAGACAAGACGGTGTGTTGAAATGGATAGAAAATTGGCTCAGCAACAGAAAGCAAAGGGTAGTCATAAACGGTAAGGCATCTAAATGGACCAATGTAAGTAGCGGGGTACCCCAGGGATCGGTACTAGGACCAATTCTCTTTCTAATTTACATCAACGACATAGATGAGGGTCTCACCTGCACAATCTCAAAATTTGCTGACGATACAAAAATTGCAAATAGCGTACTCTCAAAAGAACACGTTGACGATATGCAACACAATCTAGATAAATTGTCATGTTGGGCCCAATTTGGCAAATGAGTTTCAATGCGGATAAATGTAAAGTACTACATGTCGGATACCTAAATGAGAAAGCAAACTATTCGATGAATGGCACTCAGCTTAAGAATGTAAACAGAGAAACTGATCTGGGAGTAACAATATCGAGTAACCTAAAACCGAGTCAACAATGTTCAGAAGTTGTTAAGAAGGCAAACAAAATAATTGGCTTTATAGGCAGGTCATTTGAGCATAAATCCAAAGAAGTTATCCTAACCCTTTACAATTCCTTAGTCCGCCCTCTTCTGGAATACTGCGTTCAATCCTGGTGCCCTTATTACCAAAAAGATATAAACAAGCTAGAACGAGTTCAAAGTAGAGTTACCAAAATGATACCTAGCCTAAAGAACAAACCATACGAAGAGCGTCTTAGAGAATTAATCTATTTCCTTTAACCCAGCGCAGATTAAGAGGCGACTTAATTCAAGTGTTCAATATCATCAAAGGCATCGACAATATGAACTGTAGTAAGTACTTCACTATCGACCAATCTAATTACACGCGGGGAAACGGTTGCAAAATTATTGGTAAATCTTTTAACTCGCACGAATCTAAGAATTTCTTCTTCAATCCAGTTGTCAACTTGTGAAGCGGGCTTCCCCGAGAAGTTCTAGACTGGCAGCACCGTTGATTCATTTAAATTCCGCCTAGACAAATATTCTCGCATCAAACCCGCGACTGACTGCGTTTGTAAATGAATAACTTTATCCTCCCCTCAGTTACTAACCCATATGTCCCCTACTAACGTCCTAGTCCTGCCACGTTAGTGGCAGGGCAGTAGTTCCCTTTCCAATGTTCCCTTACCCACTCTAAACCACTGTTTGGACACTTGATCCTCAGTGATTTGGAGGACAAGCAACCTAGAAGGGTCACTAGATCTGTTGTTGCTTGATTTCCTTTGTACTCCTTTGTACTCCTTTGTACTCCTTTGGTAGTTTATTCCACTCTGTCGCCACACTGTAGGTGAAGAAACTCTTTGTGACATCTAGGTTTGCCTTTTTGGTTTTTAATTTCATTCCATTTCCGCGAGTTTGATTAGTATTGTTTAATGTGAATAGTGCATTTACATCGGCTTTGTCGAACCTTTAGTATCTTAAAGCACTCAATAAGCTGACCCCTCAACCTCCTCTTTTTTAATGAGAACAGGTTCAATCGTTTAAGTCTTTCTTCATATGGTTTATTTCTTAATGAGGGTATCATCTTCGTCGCTCTACGCTGTACTGACTCGAGTCTTACAATGTCCTTGATCAGATAAGGTGACCAGAACTGCACACCATAATCAAGGTGGGGCCTCACCATACTTTTGAACAGTGGCACTATTACGTTTTCATGTTTATATGTAAATTTTCGTTTAATAAAGCCCAATGATATGTTTGCCTTATTTGCAGCTGCTATACATTGGTCGGAAGTTTTTAGGTTTTCAGATATTAGTACCCCTAGGTCTTTTACTACCGTTGCGGTTTTTATTTGTTTGCCATTAATTTCGTATTTGTATTTCATATTTCTGCTACCAACCTGCAGCACCTGACATTTATCGACATTGAAGGGCATCTGCCATTTTTTCGACCACTCTGATATCTTGTTTAAATCAGAGTGCAACGCATGTCTATCATCTTCCGTCAGGACTGTATTTCCTATTTTTGTATCGTCGGCGAATTTGGAAATGGTGTTGTTTACCCCTACATCGATATCGTTAATGTAAATGAGAAACAGGACCGGTCCAAGGACTGAACCCTGTGGAACTCCACTAGTGACAGGCTCCCACTCGATTCCACTCCATTTATCACCACTCTCTGTCTTCTGTCCGTAAGCCAATTTTTTTATCCAAGAATGAATTTCACCTTTGATACCTATCCTCTCCAGTTTAGCCAATAGTTTTCGGTGAGGCACCTTGTCGAAAGCTTTTTGAAAGTCCAAGAAGATATATCTAGTGATTTCGTCATGTCGTTATATGTGAATAGTTTGTTATAAAATTCAATCAAATTTGTTAGGCATGACTTATTTGATCTAAAGCCGTGTTGACTATTTTTGATTAGGTTGTTTGATTCGAGGTAATCTACAATCTTATCTCTAATGATTTTTTCCATGATTTTTCCTACAATTGAAGTTAGGCTAATTGGTCTGTAATTACTCGCTTTGGCCTTGCTACCCTTCTTGTATATCTGCGTAATGTTCGCATCTTTCCAATCACTCGGTACAATCCCCTGTAGTAGTGATAAGTTAAATAGTTGTGTCAGGGGTTTTGCTATTTCGTCCTTGACATTCTTAATTAGTTCGGGTGGAGCATGTCGGGTCCCGGGGTCTTATTTACATTTAAATTACTCAATTTGCTTTGTCCTTCGGTAACACTGATGGTGAAATCTCCTATCTCATGAGTTGAGGTGTTATTTTCAAGGTATGAGCGATAATTTCTTCTGTGAAAACTGAGCCAAAATATTTGTTGAGCAGATTTGCCGTGTTTGTTGTCGCCTGTTATTGTCTGCCCATCTTCTACTAGCGGTCGGATTCCGCTTTTGATCTGTTTATTTTTGTTTAAGTAACGTTAGAACTTTTTGGGGTTTCTGGCACTTTCTCTGGCAATAGTCATTCGTATTTTGGTTGGTTCGCCCTAATTATTTTTTCACTTCCCTTCTACTATTTTTGTACAAGTTTGTAATTACTTCAGTGTTTGTGTTATTTTTTACAAGTTTGTGGAGTTGATTCCTTTTCCTTGCCAATGTCTCTACTGTACCAAGGGGGCATACGTGATTTCGTAATACGTTTTGGTTTCATGGGTACAAATTGTATGCCCTTCTGTAATTGTAGACCTACAATGTCCCCATAGTTCATTTACTTCCTTTATATTTATGAGGTTTGAGTCTATGGTTGAGAGCGATTCCTTAAGTCGGTCATAATTTGCGTTTTTGAAGTCCGAAAGCATTCCTGTTTTTTACTGAGGAATATGGGCTTATAACGTTGATTCTTAAGATTTTATGATCGGACGTTGCCAGATGTTCACCTACATCCAGGTTTGATAATAAATTTTCTTGGGTAGTGATTACGAGGTCTAGTATATTCCTGTCTCGCGTCGGCTGTTTTACGTGTTGAGTCAAAAAATTGTCCTGGATGAAGCTTGTCATTAGGCGTGACTCAGCATTTTTTCCGGTCGTGGTATTCCAGTCAATTAGGGGGAGGTTATAGTCACCTAGTAAAACTGTTTCGTCGGAATTAAGGGTTTTCTCTAGTATTTCATAAAAAATTGTATCATCGGCAACAGTTAGTCTCGGTGGTCGGTACGCTGTAGTGATATTTAAGTTCATGTTTTTTGTATTTATTTTGACGCACACTATTTCTGCATTACTTTCGGGGAGAGTCACCTCGACTGGGTTTAAGTAGGTTGCAACGTACATTGCAACCCCCCCTCTTTGTTTTCCATTGTTACGGTCTTTATGAAAAATTTATATGGCTCTATGTGATATTCATGAAGTAGATCTTTATTTTTAAGGTTCAGATGTGTTTCCGTTATACAAATAACGTCAACTTTCTCATTTAATAACAGACATTTGAGTTCGTCTATTTTGTTTCTTATTGAGCAGGCATTTATGGATATTATTTTATATCATTTCTCTCAGCATGCGCTGGATTTGTTTTTCTTATTGGTGAGGATGGGTTTGGGGTTATGACTTGAAGCCGCGGCGGGTTGTCAAATTCATTCAGTTGGTTGGGTTGGCTTGGATGGGGTTGGGTGGGGTGGTTTAGTTTGTTTTGTGGTTCAGGTAGGTAAGTTTTCGCAACTTGTGGGCCATTGGGGTTGACGGTTTCCTTTAAATGGTTGTGATGGACTTCTAAGGGTTGTCGCGGGCTATTTATTTCTCTTAACTGTGCGGGTGGAGTTTGATTGGGTGGGGTTGTGGGAGGGCTTTTCCGGGGGTAGCGAGAGAGAAAGAAAGAAAGAGAGAGAGAGAGAGAGAGCGAGAGAGAGAGCGAGAGAGAGAGAGAGCGAGAGAGAGAGAGACAAAGGGAGCCACACGGGGGGAACAAGTGTTTAATTAAGAGCCAAAAAAAGAGACTTAAGGGGGGGTAGTGCTTGTTTTTTGGTCTATATCTTTATCTATTACTTTATCTTTTTAGTTTCCTCGCTAGACCTCCATCAAGCTTAAAAAAACACCCCCTAAACCACCTTTCAAATTTAATTTGTACATTTTTCGGTAGAAAAATGTCCCGGCCGAAGGCCAGTTCCTTCTTCAATCACAGGCTCGCTATTGCTCGCCAGGAAAAAAATCGACACGAAAAGTCCTAATATTAAGAAAGAAATGGGGTGAAAGGTCTCCAAATCGCCAAACTAATGGAAGGAATGTCTTAAAATCTCAAAACTAATGGGACTAAACATGAGAGAGAAGGGAGTCCAGAAAAAGCAACCATCCCCTATTAAAGGGACAATACCAGTCAAAGGTCGTAGGTCAGTTCGCTCACAAATATTTTCGCCCACTCTAGTATACTTCCCAAGCTTTTTGGCATCTGTGTTGGTGGTGTAATGGTTGAGATGCTTGTGTTCTGGGTGTGGTGTCCCGAGTTCGAATCCCGGGAGGACCATATGCTTTCATTAGTTTATTCAAGTACATTGGGGATTGTAATTGATGATTAATGTTAAGAACAGGGTGTTACTTATTTTTATCTAGCCAAAAACCAACCTCTCGCACAACTTTTCGTCCTCATCTTTCCCTCATCTTTTCCACTCTGATGCCACTACTATCACTTCTTCCTCTGACAAAGCTGAACTCTTCGCCCAAACTTTCGCTAGAAACTCCACTTTGGATGATTCCGGTGTTATTCCTCCCTCTCTCTGCCTAATATCCTAATCTCTTCTAAAAATGTACTTTCTACCCTCTCTGGGCTTGATACTAAGAAGGTGTACGGTCGAATGGTGTTCTTCATGTTGTACTAAAAACTGTGCTTTCGTGCTGACTCCCTGCCTAGGCAAACTGTGCTTCCGTGCTGACTCCCTGCCTAGGCAAACTCTTCCGTCTCTGTCTCTCCTCTAATGTCTTCCCTTCTTGCTGGAAGTTTGCTCTCATTCAGCCTGTCCCATAGAAGGGTGACCGCTCTCAACCCTCCAACTATCTTCCAATTGATCTCATTTCTTGCATCTCTAAAGTTTTTGTAACTATTCTTAGTTGTGGGCGAATTAACTTGTGGCCGAATTATCTTGTGGGCGAATTAACTTGAGAGCGAAATAACAGATCAATATATAAACTGGGCTAATAGGGCCATAATTGACTGGGAAAGGTAGTTTAACCCTTTCAGTACCGGTGCCGGCTAATAGGGCCATAATTGACTGGGAAAGGTAGTTTAACCCTTTCAGTACCGGTGCCGTCCTTTTCATTTTATGCTGGCTACTATTAGACGATTATACTCAGTTTAAGAAGTGCCTCCAGCAAATAACAGGCTTCGAACTATCTTAATGAACCCTTTTTACCACCAAAGAGCCTTCTTAAACTGCACACAATCGTATAAATACAGCTAAATAATATAAAAAGGCGTCGCTGGTTCAGAAGGGGTTATAGTGAGGACAGAAATTATATGGTAATACAATAAACTACACTAATTTATTCTAATATGAAATGTGAATTAGCATAACATGACAGCAGAAGTAGCGCGCAAGGAAAGAATAATATTAATGAGCATATTTAAGGGGAGATGGGTCGTTTGTCTGGGCCTCCTTCTTCTTCATATTTAGCCCCATTAGTTTTCAGATTTTATGACGTACGGCTCATTAATTTGTCGATTTTAAGACCTTTCAGCCCATTTGGTTCCCCAGAGCTACTACTCTTTGGAATTCACTTCCCTCGAATTGCTTTCCACAAACTTACAATCTACAAATGTTTAAATCCAGTTGTTACAAACATTTTATGAATGGAGGATGCCTTTAGGCACATGGACCTTTTTGTTTTATCTGTGTTTTTCCTTCCTCCGTTCATTGTCTCTTTAAAAAAAAAAAAAAAAAAAAAAATATTAAGACTTTTCGCGTAATTTAGGCGTAATTTTTTTCCTGGCGAGCGGTAGCGAGCCTGTATTATTATTTTTTTAAATGGAGATCTATGGAGGGAAATTAAACAAAATATGAAAAAAATATAAAAATTAGCAATATATACGCCCATCCCCCCTTAACTACGGGATTACTCTATACTACAGCAAGCTTTAGATTGGATGTAAGATGTAATTTGGCAAAGTTAAGAAAATCCTATCTAGTAATGATTTAACCTCTTCAGCACAATGACGTAATTTCCATCATATTCGCGTTACCATTAGATGATTAAACGATTTCTTTAGCTTGTAATCTACCACTAGGACTCAAAGGGGTAAATACGATCTCAATTAACACTCAGAATAACACAGAGCCTTCTTAAACTGCAAAAACCTTCTAACTTCAATCAGATTAAAATATAAAAAGACGTCATCGTGCCGAAGGGGTTAATAGAATATTACTATAATAACATAATCCTTAGTTGTAAAACCAATGAAGCTGGAAACACAGGAAGCGAAATAATTACAATAGGAAATATACACAAAAAACATACGGATATACTCTGGTACATACCCCATTTGTTTTTAATTGGGGGTGGCCGACTCGAGACAGAGCCCAAACAGGGACATCACAACACAACAGATAAACAAAACAAAACAAAAACAAAACACAAAATCACACACATCTAGGTCGCCCAGGAGAAATACCCAGAGACCCAGTCAAAAAACATGCTGCCAATAATGTTGATAAGCTGAGCAGTAGGCCAGATGATTGACAATAAGGCACAACAACAAAAACAAACAAATCAACAAAGCAAATGTTGTCAGTCATTCTGTCGTTTTCGAATCAGCAATTGATAAAGTCAATAAATTATACCCTGTATATTTTTCCAATTTCATATTCAGGCCCGAAGCTTAAATATTAATTCCCTATGTTAACATGTTATAATTATTAATCTCTAATGCTTATAGTCGGCTGAGATTTTGTAGATTTCAGAAAACTGTATTTGAAACAAATTGTAATTGATTCTAGAAAT
>CM064567.1:17872142-17989631 GCA_032716605.1 Paralithodes platypus
TCTCCTATCCCTCCTCTATCTCCTCTCCTTCTATCCCTCTTCTCTCTCTTCTCTACTCTTCTCCTCTCTTCCTCTTTACTATAATTTTCTCCTCCACCTTTTTCCTCAGTCTCTCCACATGTCATCCACTTGGGTTTCTATTCCACCGGGAGATCTAGACGCCTTGCAATTACTCCTGCACCTTCTCCATCCAGCCAGCCATCCTTTGTTTTTCTGGACCCCTTCTCCCTTGAGTTTAGCCCCAATAGTTTTGAGATTTTAAGACGTTCGGCACATTAGTTTGTCGATTTTAAGACCTTTCGCACCATTTTTGTTGTCAATATTAAGACCTTTCGTGTATAGGTGTCGATTTTTTTCCTGGCGAACGATAGTGAGCCTGCAATTTTGGAAGAACCGGCCTTCAACCGGAACATTTTTCTACCGAAATAATTACAAATTAATCAAGAAGGCGAATCTAATAGATGTTTTTTTAAAGCTTGATGGAGGTCTAGGGAGGAAACTAATAAAATAATAAGAAATACATAAATGATCAAATAAATACGCCCACCTCGCCTCAACCTAAGTCAAATATACTGATGACACGATAGCAGCAATACAAACAATAGAGAGACTAGACTATATAACACGATAACAGCAATACAAACAATAGAGAGACTAGACTATATAACACGATAACAGCAATACAAACAATAGAGAGACTAGACTATATAACTTTTCCTCTTCCGCCTTCCACATTTTTATTCAGCGTCCAATATCTCATTCACTTTCGACTTTTTTTCCCCAATTTTGTGGCCATTTTCATTTCCCTGGTATTCTTCTGTTGAATCTTGACTAACTTTTACTGTCCTATCCAAACACAAACGCTGCACTGATTACCTTTGCTCCCCCCCCCCTCTCTCTCTCTCTCTCTCTCTCTCTCTCTCAACCCCTCTCTCTCTCTCTCTCTCTCTCTCTCTCTCTCTCATTTTCTCTTCTCGTATCTCTCTGTACCTCTCTCTAATTTTATCTTCTCGTATCTCTCTTAATCTCTCTGTAACTGTCTTAATTTTCTCCTATCTCTCTCTCTCTCTCTCTCTCTCTCTCATTTTCTCTCCTCGTATCTCTCTTAATCTCTCCGTAACTGTCTAATTGTCTCCTATCTATCTCTCTCTCTCTCTCTCTCTCTCTCTCTCTCTCTCTCTCTCTCTCTCTCTCTCTCTCCTTTACTTAATTAATAAAATCGTCTAATAATGGCCTAAATAAACTGTCCAAAAGCGTCAAAATCTTCCAGGGGTTAATGGAAACAACGAAAGATGAATTGACCACTTGCGAGTTTCAGGCTATAAGGAAGTTGGAGCTGTAGATATCAATATTCAGCAGATTTACCTGCTAAATACGAATGTAGTACATTTATAGACACATAATACCTAATTCAACATACTCTTTAGCCATCAGAAACCTACATAATTATTGCGTTTCTATTTACTATCGATGTCTACAGCTCCAACTTCCTTATAGCCTGAAACTCGCAAGTGGTCAATTGTTTTTCCTGTAATGAAACATGGGTAATTGTTACCGTATAATTATGCAAACTTGTAACCAATTATTCACAAAAGGTTATTATTTTACTTTGTTTTTCTTCTTCTCTATATACCGGTTCTCTACAATAATATGGGTGTGAATATGCAAAGTGTCGACAATAACATATCCTATTTAAGGAGGTAGTGGTTATTTATTGGTCTATTTATCTAATTATTGATTAATTATATATTAACCTCGCTAGCCTCTATCAAGCTTAAAAATACACCCCCTAGCTCCCTTTAAAAAGAAAATTAGCACCCCCCTAGCCGCCCTTTAAGATAAATAACATACCCCTAGCTTCCCTTTAAGATAACTACACCCCCTAGCTCCCTTTAAGATATATACACCCCCCTAGCTCGTCCCTTTAAGATCAATACACCCCCTTAAGCTCCCTTTAAGATAAATACAAACACCCCCTAGCTCCCTTTAAGATACATTTGTACATAGCTCCCTTTAGATAATACACCCCCTAGCTCCCTTTAAAATAAATACAGGCTCGCTAGCTCCCTTTAAAATAAATCCACCCCCTTGCTCCCTTTAAGATTAATCCACCCCCTAGCCCCCTTTAAGGTAAATACATAGCTCCCGATAAATACACCCCTAGTCCCTTTAAAATACACCCCCTAGCTCCCTTTAAGATAAATACACCCCCTAGCTCCCTTTAAGATAAATACACCCCCTAGCTCCCTTTAAGATAAATACACCCCCTAGCTCCCTTTAAGATAAATTTGTACATTTTTCGGTAGAACAATGGCCAGGCCGAAGGCCGGTTCCTCCTAAAATTACAGGCTCGCTTTCGCTCGCCAGGAAATAATCGACACCTAAATAGTACGAAAGTTCTTTATATTGACAAGAAATGGGTCGAAATGTCTTAAAATTGCCAAACTAATGGAACGGATGTCTTAAAATCGCAAAGCTAATGGAACTAAACATGAGGGAGAACAAGCAACAACCTCCCCTTTAAGGTATATTTAAAGTAATAACCCCATGTAATATAAGAATACAAAGGTCGCTAGGCATATGTTAGCTCCTCTTTTGAGTTCCTTCAAGTTTTGTTCGACACCTTCTATGTCTTTCAGTTTGCCAAAAACAAAATATATATATACTGTATATATAAGATACACCCCGTTCTTAACATTAATCATCAATTACAAACCCCAATGTACTTGAATAAACTAATGAAAACATGGTCCTCCCGGTAATCGAACTCGGGACACCACACCCAGAACATAAGCATCTAAAGTTCTAAACCATTATACCACCAACACAGACATATATATACGATAGGAAGAGTGATAAAAAAGGTGAATAAAAGATAGAATGGAAGAGGAAGTTTAATCTCCTCCCTATCCCTATCCCCCCTTTTCCTCTTCTTCGTTGCTATCCTTTCCTTCCATTGTCCCGTACTCTCGGATTAGCTATCTCTACTAGAATTAAGTCCTGACCAAATCGCTAGGAACGTAAGGTCTGCGTGGTCAGTGTATCTATGTAAATATATGTAAATCTACACACACACACACACACTCACTCACTCACTCACTCACCCGTCACCACATCTCTCACCGTACACTCACTCACCTCTCACCTTCTCACTCACCACACATCACCAGTCCACTCACTCCTCACTCACACTCACACTCACACTCCTCTCTCTGCAGTTCGTCTTGCACTTCTACGACATCCGCCTCCTCTCTCCTCCTCCTCCTTCTTCGTCCTCGCTCCTCCTCTCTCTCTCTCTCTCTCTCTCTCTCTCTCCATCAACCAATACCCGACATGAACTTTGATCTTGTTAAAAGCGCCGGAGAAAATTAAACTAGAATATCCAATTGGAAAAAAAAGGCTACGATGACATTTTCCCCCGAGATAATTATTTTTTGCTTGTCTGCCAACCTTAAGGGGGAGGTAGTCGCTTTTTCTGGACCCCTTTCTCCCTCATGCTTAACATATTATTTTTGAGATATTAAGACGCTTGTTCCATTAGTTTGGCGATTTTGAGACCTTTCACCCCAATTTTTTTGTCAATATTAAGACCTTTCGTGCCATTTAGGTGTTGATCTATTCCTGGCGAGTGATAGCGAGCCTGAAATTTCAAAAGGAACCGGCCGAACATTTTTCTAAAGAAAAGTTAAAATAAATATCTTCAAAGGGGGTCTAGGGGGTGTCTGTTTTTTAAAGTTTGATGGAGAGGGAGACAGAGACAGAGACAGAGACAGAGAGAGAGAGAGAGAGAGAGAGAGAGAGAGAGAGAGAGAGAGAGAGAGAGAGAGAGAGAGAGAGAGAGAGAGAGAGTGATTGCGTGAGTGAGAGTGTGTGTGTGTGTGTTCATATTGCATCCAATAAGCTAGGTGCCCAGTCCAGTATTACAGTATATTCCCCTCTCAAATGCTCCACCCCTCTCGGCTCAACCCTTTCTTTTCCAAACTACCCCCACCCCTCTCGGCTCAACCCTTTTCACTTCCACTCTCCCTCCACCCCTCTCGACTCAACCCTTTCACTCCCACACTCCATCCACCCCTCTCGGTTCAACCCTTTCACTTCCACACACCCTGCACCCCTCTCGGCTCAACCCTTTCACTTCCACACTCCCTCCAGCCCTCTCGACTCAACCCTTTCACTTCCACACTCCCTCCAGCCCTCTCGGCTTAACCCTTTCACTCCCACATGTGTGCATGTGTGTGTATGTGTGTATGTGGTTGTGTGTGTGTGTGTGTGTGTGTGTGTGTGTGTGTGTGTGTGTGTGTTTGTGAACATGTGTATGTGCATTATTGTGTTTGTGAATGTATACTAATATTTGTTTTGTGAGTATGTAGGTGTACTGATTTTACATTTCCTATGAACACTCAATATTTGAACAGGAAAATTGGTTTGATTTGAAACATAATTGTATAGATGTATTCCCAGAACTGAAGTGTGATTTGCTGGCATATATTATGTGTTTGTGTAGGCTTAGTTATATATATACTGTATATATATATATATATATATATATATATATATATATATATATATATATTAGAGAGTAAGTGAGTGAGTGAGTGTGTGTATGTGTGTGTGTGTGTGTGTGTGTGTGTGTACAAAGGAATACAAAGGAAATCAAGCAACAGCAGTTCTAGTGACCCTTCTAGGTTGCTTTTCCTCCAAAAGACCGAGGATCAAGTATCCAAACAGTGGTTTAGAGTGGGTAACGGAACATTGGAAAGGGAACTACTGCCCTGGAAAAAAAATCTGTGGCAGGATTAGGAAGTGAGCAGGGGACAGATGGGTTAGTAACTGAAGGGGGAATAAAATAAAGTTATTCATTTACAAAGGCAATCAGTCGCGGGTTTGACGCAAGATATTTGTCTAGGCAAAGTTTAACTGAATCAACGGTGCTGCAGTCTATAACGTCTCGGGGAAGCCCATTCCACAAGTTGACAACTCGATTGAAGAAGAAATTCTTAGATTCGTGTGAGTTAAAAGATTTACCAATAATGTTGCAACCGTTTCCCCGCGTGTAATTAGATTGTGGTCGATAGTGACGTACTTACTACAGTTCATATTGTCAATGCCTTTGATGATTTTGAACACTTGAATTAAGTCGCCTCTTAATCTGCGCTGGGTTAAAGGAAATAGATTTAATTCTCTAAGACGCTCCTTGTATGGTTGGTTCTTTAGGCTAGATATAATTTTGGTAGCTCTACGTTGAACTCGTTCTAGCTTGTCTATATCTTTTTGGAAATAAGGGCACCAGGATTGAACGCAGTATTCCAAAAGAGGGCGGACCAAGGAGTTGTAATGGGTTAGGATAACTTTGTTGTATTTATGCTCAAATGACCTGCCTATAAAGCCAATTATTTTGTTTGCCTTCTTAACAACTTCTGAACATAGTTGACTCGGTTTTGGGTTACTCGATATTGTTACTCCCAGATCGGTTTCTCTGTTTACATTCCTAAGCTGAGTGCCATTCATCGAATAGTTTGTGTAAGTAGGTGTATACGTGTACATACATGTGTAAGGTGCATACAGAAAGTCTGTCGAATAACATCTGCATCATAAAAAATATACAGACATGCATAGGTATGTCAAAGAATATACAGACATGCATAGGTATGTCAAAGAATATACAGACATGCATAGGTATGTCAAAGAATATACAGACATGCATAGGTATGTCAAAGAATATACAGACATGCATAGGTATGTCAAAGAATATACAGACATGCATAGGTATGGCAAAGAATATACAGACATGCATAGGTATGTCAAAGAATATACAGACATGCATAGGTATGTCAAAGAATATACAGACATGCATAGGTATGTCAAAGAATATACAGACATGCATAAGTATGTCAAAGAATATACAGACATGCATAAGTATGTCAAAGAATATACAGACATGCATAAGTATGTCAAAGAATATACAGACATGCATAAGTATGTCAAAGAATATATTTCTTGGGTGAAACGTGAATAAATGTGTTAAAGCAAATACATAAAGGTATATCCGGAGCAAGTGATGTATGATTGGCTGGAGCAGTGAGGCTTGAGAACGAGTGGTAAACAAGCGAACAACATCAAAGCCGCACTAACGAGATGCATAACGTTGCAGGAGGGACAGGCAACCAGTTATGTTATGCAACACATTTATCTCCAATCCTACAGTTGTTTTATGTAACTCACTTCTTACCAATCGTACAGTCAATTCTGAAAGTGCGTGGACCTCTCTTGCTCATATGTTTCATTGTACACTCTATGATACAAATGTTACCTAAATATACATCCTTGAACAGCGAAGCGAATCTCCTAAATGTAAATACTAGGTAAACAATAAATAACATGATTCAATTAATTTAGGGATAGCTTCAAAATCTTAAGCTGCAGAAAAGTATCTAAAGCATAAACTACGTCATCGTATTCAGAGAAGGTTAAATGTCGCTCTAAACTCGAATATAATCTTTCAAAGTTACAAAATGTCGACGTGAACCAGAACAAAAAAAGTTCAATGTTAAAAATGTTGATCTAAACCCGAATAAAACTGTTCAATGTTAGCAAATGTCGGCCGAATTCCGAATACAACCGTTCATTGTTAGCAAATGTCGACCTAAGCCCGAAAAAAACGTTCAATGTTAACAAATGTTGACCTAAACCCAAATAAAAAAGTTCATTGTTAGCATATGTCGACTTAACACGAATAAAACCGTTCAAAGTTTGCAAATATCGACCTAAACCCGAATGAAAACATTGTGTTAGCAAATGTCGACCTAAGCCCAAATAATAATGTTCAATGTTAAAACCCGAATAAAACTGTTCAATGCTAATCAAAATATGTATAACTGAAATGAATAGCACATAATCTACACCTCCCCCGTCACTGTAGTTTATACTGTACATGTATATGTTTGGGTAGGATATTATATTTTAACCCCTTCTGTACCGGTGCCGTCCTTTTAACTTTATTCCGGCTTCTATTAGACGATTTTATTCATTTTGAAAAGGGTCTCCAGCAGTGAATAGGCTTGGTACTATCTCACTTAACCCTTTTCACCACCACAGATCCTTCCTAAACTACACAAAATTGTCTGAATATAGCTAAAATAAAATTTAAAATACGTCGCCGGTAAAGAAGGGGTTAATCGCGCTTAATGAGCTATTATTGTATCATTCCTCTAGGTTGTATATATATCTATGACTGCCATATATCATGTTAGTGTCTCAACATGCATGTCATAAATTGTAATACAATCTCCCGCCGCCCAAAAAAAATAAATAATAATAATGATAATTAATTAAAAATACATAAATAAATAATAACAAAATGTAATAAACAGTAATGAGATACATAAAACATATTCCTATCTTTCACTGATCGGCACCTGGGTCAGGTGTTACATGGAAACAAGAAACAGGGAGGAAAAATGCGGAACAAGATTGGAAGAGAAATATATAAAAAAAAAGAGGTCATGGAAATTCGTCGGGAAGGGGAGGGAACCGAAAAATGTATGGAGGGGTTGCATGAAAAAGTATTGAGAAGGGGGGGGGGGAGAAGAATAAAACAAGTGAGACTGGATAACAAGAGAAAGGCTTCATAAATACCCAAGAAAGCGATACAAAATAATTCCTGATTCAACTAGGAAGAGGGCTGTGTTTTGCTGAGTTGAGTGAATCATTTCGGGACCATTTTACTAACTACTCCTCCTAAACTGCTGCCTCTATGATATTGAACAATAAGATCAAAGTTACTCGCAGAGTCAAAATGAACAAAGTAAATTTGTCGTATTTCCGGTACACTCGTTAATTAGGTAATTTTGTTGTGGTTTGTCGTCTCTCGGACTGTTTAGCGCTCTACCCCTAAACGGCTGCCTCCCAGACATTGAACACTAAGACCATAGTTGTTCACAGATTTAAAATGAAGAAAGTGAACCGGTTGGATTTCCGCTACCGCTTGTAGTGTTTCTTGCACCGCGAGATTGTCTAGAACTGGGTGTAGTGGAATCGAGATGTAACGGATGCATCCACCTTAATTATTTTATTATGCGATCAGTTGATTCCAGGTGAGAGCTAATGGATCTAAAGCGCAATACACTAATATTTTATCATAGTGCTTAAGCGTAATTAATTACATACACTCGCAGCTGACGTTTAAAAGATTATCAAAGTGTCTATTGTCTCTAAATGTTTATGAACATTTAATTTTATGTATTACGTTTCATTTAATAATGGTTACGATTAATTCAAAGGGAGTTCAATCAAGATAATACGTACAGACAAGTACACAAATACACACACACACACATAGAAAGAGAGAGAGAGAGAGGGGGGGGGGGCTGCGATTAAAACAATCGGCTCGGGTAATTACTGATATAAAACAAGAGGCCAACAAGACAGGCAGATACAAATATAATGTATATACAATGGTCATAAAAGACATTATACCCTGGTCGTATATTATGACAGCCAAGTGAAGGTGCATTAGGTCTGGAGAAAACAAAGGAAATAAACAAGACAAATAAAGAAGTCAGTTTAGCTCTAGGTGCACCTCTCTAACCCAAGAGTGAAACGTTACTCCATGCTTTCTTCTATTCAACAGCTGAGCTCTGGAACTCTCTCCCAGAATCAGTCTTTCCCTCTTCCTATGACTTAAATTGATTCAAACTCCGTGTGTCCAGGCATTTGAGAGAGAGAGAGCGAGAGCGAGAGCAAAGGACTAGAAACGAAAGTCAGTAATACCAATATATGTCCATTCATCGGTCGTATGAATAGCAAACCACAAGGCTATCACCATCCACGAATAACCCTCCTTAAATGCTGACAGGAATAACTACTGTATGATGGCTGGGAGAACTGACAAGGAATTCGTGGGAAACTTGGAAGAATGCTAGTATTGCCAAACAAAAACAATAAAGTGAATAAACGTTAATACATTTACTCTTATTTTTTTGTTTCTGTAACTATTAGTATTATTATTATTATTTTGTTATATTACTTATTTTGAATATATAATTTGTATCTCCATTTAACTTTTATATACAACCCTAACATGTTAAGCCAGAATACTGAAACCAGTTCCAAGTTAATCCGTAGCTCGGTAACTTGTTCTGTTATCCACAACCTGTACAGAATGCGGTGAATCTCAAACTAAATGGGGGTTAAACATGAGGGAAAAGGGTTTCTAGAAAATAACGGTAGAGTACAGAAAAGGTATATATATTTTTCCCGCTGCCTTTCCTCTCTTACTTCGCTTCGAGGATTAGCCCTAACTTTTTATTTGTTATTCTTTTCAATCCTGTTGGAGATTTTTCTCTACGTCCAGTTTGATTTTTCTCTTGCATTGTTCAACAACTAGGATCCATTTAAGGGGATTTTTTTCACTTACAGGGGTGTTTTTGTTTTAAATCTCAATACTAATGGGGCTAAACATGAGTGAGAAGGGGGTCCAGAAAAAAGCACCCCCTTATCCCCTTATGTACCGGCGACGTCTTTTTTATTATATTCTAGGTATATTTAGGCGATTTTGAGCAGTTTTAAGGGGGAACTGTTGCAGTACAAACGGTTAGGTCAGATCATTTGAAGCTGTTATTTGCGGTGGCTCTTTTTAAGCTGAATATAATCGTCTAATAGCAGCCATAATAAAATTTAAAAAACGTCGCCGGTACAGAAGGGGTTAAGTTAAACATACCCTTAACCCGTTCAGCATGATGACGTCTTTATTTCTTTGAATCTGGCCCTAAATGACTACTTGTGAGTTTCATTCTATAAGGAAGTTGGAGCTGTAGACATCGATATTTAGCAGAATAACCAGCTATAATACGGTTTTAGTACATTTATTAATACATAAAACCCAATTCAACATACTATTTATCCATCAGAAACCTACATCATTTCTGTATTTGTCTTTAATATCGATGTTTACAGGCCGAACTTCCTGATAGCCTGAAACTTGCAAGTGTTCAATTAGACCGTTGTATGCCATCTAAGGATCTATGTTACTCAGAGGTTTTATTGAGATCGTATTTACCCCTTTGAGTCCTAGAGGGATTTTATAAGCCAAAGAAATCTGGCTAATGGTACCCAACATATGATCAGAATTACATCATGGTGCTGAAGGGGTTAATAAGTAATGACGATATAATGACGAGCAGCAATCATTGTAACATCCTGTCTACATAATACTCGTAGATTAAGGGGATATTGGTTATTTGTTGGTATATTTGTTTCCTGTATTTATATATTTAATAGTTTCCTCGCTAGACCTCCTCAAACTTTAAAAAACACACCCTAGACCCACCTTCAAGATGAATTTGTACATTTTCGGTAGAAAAATGTCCCCCTCCTAGAATTACAAGCTCGCTTTCGCTCGCCATGAAAAAAATACAGCTAAATGGCACAAAAGATCTTTATGTTGAGAAACAAATGGGGTGGAAGGTCCTAAAATCGAGAAACCAGAGGAACAAACATCTTAAAATCTCAAAGCTAATGGAACTGAACATGATCCCGAAAAAGCAACTATCTCCCCCTTAAAGCCAGTTGTCGAGTACCAAGGTTACTAAGAAGGAGTTAACCCTTTCTGTACCAGCGACGTCTGTTATATATCAGTCTAGCTATATTTAGACGATTTTATGCAGCTTAGGAAGGATCTGTGGTTGTTTAAAGGGTTGACTGAGATAGTTCCAAGCCTTATAATTGCCAGAGATCCTTCCTAAATAGAATATAATCGATTAGTAGTATAGCCAGAATTTATTATAAAGGATCTCGACTGTACAGACGGGGTTAAGGGGGTAGTGGTAATTGTTTGGTCCATTTATTTATTTACTCATATATATGTTGTTTTTCAGTTTCATTGCTAGATCTACATCAAACTTAAATAAACACCCCCCTAGATCACCCTTCAGGGAGAGTTAGTACATTTTTCGGTAGAAATATTTCCCGGCCAAAGGCCGGTTTCCATTAAAATTACAGGCTCTGTATCGCTCGCCAGGAAATAAAGACACCTAAATGGCACGAAATCTTACCATTTATGGGGCAAAAGTTGTTAAAATCGTCAAACTAATGTGCTGAACTTCTTAAAATCTCAAAGCTAATGGGGCTAAACATGAAGGAGAAGGGGGTCGAGCAAAAACAACCAAACCCCCCCATATCTATAAGCTTTCTGAGGGGGCTGAGTAACCCCCCCAGGGAAATTACTAGTGTTCCGTAACTATTGGAAGTAATCACAGCGGGAAGCTTATTGTGGCATTGTTCTCAAGATCCGTCCACTGTATATCCTTTAAGGAGGCCCACCTCGCTATTTTCTCTTTTTCTCTCTCTCTTTGGCTTGTATCCATTCGGCCCCATTCAGCCTACTGTTATAAGACGTTTACCCCGATCCAGGTGTCAATATTTTCCTGGAGAACGGTAGCAATCCAGCATACTGTATATATAAATATATACATATATTTGTTTTGACAGTAAGCTAAATTTGTACATTTTTCGATAGAAAAATGTCTCCGACGAAGCCGGTTTTCTCCATACAATGCTGATGAAAACGACACCTGGATGATGGGGATTAACGTCTTAAAACAGTTAGCTGAATGGAGCCGAATGGATACAAGCCAGAGAAAGAGAGAAAAGGAGTGAAAGAGAAAACAAGCAGGTGACCCCCCTTAATAATGAGATGCATCCTTCGTTAGTACAGGTAGATGGAGAATAACAGCTCTTTCAGTTTCATGATTTTATCATTTGTTTTATTTTGTATTGTTTTATTTATTTATTTATGTAATTTTTTGTTTTCTTTTTACATCGCAGTAAGACCCTAGGAGTCCGTCACGTTCTCAACATAAAGAGCATCTAGAAAGAAAAACTGATGGTTCGCTTTACTTTCTTTAAATAATATATAATTAAATACAACATAAACAAAAGTATATATATATATATATATATATATATATATATATATATATATCCTCTATTATTACGCCATGCCACTACCACCATTCTCAACTATTCCACCAATCCTCTAATTTTCCACTATCATCCACACTAACATTCCCCACTATTCCACTGTATTTCTATTATTCCACTATTCCACCAAGCCTCTATTGTTCCACTGTCTTCCACTGCCACCATTCCTAAACCATTCCACCCAGCTTCTATTATTCCACCTTTCCACTTCCACCATGCTCCATTCTTCCACCGTATTTCTATTATTCCACTGTGTTCCTTCACCCCCACAACCACCAATTCATTTTAGCCTACACTACGGCCGTCAAACTTTTTATGGTCCCTCCGCCCCACCACCACTGCTGCCACACTCATAAATTATTCCACCCATTTGTGTGCCATACAACAGCATAGTACCCTTTCCTTGTTTGTCTGTCATCTTGATATTTCTCGGTTTACTGGTTTGTTTAACGTCTCATTTGGTATCTCTCCTCGTGTTGTTTTGTCTACCTTAGTCAATAGTCATTTAATTGCCATTGAATCTGATTTACCAATATGCGCATCATCATTAAAACTTTTTCCCTCGACTACGTTTTTGCTAAATGTGCACAATTCCTCATATATATATATATATATATATATACCGGGTATATACTAACTCTTGGTTCAAGAAAGGTGCAATTACCTGCTGAAAAGTTTAATTTCCTTCCTAAATCGCAATGCCTAGTACTTGTTCATTGTAGTTAATTGAATACAATATATTAAATTAGACCCCCATTGTAATCATATAGTACAGTCGCGCTAATAAGTCATGTCCTACCTGTCATTACGTTTGGCTTGCTCTGTGCTGTATTAATGTCTGCTAGATGTTGAATAGGGTAGGTAAGTGTAGGAACATGTTTGAATATTTCACTCGATATGAAGAAATGAAGCTTAAATATTGCTGACACCAATAATTGATCAAAACATACTTGGTGCCGAGATCACTTATTAGCGCGACTGTACACCACCATCTCCTACACTCCACAACAACTACAACAGCGGCTATAATTAACCACTTACGAGTTTCTGGCTATAAGGAAGTTGGCACCATAAACATCCATATTTAACAGCAATATAAACGTTATGTAAGTTTGTGATGGATAGAAAGAATGCTTTATTTGGTTATGTGTAATTATACAGTATATGCAATACAACCTTATCATAGCTTTTAATTCAGTTAAATACCGATATACAAAAAACTCTCCAACTTCCTTATAGCCTGAAACTCGCAAGTGGTCATTGCTCTGCCACAAACACAACAGTTTTCGGAAAGAACGTTGGTGGGTGGTAATGAGAAACCCAAAAACAACATCTTTCAACTTTTAACCCCTTCTGTACCGGCGACGTCTTTTCTATTATAGTTTAGCTATATTTAGAGGGTTTTGTGCAGTTTAAGAAGGATGTGTGGTAGTAATAAGGGTTAAGTATGGTAATTGCTGGAAGTTCTTTTGAAACTGACTAAAATCGTCTATTAGTAGCCAGATTTTGTTTTAAAGAACGGCACTGGTACTGAAAGGGTTAAGGGGAGGGTTTTGTTTTTCCTGGACCCCGTTCTCCCTCGCCCATTTAGTTTTGCGAGCCTGAAATAGAGAAGGAAGCGCCCGTTGACCAGGACATTTTTCTACCAAAAACATTATTAATATATCTCGAAGGGGGGTATTGGGGATAATTTGTTTAAGCTTGATGGAGGTCTAGGGGGAAAAAGTTAATAAATACATAAATAAGTTAATAAATATATAAATATAAATCTCCCCTTAATATGTTCACCATCTTCCCCTTCCCCACCAATATCATCTATATATCTTCATATTTCCACCACTATCATCATTCCCAGGTCTCCTCCACCACTATTCATCACAATCACCACCACTACCACCCTTCATCACCATCACCACCACTACCATTATAATTATCTCCTACACGACCATCTACCTCCGTCTACCACACGAAAGAAGATGTTCTGGAAGGAGGTAAATAAAGTAAGGAAAGGAGGACAAAAGAGGGAAGAGTCAGTGAAAGATGAAAATGGAGAATTACTAGTGGAACCAGTTGAAGTGAGGAAAAGATATGCCGAGTATTTTGAATCTTTGTTAAATACAAGAGATGGAAGAGAAGCAGTGATTGAAGCAGAGGTGGATGGAGATAGGTTACCCAGGCCACCCAGGTGGCAGGGAATGAATTAAAGGATTGAGGAAAATGAGGTGAAAGAAGCAGTGAAACAAATGAGAGCGGGAAAAGCAGAAGGTTTGGATGGTATTGCTGGGGAGTGTATAAAGAAGGGTGGAGATGTGATAATAGATTGGTTGGTGAGACTTTTCAATGTGTGCTTTGCTGTGTCAATGGTACCAATAGACTGGAAGAGTGCATGTATTGTACCGTTGTACAAGGGGAAGGGAGATCGGCAGGAGTGTTCAAGTTATAGAGGTATTAGTTTATTGTCTGTGGTTGGAAAGCTGTATGGCAGGGTGTTGATAGAGAGGATAATAAAGTGTACGGAAGTTGCAATAGGAGAAGAACAGTGCGGTTTTAGGAGGGGAAGAGGGTGCGTGGATCAGATGTTTGCAGTAAGACAGTTATGCGAGAAGTATTTAGAGAAGCATAAGGAGATATTTTGGGCTTTTATGGACTTGGAAAAAGCGTATGATCGTGTGGACCGTGAAGCAATGTGGAAGGTGTTAAGGATTTATGAAATAGGAGGAAATTTGTTAGAAGCAGTTAAGAGTTTTTATGAAGGGAGCAGAGCATGTGTGAGAGTAGGAAATGGTGAGTTGAGTGAATGGTTTGAGGTAAAGGTAGGTTTGCGACAGGGTTGTGTAATGTCACCATGGCTGTTTAATATGTTTATGGATGGTGTGGTGAGGGAGGTGAAAAGGAGAACTATGGGAAGAGGATTGGGTTTAGTAGGAAAGAATGGTAGAGATTGGGAGTTGAATCAGTTGCTGTTCGCTGATGACACAGCATTGGTGGCGGATTCTGATGAGAAGCTGCAGCGGGTAGTCAAAGAGCTTGGTGTGGTTTGTGGAAGGAGGAAACTGAAGGTGAACGTCAATAAAAGTAAAGTAATGGTGTGTAATAGGGGAGAGCATAGGGTGAATCTAGATGTGAGGCTGGATGGGGAAATATTGGAACAAGTAGAGTGTTTTAAATATCTAGGAGGAACGATAAGCAGGAGTGGAGGTATGGAAGTGGAGGTAAAACAGAGAGTGTGTGAAGGAAGGAAGGTTTTCGGAGCAATGGGAAGTATGTGGAAGACGAGAAATCTCGGAGTGAAAGTAAAAAGTGCACTGTATCAAGGAATTGTTGTGCCAACAGTGATGTATGGGGCTGAGACATGGGCTCTGAAGAAAAAGGAGAAAAGAGGGCTGGATGTGATGGAGATGAGCTGCTTGAGGAGTATGTGTGGAGTTACTCGTAGAGACAGATTGAGGAATGAAGAGATACGTAGGAGAGTGGGGCAGCAGGAACATTTGTCAGCCAGAGTGGACAGAAGGGTGCTGAGCTGGTATGGTCATGTTGAACGAATGGGAGATGAAAGGCTTACAAAGAGAATATGTGAGTCCGGTACAAGGGGAGATAGAAGGGCAGGAAGACCCCCATTGAGATGGAGAGACTGTGTAAGAAAGGCTTTGGATGATAGAGGAATGACTATAGATCAGGCAGGGGAAGTGGTGGTGGACAGGAGTGAATGGAGAATGCTTGTGAATAGTTGAGTGAACACGTGGTCATTTGGAGTAAGGGGTCGGGCGCAAGTTGGACTAGATAATAGTCCATCAGGCGCCTGGCCCGGGGAGACGATTAATATGAAGGGTGTGCCTGGAAGTGTGGTGGGAGGGCTTGTGGCTTTGGCTCCGCTGCATGTCTGCCTGCCGAGATCGGAACCTCTCCGGGTGGTCAGGGGCCGGGGGAGTGCTGGAGCGACCTTGGTAACCCTGGTCTCTGGGTCTTCTCCTGGGTGACCTGGATGTGTGTGAGTTTGTGTTTTTTTATCTGTGTTTATGTTTTGTTTTATGTTGTTTTTGTGTTTTCCCTGTTCTTGCTCTGTCTTGAGTCGGCTACCCCCAAAATGGGGATTGGGCCTGAGCATATAGATAGATAGATAGTCTCTGAATATAGTCACTACATTCCGACTTATTCCGTCCATGGATATTGGATATTAGGGCATGCTAATGACTGGAGAAGCCAGACCATCACTGGCAATAATTGAGGTAGTACCATCTTCAGAGTTAATGTGGGAAGCCCTTGGGTAACCCGGAAATAACACATTACTGAGAATGGCAGGCACGTTGATTTTGTTTACATTAGCCATACAAAATATTTAACTCATACTATTAACTGATACGCCAGTACTGCAAAATACCCTATTCATTATATGTAGGATTATCAACTCTGCGAAGCAGAGTGGTATCGCACACACAGGTCCCGCCCGTATACTGTGCACCACAATTCAGCTTGTCCGTCGTCGTCGTCGTCCGTCGTCCGTCATCCGTCCAGAAACTCCTCCTAGACCGTTCGATGGATTTTCACCAAATTTCACAGGTATATTCATTTGGTCAATGCGAAGGTCAGTCGAAAAGAAATTTTCAATTTAACTTAAAGGTTAAGGTCAAAGGTCAAGGTTAAAAATAAGGTCAATATTTCATGTGTCTTAGTTTTTTAACTCAAATGTCTTCATTTTCACTATACAAGTTACTAGTAACCTCGATATCCTATTGACAACATTTTAGATAAATATTCTGAATGGTAAGGTCAAAGGTCAAGGTCAAAGGTCAAAATATTTGTTTTACTAGTATTTCTTATATTAACTGTTAGATTCTCACTAAACTTACCATGTATATTCGGAATACTTAGGGCAAGGTCATACAAGAAACTAAAGAATTCCATATGAAAGGCCAAGTTCACAGGTAAAGGTCAAATAAGAGGTCAATATGCTAATTTAATTACTTTTCATGCAAACTTCACAAAATTTGGCAATATAGTTGCACTTTAAATTTAAAGGAAAATAATACATTTTGAGACACATATCATGAAGGTCAAGGTCAAAGGTCAAGGTCAACTACTCTATAAATGCATATGAAACTAACTGATGGGTCATGCTTATTTGATTTTGCTGGGCAATGTCAATGAAAACTATGTTTTACTTTTACATAAAGGTCAAGGTCACAGGTCATGGTGAAAGGTCAACTTATACAATTTATTTTTAGTTTTTATTCAAATGTCTTCATTTTCAGTTTACAATTTACTGGTAACATTGACATCGTATTTCACAAATTTTAGATAATTATTCTAAAGGGTAAGGTCAAAGGTCAAAATAGTATTTTTACTAGTATTTCTCATACTAACTGTTAGATTATCACTAGGCCATGTCTATTCGGAATACCTAGGTCAAGGTCATACAATAAACTATTCTATTCCATAATTATGAAAGGTCAAGGTCACAGGTCAAGGTCAAATAAAAGGTCAATATGCTATTTTCTCTACTTTTCATGCAAACTTCACAAAATGTGGTGAGATAGCTTCACTTTAAGTGAACAGGAAATTAATAAATGTTGAGACATATAAAGGTCAAAATAAAGGTCAGAGGTCAAGGTCAACTATTCTCTTAATATATATGAAACTAACTGATGTGTTTTAATGACATAAGGCATGCGTATTTGATGTGCATGGGCAATGTCAATGCAAACACAAATTAACTCCTACATAAAGGTCACAGGTCAAGGTCGAAGGTCAACTTTTATTATTTATTAAAAAAGATTACTCAAATTTTAGAAAACTAGCTGTGTTATGGCTTATTACTTAAATATAGCCTAATATATATCAAATTTCACCTAAATATTGTAATAGTTAAGGTCAGAGGTCAAGGTCAAGATAAGAGTATTTGTCATTTTCCCTAAACTCCTCCTTGACTGTTTAATGTATTGTCATAAAATTATACAGGCAAATTCAGTTGGTCAATGCGACGACCATCAAAATGGATGGATTTTACTTTTAGTCAAAGGTCAAAGGTCAAGGTCACAGTATATGATCACTATTTGTAATCAATAAGTTTTTATACGAATTAGGCTACACCATATTCATAATGATAGTTAATACGAACATTGCTGTTAAGCTAACTAAATCCGTGATAAGAAATTCTAATGTCAAAGGTCAAGGTTAAAGGTCGATATATGATTTTTACTAGTATTTCTTATTAAATGTAGGATTCTCATTAGGCATATCATGCATATTCGGAATGCCTAGAGCAAGGTCATACAAGAATAAGCATAATTCCATTTGATAGGTCAAGTTCACAGGTCAACATCATATATAAAGTCAATATGCTAATTTCTTTACTATTCATGTAAACTTCACAACATTCGTTGAGACAGTTGTGCATTAAGGGAACATTAAAATGTTAAATTTTCAGACATCATGAAGGTCAAGATGAATTTCAAAGGTCAAGATCAATTATTCCTTTAATACCTCTGAAACTAACTGATGATCTTTAATGAAAATTGACACACTTATTTGATATTCTAGTTACATCAAAGCAATCAAAAATATAATTCTACATAAAGGTCAAGGTCACAGGCCAAGGTCATAAGTTAACCTTCATCATAAAAAAAACTCAATTTTCGATAAGTTGACGACTGTTAGTTGCATTTTACTTAAATCACATATAATTCAATCATATATATATATATATATTATAATACTTAAGGTTAAAGGTCAAGGTAAAAGAACAAAAGAAGAGTGTTGATAATTGTCTTTAAACTCTTCCTAGACTGTTTAACCCGTTGTGTACCGGTGACGTCTTTTTCATTGTATTCTAGCTATAATTAGACGATTTTGTGGAGCTTATGAAGGATATGTGGTAGTAAAAAGGGTTAAGATAGTTGAAAGCCTGCTACTTTTATGGAGGCCCTTTATAAACTAAATAAAATCGTCTTAGTATCCAGTATGAAATGAAACCGACAGAACTGTACTGAATGGGTTACATATCGTCACCAAATTTTGCTGGCAAATTTGGTTGGTCAATGCAACGATTGTCCATTTTTTTTCTTTGTTATTCAAAGGTCAAGGTGAATGGTAAAGGTCACAGATTATGGTCACTATTTATTTCTTATATAATATATTTTATATATATATATACAGTATATATATATATATATATATATATATATATATATATATATATATATACTGTATATATACTGTATATACTATATATAAACCTATTTTACCTAAGAGATTCAATACTACTTGCAGAATTATAGGTCGCACAGTTGCGTATGCATTTTTTTATATTTTGGTAATGCGAAAACTGCACACCTACTTTATTTATACACTAACCTATTTAAGTAGGAAACAACTACAGTATTCAAGCAAATATTTCTACTATTTCGAAAGACTCAGCCAGGAAATAGATGTGGAAATTTATAACCCATTTGCTCTAGCCCTTGTTAAGTTACAGACGCTATGGGTCACGACTTCTGGCCTATACATAATGGAAGGATCCTATAATGTTTTTTTTTTCTTCTTTTTTTCTTTTTTATCTGGCGGTAAATTGAATCCTCTAGCAGCTTATGTATCGGTACTTAATGGAAAAATGTGAAAATGCTATGTGCCTCCGTCGAATTATTGGTGAGGTAGTCGCTTTTTTGTTGTCCCCCTTCTCCCTCATGCTTAGCAACATTCCCTTTCAGATTTTAAGACGTTCGTTCCGTTAGTTTGTCGATTTTGAAACCTTTCACCTCATTACTTTGTCAATATTTAGACCTTTCGTGCCATTTTGGAATATATTTGTTATTTTAGAAGGAACCGGCTTCGGCCGGGAAATTTTCTACCGAAAAAATAAAATAAAAATGAAATAAAAATTTATCATGAAGGAGCCTCTTTTTTATGCTCAATGAAGGTCTAGCAATGAAACTATAAAACAAATAAATGCATACAAATAGAAAAGAAAAGAAAAAACAAGCACTACCCCCTTCATGTGAGGTTGAATTCAGAAGCAAGGTAACACCATCTATTGATTAACATGTAAACTTCTGCAGCCCGGCAAAGTCTCTATTCATACTCTGTCCAGAAATAGTAAACTATTATTGTTGTTTAGTCGGGTTGGGATGCTCGAAGGTTGTTTGGTAAAGAATTTGGAGATTTACACTAACTATTTAGACATTTAAACAAACATATGAATAAACCAAATGACTATAGAAATAAACTGATCAGTGGAATGTGTAAACGATTTTATACATGGTTACCATGTCAGTTTATTATATACACCTGGCAAGATTTCCAACTGACCCAGTGCTAATTGTAGTTATGCTATTATAGAGTAATAAAGTAGGGTAATGACAAACAACATATACAGACTTAACCTACCCACTAATTTGTTCATTCCTACCTTCTGCATTTTTAATTGTTTGTTACGACCAGGACTACGAATAAAACAAGGGCACTTAATGATTGGACTAGTAATAGGGCACTATGCAACAACGGTACGCTAGATCCAAACCCTCGAACTTATATGCCGGCGAACAAAAACACCTATACCCTCCAGGGTTAATCTGCGATAGCGGGGTATCCTTAACTGGGCATAAATGTACTCTACTTCAGGCTAACCTGTACTGGTATAGCCTGATAACAAACAAGATGCAAGTTATGTTAAAATGCATAAAAAGGAATCTATGGAAAGATCAATTAAATCACTGCAAGATTTAATACAATAAAAAGATGCTTCAATACAGTTACTCTAAACAACAATAAACTCTTCACTCCTATCTGAAAGAAAGTGAAGTATAGTCCTACAGCATAGACCTGGAAACTTCTGAAGAAAGTCTGATGCTCATAAGATGCTCGTATCTTAAACTATATAAAGGCAGGAGGCAGGACACCACACGTGTAAATCGAATACACTAAAAGATAGGACATATAATGTTAACTGACACGAGAATACTATAAATTCGCAACGGTAGCAATGCTCGACACTAAAAGAAGTACTTCCTCATCAACGAAACAATCTGCTATGGTTGTGTGGCTCAGCAACAACCTAGACTAATAAATGCTGTGAATAATAATGCGCACATATCAAAGAGCTTATATTAAATACTAACAAGTGTCTACTTGATTAATAATGTCTAGCTGGGACACTCTAGGTAAGGAACTGGGGTTGAGCAAGACAGGCTCGTAGCCTAGCGATGTCCTTAAGACTGCATCCTTTAAGTTACGTTAATTGACTAGGGTGCTCTCTTGATAGATCCAGATCACAAGTATCTGGAAGTATCTGGTTCTATCCTGGCGACCCTCTAAAGACAAGCAAAGAGGCAGCAAAGTGTGGAACTGGTACAGGCCAATACCCTCAGTCAACACAATGCTGCACTCGCAAAGGACGCAACCGAAAAGACAACCCAGGCTACCACAGGACCGGTCGAAGTCGTGTAGGTATAAACAAACCGTACACACATCGGAGACAACGACTACAGTTACCTTATCCCAGTCTAGCATTAAATAAAAAAGCAGAAACACTAAATCAATAATGGAGACTCGCAAAGTTCTTAACCCCTAAAGATCGGGGTCGGACTTAAGTCCGATACGAGAAAGTTGGACTAAATGGCGGGATCGGACTTAAGTCCGTGGGCGTATTCCCGCCCTAATTTAGGTGGAAAGCGAAACTTGGTGGTCAGGCGGTGTACTACAAGGGCCCACCCACACATCCCCACTGCGTGACCGTGACTCAGTGACCCTCAAGCAACCATAATGGAAGGTCAAGATTTGCCCGTGTTCGATTCGGTGGCCGCCATCCCTAGTGCGTCGCGCCACCCTACTAACCACGCCCGGCTTACCACCCAGGAACTAGATATCATGCTGAACTCTTCAGAACTTTCTAATAAGCTGTTGGATGAAACCGTCGAAGGTCTGGGTGAGAGTTTTGGTAGTGTGGATGACTCGGAAGACGAAAATAACCCGATCATAGGCTTTCACCCCAAGCATAATTTGCGTGGGGTGGATGTTGTGGTTGATATTTGACAGACCCTTGAGCAAATTGGAGACGTTCCTGACGAAGAACATACTGGTGTGGGTGTTGGTAAGTACAATTTACATTTTATAATTGCTTGAAAATGTGATTGCAAGCATTTTATCACCTTACGAGCGGCTCGTGGAGTATATTTCACTGTGCCGCCTAGCGTTTTTTTTTTAACCCTAAATGGGGTTGTTTCCGTGTTCTTTTTCATGCATAAACAAGACCCAGAGCGTAATACAAGTATATATCCCTGAAAGGGCGTAAATTGAGCTTTCCAATGACACCCGAACCATCCTTCTACGATCACTGGTTGTCTTTCAACGATCGTGCAACACGAGTGCAAAAACCCTAAAATACGGTAATTTCCTTATATAATTCCCTGTGTGGCGAGCGGTCTTGAGGTAATTTATGCTCCTAATAACCGCTCCGCTCTCTCTCAGAGCACATTATGTCCTCAAAATTGCACTCTACAATAAATTTCCTTTGCATTGTATAGCGTATTATTTGCAGGCGTTCGGTAAATTTCTTACGGTAATACAAACAACGAAAGATTGAATATTTGTGCTTGGCATTATATGATTGTGGGGAACAGATGTAGGCCTACCGTATACATTATTGTTTCATATATATTATACATATGTAACATTGTTATATTATCACGACACTCTCTCTCTCTCTGTCTCACTCTCTTTGTTTGTACTCCTTTGTACTTTCTTTGTCTGATGTAGGCCAGGGCACGCCCCTAACTAATCTTCTCTTCCCTCCCAGGGGAAATCACACCTAGCAGATGTTTTTGACCTCCTCTCTCTCTCTGTCTGTCTCTTCCTCTCTGGGTCTACCTATGCATTTATGTTTGTATGTGACATTGAAATTGCTTGAGAGTTTGATTGCAAGCATTTTATAGCGTATTATTTGCAGGCGTTCGGTAAATTTCTCACGATAACCAGGGTGTATGGTACATTTCTCACGATAATACAAGCAACAACGAAGCTTGGCGAAGATTGTGGTCTACAATATACCTTTTTATAATTGCATGTGAGCTTGTAATTGCTTGAAAGTTTGATTGCTAGCATTTTATAGCGTATTATTTTCAGGCGATCAGTAAATTTGATAAATATATCAAAATAAGTCCTGTGGGACTATGAAATAGCTATTATTGGACAAGGAAAATATTTTGTTCATCCCTCCACTGGAACATCAACAACAATGTCAACAACGTATCGCCGTCGGCAGTGTGCAGTACTGCCAATACGTATAGCGACTTCCGCTAGATCTAGATACCTTTACTTCGATCTAGCAGCAGTGACTTACACTAGCGGTTTTGTTTTGAAATTTCAGAACAATTTCGAAGTGATATTATATGGATTTTGCCAATTCATATTTCTAGTGGTATTTATCATGTCTTACATCTAACAATATATGCTAGCGGATTTAATTTCAATTGGTAACCCTCCCGCTCTAGTCGGCTCCAAGAAAATCGATAATGGTGGCACTTTAGTAAACAGGTGATAAACAAAACCGCATGCGGATCGGTTTGGTGTATCGGTATTATGGTAAGTTGGCTACCTACTATTGTTTATACGATATAGTAAGTAATGATAAGTAAATTATTATATATTATATATAAAACAAAAACAAAATTCCTGCAAAGCAAGCGAAACAGAGAGAGAGAGAGAGAGAGAATGCAGAAACTGAACTGAAGAAAGAGTGAAAAAGATATAATAATACAGAAATATTACAAGCAAATAAATGAAATAGAGGGATTAGTTAGATAAAATAATAATGAGAAATACATATACGGATGAGGAAGAGAGAAAGGGGGCACAAGAGAGGGAAAGCGAGCGAGCCAGAGAGAGAGACAGACAGACAGGAGGAGTGAGAGAGATTAGAGAAAATAATAATGAGAATTACATATACGGATGAGGAAGAGAGAGAGAGACAGAGCACGCGAGAGAGGGAAAGCGAGCGAGCCAGAGAGAGAGAGACAGACAGACAGGAGTGAGAGAGAGAGAAAGAAAGAGAGAGAGAGAGAATACAGAGAATACAGAGAATACAGAAATAAGGAGAAATAAGAGAAAAATAAGACCGATTACCCAAGGAATAGTAGACGCGGAGAGGCCTAATTCAGGCCAAAGTGAATGCAACCGAACGCGCCCGGGAAATAGACCAAAAAGTACCTCCTCTTCCTCACCTCTTCCCACCCTCCACACTCGCTCATAACATCCATAATAGACTTATATGGGGAGACGAAGAGTTGCTCTTTCCAAAAATGATCGTTTCGTTCGCATTGGAGCCATTGTAACGGCGCTAGGGCGAGTGAAAGTGAGCGAATATTTCGGGATTACGCCCGCTGAGCAGTACAGTGTAAAATACCTTACCACCCACTAAATAAGGGTTAACCTATACTAACTAAGAACCCTCAAACCTATTCTAAGTACATGTAAATATCTCTGAGGACGGCGCATGCAATACAATGGGCCGGCTATGAAAACCGTATGCAGAACCCAAGGGGAGTGTTGTGCAGTTAATAAAGGTTAGAGAATGGAAAGAGAGAATCGAGTGAGAGAAACTGTGATAAAGGGGGTGATCGGGAGAGAGTATGCAAGGGGATGTTAGAAGCACGCGCGCCGAGCCTGTCCTGACGAGGACAGCTCCTGGGGACCCTCATGGAGGAGGTTAGTTACACAGGAGCCCGCAAAGGCGCGATGGTCGGCCAATCAAGGGCCGAGACGTCACAAGACAGCAGGCGCCACAGGACACAGCCAGACACTACCTCCTCGCTTTGAAAGTCTTTCTCATTCCCACACTGGTACTATTGTGATAATAGTACCAGCGATATAAAATATAACTCGTTGTCACAGACGAAAACAAAGACCACCACTGGACTGTCTGTGACAATGCGATTACAAGGAAAGAAAGAACAACATTCTCTGATAATTGTAGCCCATTTCGATGTCCCTGGCGAGCGCTAGTGGCTAACGAGAGGCGATTCTGCCAACGCTGGTAGACGTCACATGTTATATTTGTAAAAAGCTTGAACACCATCAATTAAAATAATAATAATAATAACCCTAGGCAGGCTAGAAATGTTGCCAACTGTACACAATTATATAATTAACTGCAGAGAATATTTAGGGAACCCGTATTTGCCAAAGTTCGCTCCCCTCCCTTCACTTTGGGCAGGGAAAATACTGCATGTTTGAGTGAGTGTGTGTGTGTGTGTGTTTGTGTGTGTTTGTGTGTGTATGTATGTATGTGTGTGTAAGCCACCTGAGGAGTATATGTGTAGTCTATTCATGTATGTAAGTGTGCGGAACGTAGTGTGTGTATGTGTATATGTTTTTTTGCTTACGTGTGTGTTGGTTTGTGTATGTGTATGTGTGTGTTAACATGTGTACGTTTGCTAGCTGTACCACCTGAATACACAGTGCCTGTTGGACCTAACATTTCCACGCGTTGCCCTCCATATATACAGTGATCGTAGTTGGTTTTAGCACTTTGTAAGGTGAGTCTTTGTTTTTATTTAGTTCTGATTATCATTAGGAGTTTTAATTCAGCTTAAGAGGAGCCTGTGGAAGTCAGATGGTGTCCTTTCATATATACATTGGACGTTATTTCTTTTAACCAATACAGTACCAGCGACGTCTGTTATATTTTGTTTTAGCTTTTTTTAGGCCATTTTATGTAGCTTAGGAAGGATATGTGGTAGCTAAAAGGATTAAATGAGATAGTCTGTAACCTTTTAATGAGAAAACGTTCTCCCTAAGCTGAATAAAAACGTCTAATAGTTGCCAGCATAAAATAAAAATGACGTCACCGGTACAGAAGGGATTAACTCCTTCAGTATCATGGCACCTCTCCACCTTTTGTTGTTGTTGTTGTTGTTGTTCCCTAAGCTGCCTGGCCGAACAGCCCCGAGTTCCTGAGAAAGGCCATGGCCACAATCGGGCTTTCCCACAGAGCTCTCATTGAGTGTAGATTGTGTTGTTGGTGTAAGTGGTTGTGTGAAATGCAGTCTTCTATGATGTGTTTAATGGTATGGGGTGCTGTGTTACATCCCGGGCAGGCGTCGACAACGGAGTCATCCAGTCTCTTCTGATAGCTCAGGAGAGTTGGATGGTGTCCGCATCTCAGCCTGGCCAGGTGGACTCTGTCCTCGCGAGGAAGGGAGGATTCGGAAGGATGGATTTCGGGAGGTCGTGCATGCAGCTGCGTGTTGTCTGTGAGTGAGTGGATGGATCGGTGAGAGATATGAGTATGGATGTGCTTCTGGAAGTTGGTTCGGGGTGGGCAGGGAGGGAGAGAGGACAATAATTGTGTGTGATACCGTGTGCTGGGTGTTGTTTTGATATTTCTTGGTGTCTGTGGGTGTGTTGCCATGTAGTTTAGTGGGTGGTCTTGGTTCGTGAGGCTGCTGCCAGGAATTGAGTGCCTCTCATGTCCAGATGGTCTTTGACTTTGAGGATTTTGGTTTCTTGATGTAGGTGATCTGTGGGTGCAGTAGCTGTGCAGCCTGTAATGCTCTTCAGGGCTTTGTTTTGAATAGTCTGTAAGGTCTTATGATGTGTTTCAGCTAGGTTAGAAGCCCAGGTGGGCTTGCGTATTCCATCACTGATCTTATGTATTGTTTATATACTGTGGTGGTAGTTTCTTTGTTGTGTCCAAATTTTGTGTGAGCAAGTGACCTGAGGGCGTTAAGTCTGGGTGTCAGTTTCTTTTTAATGTTTGTGGTGTGCTGTTTGAATGTCATATGAGTATCATATGTTACTCCTAGGATTTTGGGTGTGTGTGTATGTGTTAGGGGTGTGTTGTTTATGGTGAGTTGAGGGATGTATTCGTGTTCTCCTGTCCAACTTGTGAGCAGGGTTGCGGTGGATTTGGCTGGGGCTAGATTAAGTCTAATGTGATGGTCCTGATGTGGCGGCGTCTACGCCGTGGGGCCACCTCCCGAGGCTGCCAACCCCGGATGGCTGCCGACCCTCCACGGCCTAAGACAAAATCAACGACCAGTGGAGGAAAACCGGATGCCGGCCGCGGGGAGCAGTTTCGGGAGCCAAACCGTCACAACCATCCCCTGCCCCCTCCCTGGGGGCACGGGTCCTTGGAGCGGCTTCGGTCGCGCCGGGAATTTCCACCTTTTGTAATAGGCATTACTATAGTTTATTCAGCTTACTAGGAAGCTGTAATGAGATACACGTTATCATATGCAACTATACAGTATATTCAACAGGAGAGGTTTAACACGTATGTACGGTGATTTTTTTTTTTTTTTTCTTTTTAAGGGGCAACTTAGTGATCAAGTATCCCAGCATTAAGGAGGCCATAACAAGGAGAGTGAAGTTCCTTCCCAACAGTTACAGTAATGTTTTAATGCAAATACCAACTTATGGAAAGTAGTGCACGATTAAGTATTATTGGGATGAAACAAGCCCGCTTCACTCATCTACATATATATATATATATATATATATATATATATATATATATATATATTTTTGTTTTGTTTTAGTTATTATTTAATATGACTCAATAAGCTACCAATCCTTCAGGTTTATGAAGCCAGCATAAATCGGGAAGGATAAAAAACCGGAGCGTCTTTTCGAGAACTGCAGTATCTTGTGTCTATATAATATTAATTCGAGGTGTTTGTATCATGGTTATGCCGAATATTGTGTTACTTTTTACAATACATGTTTTAGAGAATGTTGTTTTTGTGTCGGTGTTTCGCAAGGGAAGCTTTGTTGTCTAGATTCTGGTTTAAAACTTATTATTCTTGTGTAGGATTCGCTTTCAACATCCGCTTTCTTTACAAAGGATACAGTCATACGGTATAAATTATAGTTTTGTTAGCGTTGCAACCTAAAAGCCCTAGACTTTTAAAGCTTTGTAACGTTTGTATTTTTATTTAACCCTTGAATATTTTGACAGTATATTTTGGCTAACATTGGACGATTCTATGCAAATCAGAAAGGACCTCTAGGAATCTAAAGGGCCAAAACAAACTCAATTATCCCTCTGACTCCCACAGAACTTTCCTAAGCTGAATAAAACCATCTAAAGATAGCCAAAGCAAACGGCTCAAGCGCGTCATAATCCTCAAGGGGTTAATCCATATCACCAAGCTTTCAACTAAATACGGTTGTCAATTATATACTATCAGAGTACCGAAAAGTACACTGATACTATTATATATATATATATATATATATATATATATATATATATATATATATATATATGTTTCTAATCTCTCAGTGGGGTTCGAACCGCCGACCTTCAGGACGATAGCCGACGCTTTAATCAACTCACGGTCGGCGGTTCGAACCCCACTGAGAGATTAGAAACATTTAGTGGCTCACGTGTATTTGTGATATATACTCAATATATATATATATATATATTTTATTTTTTATTTTTTTACTATCAAAGTATCAGTATATACAGTTATCATAGCCATTAATACACCATTTATTCCCATTCCTAAGCTACTATTTCCCATTCTCATTTCCTAAATTGAAGGCTCGCTATCGCTCGCCTGGAGAAAATAGGTCTTAAAATTGACTAAGAAATGAAGCGAAAGGTCTTAAAATTGCCAAACTAAAGGGGTAAACGTCTTATATCTCAAGACTAATGGCGCTAAACATGAGGGAGAAGGGCGTCCTAAACTAAATATAATCGTCTATTGATAGCCAGAATCAACTTTTAAAACACGCCCCATAATCTTCAAAGGGTTAGAAGGTTTAGATATCAATATTTATCAGAATTACAAGCTAAAGTACGGTTGTATACTTGTAATACATGTATAATTAAATACATACGAATACATTCACAATCCTTTCTATCAAAAACCTACATTTTTGTTTCATATCGATGTTTATGGCTCAAACTTCTTTATAGCCTGAAACTCTCAAGAGGCCTATTAGTTATTTGGCTTGGTGTTTTATGAACTGTAAAATGTAAGAGCCGACACTTTGAAAATAGTACTAGTGATACATTCTTGGTCATCATACGAAAACAAAACATTCACTAAAATATTGAGTTTGGGCTTGACACTCGTTGAAAACATAATAAATCTGTAACAATTAGAATAACAATAACAAATGTGATTGGAAACTCACAAATACACTTGAATACAAGTTAATAACATTTGCAATTAAAGACATATTATCGATATAGGAGAGAGAGAGAGAGAGAGAGAGAGAGAGAGAGAGAGAGAGAGAGAGAGAGAGAGAGAGAGAGAGAGAGAGAGAGAGAACAGAATATTTGGCAAGAGATCAAGAACAGATTATATATTATCTTGGTTCACCTGTTTATCAACCCAAATAAAAAAAAACACGAGGGTCGAGTTAAATGAAATATGGTAATCAACTTTCATCGTAATCTTATAATCTTGACGTTAGATTGCATTGGTAATTTTCTGGCCCAGTTCTGCTCCGATTAAGCAGAATATGAGAGTGTACAAACGAAGTTATGATTACTAGTCACTGTGGTGTTGCGGTGTCGGGTAAATGTAGCAGTAGATCCAGTGCAATATTATGCCATTTAATATTGGATGACGCGTTTGACAATTTTATTCAGGTATAGATGTTGCACGTGTTCATTTTATTCAGGTATAGATGTTGCATGTGTTCATTTTATTCAGGTAGACAAGGAAGGTCCCCGGTCCATCTCCTTGATTGTTGTACCAATTATCTTGAGAGCGAGTTGTATTTCATTATCACCAGTACTGAGTGTCCTGGGTTCTAACTCCATTTAGCCATAATCCATGTAGTATGTTGTACGTGTCAATATAATTTCAAATATCATCGCAAAATTGTTATATATAGGGCCTTCTGAGAATATAAGCTTAGTAAATATTGTATATACAGTATAATAAATTCTAGATTATTGTAAACCAAACCTGGGTATTTACCCAAAAATAAGTATTTAACTATAAGTTATTAGAATACTGTATATTGCAAACTAGCCTTTCTTTCCTCTCTTCTTTTGTATGTGGATTGGAGAGACAAAGGCAAAATTGCCTGTGACGAGTGCCTCCCCCAGAGTTGAAATAGTGACAGGGCCAAAATGAAGGAGTGTTCGAGCCAACATGTCTGGACACACGGAGTTTGAAGAAATTCAAGTCATATGATGAGGGAAAGATGGATTCAGGGAGATAGTTCCAGAGCTCAGCTGTTCAATAGAAGAAAGATCGGGAGTATCGTTTCACTCATAAGTTGGAGAGTTGCACAGAGTAGAGGGGGAATTGTGTTGCAAGACGGGTACTACGTACTCCACGTAGAGGAGGTGGTATACACTGAGAGTGCTCTGAAGAACACTGATTACTGAAATAGCGATATAATAGTGAGAGAGATGCATCATTGCGGCGGAGAGAAAGATATTGTTATTACTTGATTAACTCCTTGAGGATTATGCCGCGTTTTGACAGTATCACTAGGTGATTTTATATAGCTTAGGAAAGATCTGTTGGAGTTAAAAGAGTAAAACAAATTGTCATTTAAATCTCTGTATCTCATATACTCTTACTAATCTGAATTTTTTGTTATCTAATGTTAGCCAGGAAACAGAAAAGAAATGCGTAATTGCAAATTGAAACAGTTAACCCTTTCTGTACCGGCGCCATCCTTTAAACTTGATTCTGGCTACTATTGGACGATTTTATTCAGTTTACAAAGGGCCTCCAGTAATAAACAGGCTTCGAACTATCTCATTTAACCCTTTTTACTGCCACAAACCCTTCTTAAACTGCACAAAATCGTTTAAATATAGCTAAGATGAAATAAATAAGACGTCACCGGTACAGAAGGGGTTAATCTGTGGATTCTGGAAAACTGTCAATATTTCTGCTAAAGGACAAATAATATTCCGTAATATTCCCGGTATTCCAACCTGCACTAGGCTACAGTACGGCATGAGTGTGGAAATGGTGAATATTGCCACTAGACATATTGGGGGTAAAAAGGGAGATGCAATTACCTCCATGTTACTAGTTATATGTGTGTGTGTGTGTTGCAAAATAGTGAGAGAGTATGTGTGTGTGTGTGTGTTTACATGTGTGTATATGTGTGTGTGTGTGTGTGTGTGTGTGTGACTATATTTACGTATGTGTGTGTGTGTATGTATGTGTGTGTTTGTCAAGGGGATTCCACGCAATGCGAGCTTCAGCTTATTATTATCGCGCCTTCGTAACTGCGACTGTTTTGCGTGAAGTGCATGTCATGTGTTATTGTATCGTTGGCTGTGGATGTGAGTGTAGTCTGTAATCAGTCATTAAACGCCATCTGAAATCGAAGGCTTGGGTTGATCTGTACGGTACCAGTCTCACCCGAAGGCTTAGGTTGACCTATACGATACCCTTCTTACCTTGTAACAGATCACCAACCCCAGGAGGGGACCTCACAACTTCGTCCACTTATACCAGGTTTCTATTTATACTGCTAGGTGAACAGAGGCTACACCGTTAGGAGACTTGCCCAAATGTCTCTTCCCCGCCCGGGTCTCGAACTCGGGACCTTCTGGTTGTGAGCCAGACGCGCTATCCGTTATGCCACGGGGAGGTACAAAGGAGTACAAAGGAGTACAAAGGAAATCAAGCAACAACAGATCTAGTGACCCTTCTAGGCTGCTTGTCCTCCAAGACACTGAGGATAAAGTGTCCAAACAGTGGTTTAGAGTGGGTAAGGGAACATTGGAAAGGGAACTACTGCCCTGCCACTAACGTGGCAGGACTAGGGAGTTAGTAGGGGACATACGGGTTAGTAACTGAGGGGAGGATAAAATGAAGTTATTCATTTACAAACGCAGTTAGTCGCGGGTTTGATGCGAGATATTTGTCTAGGCGGAATTTAAATGAATCAACGGTGCTGCAGTCTATAACGTCTCGGGGAAGCCCATTCCACAAGTTGACAACTCGATTGAAGAAGAAATTCTTAGATTCGTGTGAGTTAAAAGATTTACCAATAATTTTGCAACCGTTTCCCCGCGTGTAATTAGATTGGTCGATAGTGAAGTACTTACTACAGTTCATATTGTCGACGCCTTTGATGATTTTGAACACTTGAATTAAGTCACCTCTTAATCTGCGCTGGGTTAAAGGAAATAGATTTAATTCTCTAAGACGCTCTTCGTATGGTTTGTTCTTTAGGCTAGGTATCATTTTGGTAACTCTACGTTGAACTCGTTCTAGCTTGTTTATGTCTTTTTGGTAATAAGGGCACCAGCATTGAACGCAGTATTCCAGAAGAGGGCGGACTAAGGAATTGTAAAGGGTTAGGATTACGTCTTTGGATTTATGCTCAAATGATCTGCCTATAAAGCCAATTATTTTGTTTGCCTTCTTAACAACTTCTGAACATTGTTGACTCGGTTTTAGGTTACTCGATATTGTTACTCCCAGATCGGTTTCTCTGTTTACATTCTTAAGCTGAGTGCCATTCATCGAATAGTTTGCTTTCTCATTTAGGTATCCGATATGTAGTACTTTACATTTATCCGCATTGAAACTCATTTGCCAAATTTGGGCCCAATGTGACAATTTATCTAGATTGTGTTGCATGCCGTCAACTTGATCTTTTGAGAGTACGCTATTTGCAATTTTTGTATCGTCAGCAAATTTTGAGATTGTACAGGTGAGACCCTCATCTATGTCGTTGATGTAAATTAGAAAGAGAATTGGTCCTAGTACAGATCCCTGGGGGTACTCCGCTACTTACATTGGTCCATTTAGATGCCTTACCGTTTATGACTACTCTTTGCTTTCTGTCGCTGAGCCAATTTTCTATCCATTTCAACACACCGTCTTCTATTCCATGCGCTTTTAGTTTTAGCAGTAAACGTTTGTGGGGAACTTTGTCAAAGGCCTTTTGAAAATCAAGGTATATAATATCTACAGCTTTACTCTCATCGTAGAGGTTGAGGATATCGTGGAAGAAGTCTAAGAGGTTTGTTAAACAGGAACGTTTTTTACGAAAGCCGTGTTGAGTATCTTTAAGCATGTTATTTTCCTCTAAGTGATTTACGAGTCTGTCTCTTATGACCGTTTCTAGCATTTTACATACAACTGAGGTTAAGCTAATTGGACGATAGTTACTGGGTAGGGATTTGCTGCCTTTTTTGAATATCGGTGTTACGTTGGCTATCTTCCACTGATCAGGCATAGTTCCAGACTGCAAGGATTTATTGAATAGTAATGTCAGTGGTTTGGAGAGCTCATCCTTAGCTTCCTTTAGAACTCTAGGCGAGATTGTATCAGGTCCAGGCGTTTTATTTACCTTGAGTTTATCGAAACAATTCAATACTTCTCTCTCTGTAACGGTGATATTGCTTAGAACATCTGAATTATCAATCTGAATCGGCGATGGTGTAGGGATATCACTGAGGTCTTCTGTTGTAAAAACTGATGCAAAGAAGGTATTGAGGGCATTACTCATTTGTACTTCGTCTTTGGTGTATTCTCCATTTTCATCGACTAACGGTCCAACAGTTGAAGTAACTACTTTTTTCTTTCTGATATAACTATAGAATTCTTTCGGGTTTGTTTTACTTTGATTCGCAATATGTAACTCTAGGGTCTTTTTACTTTGCTTAATTAACTTTTTGGCTTTGCGTCGTAGCTCTACAAATTTCACCCGTTCTTCGTCATTTTGTGAGGATTTTAATCTATCATTAGCAAATTTGTTAGCAAGCAGGCAGTTTGAAATATCTTTATTCCACCATTTGGGCTTTATTATGGCCTGGACGCCGTATTTTCGATGGTATGCAGTCTTGCACTGCTTTTAGGTAAGTGGTTTCGAATAACTTCCAAGATGTATTTATGTCGTTATTGTTAATTAAAAAGCTCCAGTCAGTTTCTTTAAACATAGCTCTAAGTTTATGAAAGTTTGCTTTCTTGAAATTAGGGACTTTTTCGATGCTACTATTTGGTTCGTTACTAGTAAAGTTTAAAGTGAAAGTTATCGTACGATGGTCGCTGTTACTGAATTCATCACCAACATTCAAATTCTCTATTAATTCTTCTTTTGTTGTAAGTACAATGTCAAGAACGTTATTACCACGGGTCGGTGTTCGAACAAATTGATAAAGCGAACTCTCTTGCAAGTTCGTATACAAGTCATGTCCGGAGTGTGAAGTAAGAGTATCGCCCCACTTGGTCACAGGTAAATTAAAGTCGCCAAAAAATACGGTATCTTGTGAGTTACTTACATCTGCAATTTGTTCATAAATTTCTCGGTCAGTTTGAACTGATTGAGCTGGAGGTCTGTATATTAATGCAAGTATTATTTTTGTACCTTTATTATTCTTTATTAGCACAAAAGATGTGTCGACGTTCACAATTTGAGGTTTTGACAAGAGGGTCGGGTTAAGACTTTCGTTGATATAAAATAAAACGCCACCTCCATTTTTATTTATTCGGCTTTTCTCAAACATTATGTGTGTGTGGGTGTGTGTGTGTACCTATGTGCGAATAAGTGCGTGTGAATCTATCCATGTACGTTTGTGTCCGCTTTAATCCACACACACACACACACACACAGTCAGCAGTGATAAACAGGGTGTAAATATTCCTTCAGTCCGTTGATGGTGGTAATGGTCTGTATATTAAGGGGGAACGAACATTAGTTTCTGCACATAACCGCTTACATGGCCCAATTTTAGACCTTTTTGTTTTTGTTATCATGGGAATCAGTAATGTATATGATATCAATGAATGTGGCTGATGGTAATGTATGTTTTATTGGACTATACCGTGAAATACAATACAATGCGATACAATACAGTATATTACAATACAATGCGATACAATACAATACAATACGATACAATACAGTATATTACAATACAATGCGATACAATACAATACGATACAATACAATACGATACAATACAGTATATTACAATACAATGCGATACAATACAATACGATACAATACAATACGATACAACACAGTATATTACAATACAATGCGATACAATACAATACGATACAATACAATACAGTATATTACAATACAATGCGATACAATATAATACAATACGATACAATACAATACAGTATTTAATACAATGCGATACAATATAATACAATACACTACAATACAATGGTTTAGCATCGTTTTCCATTGCATACCTACATTCATCAATTACATTCCGTTTTCTTGGCCTACCAGATGTATACTATTATGAAATCAAGTTTAATTCGCCAAACAACCATATAGTTAACTAGAATCACCTCAAATAATTCACCTTAATGGATGTTAACTATTGTCACACATATTAACCCGTGGAGCCCCGGCTAGTTTTGTAATGTTTGCGCACCAGAACCCGGCCGGTTTTCAAAAAATGGTTTTATTCCAGAAACAATAGCGAATGGGTTAGGAATGAAGGAAAAACCACGAAAAACCGCTCAAAAAGCTTAAAAAATGGTCCTACAGAGCCCCCGAAAACGGATTTTATAAGAGTAAAAAATTGAAGGCAATTATCCCCAAAAAACAGGTTTTTGCGCGCTCGCACGCACGCACGTGGACTTTGAGAGTTTTCAACCATCGGCACGGTTGCGTGGGATACGTACACAGTTCCCATACAAATCTGAGCCCTCTTGAGTGGCTACACCTGAGGTTACGGTCGGCGCAATTAGGGTGACGCGCCAGGCGCGTCTCTGGGGCTGTGCGTTACATACATCGCCGACGCGTCAGGCGCGTCGCTGGGGCTGTACGGGTTAAGGGAGCCCACCTCGCTTTTTTTCTCTTTCTCTCCTTCTCTCTTTGGCTTGTATCTGTTCGGCCCCATTCAGCCTACTATTTTAAGACGTTTACCCCCTTCCAGGTGTCAATATTTTCCTGGCGAGCGGTAGCGAGCCAGCATATATATATTTTTGTTTTGACAGCAAGCTAAATTTATACATTTTTTGATAGAAAAGTGTGTCCGGCGAAGACGGATTTCTCCATACAATGCTGGCTCGCTATCGCTCGCCAGGAAGAAATCGACACCTGGATGAGGATTAACGTCTTTCAAAAGTTGGCTGAATGGTGCCGAATGGATACAAGCCAGGGAAAGAGAGATAAGGAGAGAAAGATAACAAAAGCCGGTGACCCCCCTTAATGAAACTTTGTGAGAAAAGAACACATTACTTGCTACTCCTGTACCAACCTACAAAGAAAAATATTAGCAACGCTTTGTCCACAGACCGAAGTGCTCATCTGCAAAGCGTACTACATGACGATGACGTAACTTTCCTCACACTCTGGCTACCGCTAGACGATTTTCTTTAGCTTATAATTTACCTCTAAGACTCATAGGGGTAGATATGATTTACCTCTGAGACTCATAAGGGTAGATATGATTTACCTCTAAGACTCATAAGGGTAGATATGATTTACCTCTAAGACTCATAAGGGTAGATATGATTTACCTCTAAGACTCATAAGGGTAGATATGATTTACCTCTAAGACTCATAGGGGTAGATATGATTTCAATAAACTCTCTGAAAGGTAGTGGGTCCAATTACTTGAGACTATTCTAGGTAAAGGCAATTCAGCTGGTATGATTTTAATTTCAGCAGTAATTCCAAACCTCTCCTGGTGATGGTTGGATGGGCTAAGGTTCATCTGTAAACCCAAACCTCTCCTGGTGATGGTTGGATGGGCTAAGGTTCCGCAGTAATCCCAAACCTCTCCTGGTGATGGTTGGATGGGCTAAAGTTCCGCAGTAATCCCAAAACTCTCCTGGTGATGGTTGGATGGGCTAAAGTTCCGCAGTAATCCCAAAACTCTCCTGGTGATGGTTGGATGGGCTAAAGTTCCGCAGTAATCCCAAAACTCTCCTGGTGATGGTTGGATGGGCTAAAGTTCCGCAGTAATCCCAAAACTCTCCTGGTGATGGTTGGATGGGCTAAGGTTCCGCTGTAATCCCAAACTTTCCCCGCGCTAAGTTTCCAGCGCGTGTGGCCCACATAATATACCTTTGAAAATGTTTGTGGTTGCGGGAAACTTTGCACGAAAACTCCTTCTTAAGGGGGAGGTAGTTGTTTTTTCTGGACCCCTTCTCCCTCATGTTTAGCCCCATTAGTTTTCACATTTTAAGACGTTCGCTCTATTAGTTTGGAGATTTTAAGTCCCTTTGTGCCATTTAGATGTAAAAAAAATCTGGCGAGCGATAGCAAGCCTGTAAGGTAGGAGAAACCGGCCTTTGGCCGGGACTGTACAAATTTATCTTGAAAGGGGGTCTAGGGGATGTTTTTCTTGAGCTTGGTTTAGGTCTAGCGAGAAAACTAATACATGAATAAATAGATCAATATACCAAAAATAAACCACTAACCCCTTAATGCCGGGAGATACCGCAAAACATCCACCATCAAGATTTATCGGAGGATATTATACTTTCTAGACATTTTTTGTTCCTGGTTGCCCAATAATCTTCTTAAGATATCGGAAACTGAGAGCGGTGAGAGGAGGGTGAGGAGTTTTAAAGGTTCTCCAAGGAAATTACCCTCCAGATTAGATGAACCGCGTGAGTGGCTTGGAGGAGAGGGGTCAAGTGGGTTATTATACTGGGAGGAGCTTTTATTAATTGATTAGGCTATTATTAGACGATATTATTATTTGATTAAGCCTCGGAAGAACCTGTAGGACGTCAGAGGGTTCATTGAGATAGATTTACATTGAGTCATATACCCGTCGATGTTTTTTTCGTTCGGAATAAAATAGCGTATTTGTCCCCAGATTATAAGTAGTAGGGGTAGGCAGCCCGGCCCAGGGAAGTACTACCGCCAAGGTTTCGGGAGACTCAGGGAATAGCCTGAATTCCATTTTCTCTCCCAGGCCTTGGTAGCTGGATACACATCTTTCTGCCTCACACATCAGGGGTATCAGGAAAACACTCTTTATATAACATACACATCCACTTCACGACATTCCCCTACATCGCTATCCTCTATCCATAAAACACTACTCTTCCCACTACATATCATACATGTAACACCATACACCTTACCCAATAAATATGGCAGTACAATTGTTAAGAGCAAACCTGGTGGTCCCTCGGATATCCACCCCCCGGCAGGGTTGGCTCATTGACACAGGGCCCTCCCGGTCATCATCATGCGACTGTGTCAAGAGCATTGCAACGTCCCAAAGCTGCTCGTCGGTGCAGCTTTTTCTTTAGCAATATAAGGGGACTTCACTCTAACATCAATTCTGTACACCAATTTCTTCAAGCAGAATCCCCTACTCTCCTTTTTTTGACAGAGACTCAAGTAACATCCACATCTGACACGTCTAGATTTAATTTTCCAGGTTATCAACTGCTCCAAAATTTCAGACCTAAAGGAGGTGTATGTTGCTTCGCAAAATCTGAAATTGCCCTGGAGGAGGTTACTAGTTTCAATTGTCCCTATTTTGATTATTCTATATACAAATTAATTTCGGCTGGTAAATTTAAATACATATGTTGCATCTACCGTTTCCCAAATACTCCTCCTGAGCAAAGTCTTTTTGATTCTCTGTCCACACAACTCAGTGTCCTCAACTTAAATGCTTCTTCTGAAATCACTGTGTTGGGTGATTTTAATGTCCATAATGTTGAATGGCTCACTCATTCAGCCAGGACTGATGATGCTGGTCTTGAATGTGAGCTATTTGCAGACTCATTTAATCTCACTCAACTAGTCAACCAACCCACCGTGTACCAGATAATCCTAATCATAATTCCCACCTACTGGACTTATTTTTAACAACCAATTCAGAAAATTATGATGTTACAGTGAGGTCCCCGCTTGGATCTTCTGATCACTGTCTGATACAGGCCACCTGTCTATCACCTTCCACACCTTCCCACTCTGAACCTGTTTTGGTGACTAAATGGCATTACGATAGGGCAGACTGGGAGGGTCTTCAAGGTTTCTTTATTGATATTCCCTGGACCTCTTTCTTTTCTAATGATGCACACTCCACCTTGAGCCACATACAAGATTTTGTAAAAATTGGAATGGAAACATTTATTCCTCATCAAAAGTACATTAAAAGATCTAATTCACCTAAATGGTTTGACCATAATTATGCTAGAGTAACTGAACAAAAAGCAATAGCCTACAATGCATACACAAGATCAAAAACACATGAAGCCTTTAATTACTTTAGAAACATCAGAAATCATGCCAAAACTGTATTACACCTAACTAAATCAAACTTTCTCCACAAGCAGGCAAATAAACTTCTAAATAATCCAAATGATAACAAAATATTTTGGTCTACTCTTAACTCATTCAAATCCAACTTCACAACTGCTTCATCCATTCCACCATTAAAATCTCCGACTGGCAATCTTGTAAGTGACCCACGAGGTAAAGCTAACCTTCTTGCGATATTTTCTCCACCAACTCAACCTTAGATGAAATAAATCAAGATGTCCCTGTACTTAATTTTAATTCGCCTGAAATTCCCTCACTTAAGATCCACACCAGACATGTCAAAACTATTTTGCAGAATCTCTCAGTAGATAAGGCTCCTGGTCCAGATGAAATTCCTCCAATAGTACTTAAGAATTGCTCCTTGGTGCTCGCTCCTGTATTGGCAAAAATTGTCCGTCTGTGTACTCATACCTCATGCTTCCCAGTACCCTGGAAAGAAGCAAACATCCATCCAGTTCCTAAAAAAGGTGCCTCTTCAGATCCATCAAACTACAGACCAATAGCTATAACTTCCACTCTTGGTAAAGTCTTTGAAATTATATTAAATAATCACATAATTAAGCATCTTGAGAATAATAAATTAATCAGTGATAGGCAATATGGTTTTAGACGATGTCGATCAACTGCAGACATTCTTTGCCTTCTCACGCATCAAATCAACCAAGCTACAGACCAACATGGTGAAACACATACAATAGCACTGGATATATCAAAGGCATTTGATAGAGTCTGGCATCAATCCTTATTGTCGAAGATGTCACACTCAATAAATGCTGGTGTTCCCCAGGGATCAGTTTTGGCCCCAACTCTGTTCCTCATTCATATCAATGATCTCATATCTACCACTCATAATCCAATACATTCCTACGCAGATGACTCAACACTCCACAGTTCCTTCACATTTACCAATTCTTTCACCCAACCCGATCTTATAAATTCAAAAATAAGCACTGCAATTTCTCTGAACCAGGACCTTTCTAGAATTGAAGAATGGGGACAAAAGAATCTAGTTTCCTTTAATGCACAGAAAACCAAGTACATTCAATTTTCTAACCGACAGAATCTCACTGTCTCCCATATATTTTTTAGTGATGTAAATATTCCCACTTCCCCTAGTATTGACATTCTCGGTGTAACATTAACTACTAACTTGAGCTGGACACATTATGTTAGAAGCATTGCTAAGAATGCCTCTAAAAAACTGGGACTCCTGTACAGAGTTCGAGAATTCTTCACTGACGAGCAGTTGGCCGTAATATATAAAAGTCATGTGCGTTCTCAGATGGATTACTGTTCACCTCTGTGGAGTGGAAGTGGAGTGGTTGCATTGAGGCAGTTGGACAAAATTCAAAATAAAGCTATTAGATTAATCAATAACCCTGCAATCACACAGGACCTTCCTACATTATCCATACGAAGAAACGTTGCATCCCTTGCATTATTCTACAGATATTTTCACAGCGATTGTTCCGAGGAACTTGCTTCAATTGTGCCGCCTCTCCACATCTTTCTCCGTAGAACTAGGGCAGCTGAGAGCGCCCATGAATTTACACTTTCTCCTCCACAATGCAGAACTTCTGCTTATCAAAATTAATTTATCCCTAGAACTACAACTCTTTGGAATTCACTTCCCTCGAATTGCTTTCCACAAAATTACAATCTACAAATGTTTAAATCCAGTTGTTACAAACATTTTATGAATGGAGGATGCCTTTAGGCACATGGACCTTTTTGTTTTATCTGTGTTTTTCCTTCCTCCGTTCATTGTCTCAAAAAAAAAAAAAAAAAAAAAAAAAAAAAAAAGTAAAAAGATACTACCAACGAAGAATCACAGGGAAAAATGAGAAAGGAGAGAGAGAGAGAGAGAGAGAGAGAGAGAGAGAGAGAGAGAGAGACAGAGAGAGAGAGAGAGAGAGAGGAGGAGGAGAGGAGAAGGAGGAGGAGGAGTACAAAGGAGTACAAAGGAAATCAAGCAACAATAGGTCTAGTGACCCTTCTAGGCTGTTTGTCCTCCAAAACACTGAGGATCAAGTGTCCAAACAATGGTTTAGAGTGGGTAAGGGAACATTGGAAACGGAACTACTGCCCTGGAACTAATGTCCGTGGCAGGATTGGGAAGTTAGTAGGGGACAGATGGGTTAGTAACTGAGGGGAGGATAAAATAAAGTTATTCATTTACAAACGCAGTCAGCCGCGGGTTTGATGCGAGATATTTGTCTAGGCGAAGTTTAAAGGAATCAACGGTGCTGCAGTCTATAACATCTCGGGGAAGCCCATTCCATAAGTTGACAACTCGATTGAAGAAGACATTTTTAGCTTCGTGTGAGTCAAAAGATTTACCAATAATTTTGCACCCGTTTCCCCGCGTGTAATTAGATTGGTCGATAGTGAAGTACTTACTACAATTCATATTGTCGATGCCCTTGATGATTTTGAACACTTGAATTAAGTCGCCTCTTAATCTACGCTAGGTTAAAGGAAATAGATTTAATTCTCTAAGACGCTCCTCGTATGGTTTGTTCTTTAGGCTACGTACCATTTTGGTAACTCTACGTTGAACTCGTTCTAGCTTGTCTATATCTTTTTGGTAATAAGGGCACCAGGATTGAACGCAGTATTTCAGAAGAGGGCGGACTAAGGAATTGTAAAGGGTTAGGATAACGTCTTTGGGTTTATGCTCAAATGACCTGCCTATAAAGCCAATTATTTTGTTTACCTTCTTAACAACTTCTGAACATTGTTGACTCGATTTTAGGTTACTCGATATTGTTACTCCCAGATCGGTTTCTCTGTTTACATTCTTAAGCCGAGTGCCATTCATCAAATAGTTTGCTTTCTCATTTTGGTATCCGATATGTAGTACTTTACATTTATCCGCATTGAAACTCATTTGCCAAATTTGGGCCCAACATGACAACTTATCTAGATTGTTTTGCATATCGTCAACTTGTTCTTTTGAGAGTACGCTATTTGCAATTTTTGTATCGTCAGCAAATTTTTAGATTGTACAGGTGAGACCCTCATCTATGTTGTTGATGTAAATTAGAAAGAGAATTGGTCCTAGTACCGACCCCTGGGGTACCTCGATACTTACATTGGTCCATTTAGATGCCTTACCGTTTATGACTACTCTTTGCTTTCTGTCGCTGAGCCAATTTTCTATCCATTTCAACACACCGTCTTGTATCCATGCGCTTTTAGTTTTAGCAGTAAACGTTTGTGGGGAACTTTGTCAAAGGCCTTTTGAAAATCAAGGTATATAATATCTACAGCTTTACTCTCATCGCAGAGGTTGAGGATATCGTGGAAGAAGTCTAAGAGGTTTGTTAAACAGGAACGTTTTTTACGAAAGCCGTGTTGAGTATCTTTAAGTATGTTATTTTCCTCTAAGTGATTTACGAGTCTGTCTCTTATGAGTGTTTCTAGCATTTTACATACAACTGAGGTTAAGCTAATTGGACGATAGTTACTGGGAAGGGATTTGCTGCCTTTTTTGAATATCGGTGTTACGTTGGCTAGCTTCCACTGATCAGGCATAGTTCCAGACTGCAAGGATTTATTGAATAGCAATGTCAGTGGTTTAGAGAGCTCATGCTTAGCTTCCTTTTGGACTCTAGGTGAGATTATATCAGGTCCAGGCGTTTTATTTACCTTGAGTTTTCAAGTGAACAATTCAATACTTCTCTCTCTGTAACGGTGATATTGCTTAGAACATCTGAATTATCCATCTGAATCGGCGATGGTGTAGGGATATCACTGAGGTCTTCCATTGTAAAAACTGATGCAAAGAAGGTATTGAGAGCATTACTCATTTGTACTTCGTCTTTGGTGTATTCTCCATTTTCATCAACTAACGGTCCAACAGTTGAAGTAACTACTTTTTTCTTTCTGATATAACTATAGAATTCTTTCGGGTTTGTTTTATTTTGATTCGCAACATGTAACTCCAGGGGCTTTTTACTTTGCTTAATTAACTTTTTGGCTTTGCGTCGTAGCTCTACAAAGTTCACCCGTTCTTCGTCATTTTTTAAGGATTTTAATATATCATTAGCAAACTTTTTAGCAAGCAGACAGTTTGACATATCTTTATTCCACCATTTGGGCTTATTATTATGGCCTGTACGCCGTATTTTCGATGGTATGCAGTCCTGCACTGCTTTTAGGTAAGTGGTTTCGAATAATTCCCAAGATGTATGTATGTCGTTATTGTTAATTAAAAAGCTCCAGTCAGTTTCTTTAAACATAGTTCTAAGTTTATGAAAGTTTGCTTTCCTGAAATTAGGGACTTTTTCGATGCTGATATTTGGTTCGTTACTATTAAACTTTAAAGTGAAAGTTATTGTACGATGGTCGATGTTACTGAATTCATCACCAACATTCAAATTCTCTATTAATTCTTCTTTTGTTGCAAGTACAAGGTCAAGAACGTTATTACCACGTGTCGGTGATCGAACAAATTAATAGAGTGAACTCTCTTGCAAGGAGAAGGAAAAGGAAATTGGTTATAAAGGGGAGAGATAAGGAAGCGGTAAAGAGAGAGAGAAGAAATTGGCTATAAAGGAGGGAGATAAGGAAGCGGTAGGGAAGGGTGCAGATAATTAAGTGGTATTAATTGACTGTTATTAGACAGTGGCAGTGAAGTGATAAGACAGTGATGGTGGGAGATAGTATTACAATGGAGACAGACCATTATGGGAACAATTTATCAGTTAAAGGGAGATATTTTGTATTTAGTTAGTTAGTTAGTTAGTTTAGACAGTTGCAGTGAATTGTGTATAGAGAAGTAGTGGCGTGATAAGACAGTGATGGTGGGAGACAGTATTACAATGGAGACAGACTATTATGGGAACAATTTATCAGTTAAAGGGAGATATTTTGTATTTAGGTAGTTAGTTAGTTAGTTTAGACAGTTGCAGTGAATTGTGTATAGAGAAGTAGTGGCGTGATAAGACAGTGATGGTGGGAGACAGTATTGCAATGGAGACAGACTATTATGGGATCAATTTATCAGTTAAAGGGAGATATTTTGTATTTAGTTAGTTAGTTAGTTAGTTTAGACAGTTGCAGTGAATTGTGTATAGAGAAGCAGTGGCGTGATAAGACAGTGATGGTGGGAGATAGTATTACAATGGAGACAGACTATTATGGGAACAATTTATCAGTTAAAGGGAGATATTTTGTATTTAGGTAGTTAGTTAGTTAGTTTAGACAGTTACAATGAATTGTGTATAGAGAAGCAGTGGCGTGATAAGACAGTGTTGGTGGGATATAGTATTACAATGGAGACAGGCTGTTACGGGATCTATTTCTTGGTTAACCCTTCCTGTCCCGCTGACATCCTTTGTATTATATTCAGGCAACAATTAGACGATTTTATTCAGCTTAGGAGGGATGTCTACCAATTAAAAGGTTGCAGACTATCTCAATTAATTATTTTAACTACAATAATATCCTCCCTAAGTTTCATAAAATCGTCTAAATGTAGCTAGAATATAACTAAAGAGATGTCGCCGGTACAGAATTAAAGGGGTTAAGGGAAGACGTTATATATATATATATATATATATATATATATATATATATATATATATATATATATATATATATATATATATATAATCTAGTTAGTTAGTTAGTTAGTTGGTTTCCTCCCTAGTGGTATTAAATGAGTGATATTTGACAGTTGCAGTGAATTGTGCATAAAGTAAGAGTGGAGTGATAAGAGAGTGCCAATGGAAAGTAGTATTAAGAAAGAGATCCACTATTACGGCCATATTTTTCGATAATCATTAGACTATTTTATACAGCTTAGGAAGGATATATGGAAATTGAAATGGTAAAAGCAGTCTCAATTAAACCTCTCACTTCCATATATTCATCCTTATCTAAATACAATCGTCTAAGGACAATAAGAATAAACTGCCAAAACACGTCATAATCATCAAGGGGTTAAGGTGGTGTCACACGAGTGCAGTCTCTGGCAATTTTCGGTAAGCAAGATTTTTCTCTTACTATTTTGAGGCTAGTTCGCATTGGAATCGGTATCTAGATCGAAGGTAGTTTATGTTAACTAGTTTATCTTTATGAAACTTAAGGGGAGGCTGGCCGTTTGTTTGGTCTATTAATTCATGTATTCATATATTTTTTTAGTTTCCTCCCTAGACTTCCATCAAGCTTAGAATTTGTAAATTTTTCGGTAGAAAAATGTCCCGGCCGAAGGCCGGTTCCTCTTAAAATTGTAGGCTCGCTCTCGCTAGCCAGGAAATAATCGACACCTAAATGGCACGAAGGTTTTAAAATTGACAACGAAATAGGGCAAAAGGTGTTAAAATCGCCAAACTAATGGGCCGAACGTCATATAATCTCAAAACTAGTGGGGCTAAATATTAGAGAGAAGGGGGTCCAGAAAAACGGTTTGCCTCCCCTTAAAATTGGAAGGTACCAAACTATAAATCTTCGTATATATTGGCGGAAAAAATCTCTCGTGTGACACCATGTTTATTCTGGAAGGAAACGTCTTTTGAGCGTGACTGTACTGTGAACGTGAAGTAGAGATGTAGAGATGAGAAGTAGAGAAGTAGAGATGATTGTTGGGGTTAAAGCGTGTGATGCCATACCGATTGACTGAGGTTCAAATCCGAGGTTCAGCCTCTTGTCGCAAACTTATATTCTTGACGCATTTTCCCTGCAAGAAAACATTACAATCTCTCTTTCACACATGTGCCATCTACCAGCGTTGGCAGAATCGCCTCTCGTTAGCCACTAGCGCTCGCCAGGGACATCGAAATGGGCTACAGTTATCAGAGAATGTTGTTCTTTCTTTCCTAGTACTCGCATTGTCACAGACAGTCAAGTGGTGGTCTTTATTTTCGGCTGTGACAACGGGAAGTATTTTATATCATTAAGAGAATATAAAATGCATTGTGTAAAGTTAAGGAGAAAGAGAGATATAGGCAGCGTGGTGGTAATATATGCGTGTGTATGTATGTGCTGCCTCGCTCGGAGGAGTTTTCCCGCTTGCGCGGGCTTTCCCTCGCCTTTGATTGGCTGGTGCATCCTGGCGCGTCCTAGGGGCCTGCTGCCTTGTGACGTCTCGGCCCGTGATTGGCCGACCATCGCGCCCTTGCGGGCTCCTGTGTAACTAACCTCCTCCATGAGGGTTCCCAGGAGCTGCCCTCCTCAGGACAGGCTTGGCGCGCGTGCTTCTAACATCCCCTGCATACTCTCCCCCGATCACCACCTTTACCACTGTTTCTCTCACTCGATTCTCTCTTTCCATACTCTAATCTTTATTCAATTACTTATCCCCTTGGGTTCTGCATACGGTTTCCATAGCCGGCCCATTGTATTGCATGCGCCGTCCTCTGAGATATTTACATGTACTTAGAATAGGTTTGAGGGTTCTTAGTTAGTATAGGTTAAGAACTTTGTGTGTGTCTCCATTATTGATTTAGTGTTTCTGCTCTTTTATTTAATGCTAGACTGGGATAAGGTAACTGCAGTCGTTGTCTCCGATGTGTGTACGGTTTGCTTATACCTACACGACTTCGACCAGTCCTGTGGTAGCCTGGGTTGTCTTTTCGGCTGCGTCTTTTGCGAGTGCAGCATTGTGTTGACTGAGGGCTTTGGCCTGTTCCAGTTCCACACTTTGCTGCCTCTTTGCTTGTCTTTTGAGGGTCGCCAGGATAGAACCAGATACTTGTGATCTGGAACTATCAAGAGAGCACCCCAGTCAATTAACGTAACTTAAAGGATGCAGTCTTAAGGACATCGCTAGGCTACGAGCCTGTCTTGCTCAACCCCAGTTCCTTACCTAGAGTATCCCAGATAGACATTATTAATTGAGTAGACACTTGTTAGTATTTAATATAAGCTCTTTGATATGTACGCATTATTATTCACAGCATTTATTAGTCTAGGTTGTTGCTTAGCCGCACAACCATAGCAGACTGTTTCGTTGATGAGGAAGTACTTCTTTTAGTGTCGAGCATTACTACCGTTGCGCATTTATAGTATTCTCGTGTCAGTTAACATTATATGTCCTATCTTTTAGTGTATTCCATTTACACGTGTGGTGTCCTGCCTCCTGCCTTTACATAGTTTAAGATACGAGCATCTTATGAGCATCAGACTTTCTTCAGAAGTTTCCAGGTCTATGCTGTAGGACTATACTTCACTTTCTTTTAGATAGGAGTGAAGAGTTTATTGTTGTTTAGAGTAACTGTATTGAAGCATCTTTTTATTGTATTAATTCTTGCAGTGATTTAATTGATCTTTCCATAGATTCCTTTTTATGCATTTTAACGTAACTTGCATCTTGTTTGTTATCAGGCTATACCAGTGTGGGTTAGCCTGAAGTAGAGTACATTTATGCCCAGTTAAGGATACCCCGTTATCGCAGATTAACTCTGGAGGGTATAGGTGTTTTTGTTCTCCGGCATATAAGTTCGAGGGTTTGGATCTAGCATACCATTGTTGCATAGTGCCCTATTACTAGTCCAATCATTAAGTGCCCTTGTTTTATTCGTAGCCCCGGTCGTAACACATACACACACACACACACACACACACACACACACACACACACACACACATGCAGGGTCAAGCTAATAACCTTGCCTCGTGGCTCAGCCCAGGGGCGAAAGCTGTCGAGAGATCACGAGTTCAACACCACCACTACGACAAGCAATATGAAGCTCAGGAAAAGTTATGATAAGGACCCAGTGAGGCGGATATGTTGCCACCAATATTTACTGTTCAACTTCTCACCTTCAAGTTCCAGTCTCTCTCTCTCTCTCTCTCTCTCTCTCTCTCTCTCTCTCTCTCTCTCTCTCTCTCTCTCTCTCTCTCATTCACCCGCCGGCTTTAGCATCGCCAACAGCTCCGCATCGCCACTGAGAAAACTCGATCATAATTTGAGTATTTCATATCCCAATTCCCTTTATTCATTGCATGAACAGTAGTTAAGTGCTTGTTTAACCTCCACATAGTTCTGTAGTTGCCGTGCATGTTATTTTATTGCTTTTCTGACTGATAAACATTGTTGTTTACATTTGTTATCCTAGCTTGTAGCAGACGACGCACGCGCACCTCTAATCGACCTAGCTTTGTATTTTCTTATTAACTCTAGTAGTTATCGTATTCAGTATCCTACTGTAGCTATATATATTGTAATTTTAGTTGTTGCTTGCATGATCTTGTACTGTAGTAACCTTTGACTGATAACTTTGTTTATCTAAATATAATCCTGCTTGACTAGCCTACAGTGACACCAGCGCCATCTGTTGATACAGTATATTAACCCCTTGTGAGCAGTTACACTTTATTTTTATATAATCTCTATTTGGTGAATTGTATATTTAGTTACATATTCTATTATATATATATATATATTTGTTTTGCTTTTTTAGGTAGGTTATCACCCCTGGTAGCCTACTTCTGCATATTTCATACTTTTTTGTTTTTGGTTATTTTTGTTTTAGGTTAGTCTAGGCTATCATCCCTGGTGGCCTATTTCTGCGTACGGTACTTCAATTTTTAAATTTCAGTTAGGCTATCACCGCTGGTGGCCTATTTCTGCAGACCGGTATTTCATAATTTTGTTTTCGGTTAAACTAGGCTATCATCCCTGGTGGCCTATTTCTGCGTACTTCAATTTTTAAATTTTCAGTTAGGCTATCACCGCTGGTGGCCTATTTCTGCGTACCAGTATTTCATAATTTTTGTTTTCGGTTATTTTTGTTTTCGGTTAGTCTAGGCTATCACCGCTGGTGGCCTATTTCTGCGTACCGGTATTTCATAATTTTTGTTTTCGGTTATTTTTGTTTTTCGGTTAGTCTAGGCTATCATCCCTGGTGGCCTATTTCTGCGTACTTCAATTTTTAAATTTTCAGTTAAGCTATCACCGCTGGTGGCCTATTTCTGCGTACCGGTAGTTCATAATTTTTGTTTTCGGTTAGGATAGGCTATAACCCCTGGTGGCCTATTTCTGTTTAAATAAACATAAATTGTTTTCGGTTCGGCTATCACTGCGTATTCAAATTTAATTTTGTTTTGTTTTAATTTTTGGTTAGGCTATCACCGCTGATAACCTATTTGTGTGTATTTCAACATTTTTGTTTTCGGTTAGGCCTATTTAAGTAAGTGAAGCGACCTGAAGGGAGTGAAGTGTTTTTAAAGTGAGTTTAGTGTTTTTAAAGTGAATTAAGTGTTTTTAAGTGAGTGAAGTGAACTGAAGAAAGTGATCGTCACCATGCCTCGTGCCTGTACGAACTGCGCCGGTAGGTTTGGTGCTTCCATGTTTGCTCCTGCCGATCCACAAGTCTGCCGACTCTGCCAGCAACGAGAGGATTTGACAGCAAAATTGGATGAAGCCCTCAACAAGATCAACGCCCTCACCAGGAAGCTGGAATCACTCCAAGAGTTTGTAACACTCAACGTTGGAGTATCACTAACTCAAATTGTTTCAACTCCAGCATCCACCACCGCCCCAACGTCATCTGCCAACAATCCAACACCTGCAGTAGACACTGCAGCAGATGCTTCTGACGAACCTGAGCCGACATCAAACCAGGACAGCCGCCCTGTTCACCTTAGTCTCTCCCCCACTCCTCGTGCAAGAAGCCTGCTAGCACGAACAGTACCAACCCCTCGCCCCCGTTCTAACCACTCCTCTCCCCGACCTGTACGTAGAGTCCCGCCACCACAGGTTTCCGGATTTACACCAGTGAGGAACGGTGCACGGCCAACGCAGAAAAGGTCTCATCTACCAGTCACAATGTCCAACAGATTTGAGATATTGGTAGAGATGGAAGACGAACCAGAAGAGACCAGGCTCGTTGGGGATTCCATCCTACGAGGACAGGTCGAAGAGTTCTGCGACAGAGTCCCAATTCAACGAAAAAGATTTTGCATCCCAGGAGCTGGACTGGACGACATTGTGGAAGCCTTCGAAGATACCACAAAGGATGCAAATGAAAATACCCTTTTTGTCATCCATGCTGGTTCAAATGACGTCATGCGCACCAGATCCGAAGAGTTGATGGAGAAATATCGCAAGATGATCCAGCACTACAAAAACAAGTCAAGGAATATCATCATCTCAGGCATTCTCCCCAAGATCGACGCACCTGACAAATTCTACGACAAGGCCTTCAGCACAAATAGCCGACTAAAACATTTGTGTCTGAGGGAAGAAGTTGAATTCATCAACCTCTGGGACAACTTCTACAACCAGCCTACTCTGTTCCGCAAGGATGGCACTCATCTAAACCCTGTGGGTTCAGCACGCATGGGTCGTCTCCTACACGAAGCAGTCCGCAGCCATGGATCAAAAAACGCCATCCGAGAAGAAGCAGCAGTGACATAAATCATCCAACGCCAAGAAAAAAACAGAGGCAACCGAGGACCACCAGCGATAAGGACCGGAGACAGCGAGGACCGAGGACAGCCATGAACATAAATGTAGATCCGACAAGAACCAAAAATATTATTGAAGCGCATTCCGTGAGTTCTAAAATAACAAATTTAAAGGTTTTCTATGCAAACGCTCGTAGCATACGCAATAAATTTTCAGATTTAGAGGAGCTAGTGTTTACAGAAAATTATGATGTGATTGGCATAACAGAATCTTGGCTCAATACAGAAGATAGAGACTTTTTAGCAGAGTATTCACTTCCCGGTTATGTAATGTTTGAGAAAAGCCGAATAAATCGAAATGGAGGTGGCGTTTTACTTTATATCAAAGAAAGTCTTAACCCTACCCTCTTGTCAAAACCTCAAATTGTGAACGTCGACGCATCTTTTGTGCTAATAAAGAATAATAAAGGTACAAAAATAATACTTGCATTAATATACAGACCTCCAGCTCAATCAGTGCAAACTGACCGAGAAATTTACGAACAAATTGCAGATATAAGTAACTCGCAAGATACCGTAATTTTTGGTGACTTTAATTTACCTGTGACCAAGTGGGGCGATACTCTTACTTCACACTCCGGACATGACTTGTATACGAACTTGCAAGAGAGTTCGCTTTATCAATTTGTTGGAACGCCGACCCGTGGTAATAACGTTCTTGACATTGTACTTGCAACAAAAGAAGAATTAATAGAGAATTTGAATGTTGGTGATGAATTCAGTAACAGCGACCATCATACGATAACTTTCACTTTAAAGTTTACTAGTAACGAACCAAATAGTAGCATCGAAAAAGTCCCTAATTTCAAGAAAGCAAACTTCCATAAACTTAGAGCTATGTTTAAAGAAACTGACTGGAGCTTTTTAATTCACAATAACGACATAAATACATCTTGGAAGTTATTCGAAGCCACTTACCTAAAAGCAGTGCAAGACTGCATACCATCGAAAACTCGGCGTCCAGGCCATAATAATAAGCCCAAATGGTGGAATAAAGATATTTCAAACTGCCTGCTTGCTAAAAAATTTGCTAATGATAGATTAAAATCCTCACAAAATGACGAAGAACGGCTGAAATTTGTAGAGCTACGACGCAAAGCCAAAAAGTTAATTAAGCAAAGTAAAAAGACCTTAGAGTTACATATTGCGAATCAAAGTAAAACAAACCCGAAAGAATTCTATAGTTATATCAGAAAGAAAAAAGTAGTTACTTCAACTGTTGGACCGTTAGTCGATGAAATGGAGAATACACCAAAGACGAAGAACAAATGAGTAATGCCCTCAATACCTTCTTTGCATCAGTTTTTACAACAGAAGACCTCAGTGATATCCCTACACCATCGCCGATTCAGATTGATAATTCAGATGTTTTAAGCAATATCACCGTTACAGAGAGAGAAGTATTGAATTGTTTAGATAAACTCAAGGTAAATAAAACGCCTGGACCTGATACAATCTCGCCTAGAGTTCTAAAGGAAGCTAAGGATGAGCTCTCTAAACCACTGACATTACTATTCAATAAATCCTTGCAGTCTGGAACTATGCCCGATCAGTGGAAGCTAGCCAACGTAACACCGATATTCAAAAAAGGCAGCAAATCCCTATCCAGTAACTATCGTCCAATTAGCTTAACCTCAGTTGTATGTAAAATGCTAGAAACTGTCATACGAGACAGACTCGTAAATCACTTAGAGGAAAATAACATACTTAAAGATACTCAACACGGCTTTCGTAAAAAACGTTCCTGTTTAACAAACCTCTTAGACTTCTTCCACGATATCCTCAACCTCTACGATGAGAGTAAAGCTGTAGATATTATATACCTTGATTTTCAAAAGGCCTTTGACAAAGTTCCCCACAAACGTTTACTGCTAAAACTAAAAGCGCATGGAATACAAGACGGTGTGTTGAAATGGATAGAAAATTGGCTCAGCGACAGAAAGCAAAGAGTAGTCATAAACGGTAAGGCATCAAAATGGACCAATGTAAGTAGCGGGGTACCCCAGGGATCGGTACTAGGACCAATTCTCTTTCTAATTTACATCAACGACATAGATGAGGGTCTCACCTGTACAATCTCAAAATTTGCTGACGATACAAAAATTGCAAATAGCGTACTCTCGAAAGAACAAGTTGACGATATGCAACACAATCTAGATAAATTGTCATGTTGGGCCCAAATTTGGCAAATGAGTTTCAATGCGGATAAATGTAAAGTACTACATATCGGATACCTAAATGAGAAAGCAAACTATTCGATGAATGGCACTCAGCTTAAGAATGTAAACAGAGAAACCGATCTGGGAGTAACAATATCGAGTAACCTAAAACCGAGTCAACAATGTTCAGAAGTTGTTAAGAAGGCAAACAAAATAATTGGCTTTATAGGCAGGTCATTTGAGCATAAATCCAAAGAAGTTATCCTAACCCTTTACAATTCCTTAGTCCGCCCTCTTCTGGAATACTGCGTTCAATCCTGGTGCCCTTATTACCAAAAAGATATAAACAAGCTAGAACGAGTTCAACGTAGAGTTACCAAAATGATACCTAGCCTAAAGAACAAACCATACGAAGAGCGTCTTAGAGAATTAAATCTATTTCCTTTAACCCAGCGCAGATTAAGAGGCGACTTAATTCAAGTGTTCAAAATCATCAAAGGCATCGACAATATGAACTGTAGTAAGTACTTCACTATCGACCAATCTAATTACACGCGGGGAAACGGTTGCAAAATTATTGGTAAATCTTTTAACTCGCACGAATCTAAGAATTTCTTCTTCAATCGAGTTGTCAACTTGTGGAATGGGCTTCCCCGAAACGTTATAGACTGCATCACCGTTGATTCATTTAAACTCCGCCTAGACAAATATCTCGCATCAAACCCGCGACTGACTGCGTTTGTAAATGAATAACTTTATTTTATCCCCCCCTCAGTTACTAACCCATCTGTCCCCTACTAACTTCCTAATCCTGCCACGGACATTAGTTCCAGGGCAGTAATTCCCTTTCCAATGTTCCTTTACCCACTCTAAACCACTGTTTGGACACTTGATCCTCAGTGTTTTGGAGGACAAGCAAACTAGAAGGGTCACTGGATCTGTTGTTGCTTGATTTCCTTTGTACTCCTTTGTACTTTGTACTCCTTTGTACTCTCTCTCTCTCTCTCTCTCTCTCTCTCTCTCTCTCAAATAATTCCGAATTTGTATGCGTAAAAACAAGCAACAAAAATACCGACATGAATATTGTAGTTGTATATAGACGCCCAACGATAAATAACGAAGAGGATATATCAACTTACAATTCCCTAACAAAAACATTAACTGCCAAACAAACCGCTTTCATAGGCGACTTTGACCTACCTAATATTATATGGCATGACAAAATTGGATCAAGAAAGGCATCGGAAAGAATGATAGAATTTATGAAGGATAATTTCCTATATCAATTAGTTCAGACCCCCACTAAGGGTTGACAATATATTAGATTTAGTTATCACAACTCGCGAATATATAACGTCAAACTTACAAGTTGGTGAACAGTTAAGTGGATGTGATCATAATAACACCAGTTTCCAGATCAACATGACTCGCACCACCAATATTAGCGAGACATTGTGACGCTTCTGCATAGTAGCCACGTGCGGGCGTGCGCGGGCGTCGGCTGCCCAGCCGTTTAGAAACCGGCTGGCGGCAGCCGGCCGGCAGGCTTTTCCTTAGTATATATCCTACGACAACGTAACTAATGTCTGGGATATTCTTATGTTGTTTCACAGCTTGTAGCTGCCCTTATTCTTAACCAACGCATCTTAGTATATTTTATTCTCGATAGTTGATTGTTTCATTATAATATATAAGATGTAAGTCTAGTGAGAGTGGGAGGAGACGAGCGGGAGAGAGAGACCGGCTGGGGGACGTTGCTTCGCACGGAGAGTCTAGCTTGGGACGAGCCTGAAGCGTTGCCATATGCATCCGATTGCAACGTTAGGCTTAGTTTCGACTCACGCACGGGGTAGACGATTTTGACCCGGCAACTGTGTTGAGTGTTGCCAAGCCTGGGATGTATTTTGTATGCCTAGGGTGGGGTCCAGACAGATTCAAGACTCAGAGCTCACCTCACTGTCGTACCCTTCGGACCCCCTTGATATCTATCCCTCTCAACCCCACTTAGAAACTTTCTCTCTTACTTTGTATACCTTCCTTCCACTACTTCACCAATCTATTTAATTATCCCATCCCCTTGATAGACCTTATATCTATTATTGTATTAACGACGACCTCTCAGATAACTAGATAGGATTTTGGGCCTTATGCAGAGATTTAATTGTTAATGAGACTTGGGAAGCTTTTTTGTTGTCTCATATTTGGTGGTTTCATGCTTGCTAGTGTGTTCTTGTGTCAGGTTAGCAGGGGCTAGACCGGAGGGGGGGCTTTTTGCGATCCTTTCAGTAAAGTCTGCTGGTGCGAGTCCTGTGGACCCGCACGACTTTACTAGGATACCCGTGGGAGTCTGGGGGCATTTTCTTGTCTGTGTCCCTGTGTGTCTAGTGTTGTGTTGTGTGAGGGCCCTTGCCTAGTCCACTCAGCACTGCGCTAGCACGTCTTGCTTTTGTTTTAGAGTCGCCAGGAGAGAGTCAGATACTTGCGATCTGAGTCTCTCAAGAGAGCACCCTTTCAATTATAGTAATTTGGCGCACAGACTTGGGAACGTCCCTAGGCTAGAGCAGGTGGCTCAGCCCGGGTATCCGAAGCCTATATCCTTCCGGCTAGACCTCTGCCACCTGGCAGATTAACAGCTAGGGGTTTATTATCTCTGTATGCTTGTTATTGTGCCACAGTTTACCGTTTTTGTGAGCATTGTGAGTCAGGGTGTGGCTTAGAGACTCTGTCCGAGCAGGCTTGCCTGACTAAGAGTGAGAAGCACACCTGTATGTGGTTATGTTGCGAGTTGCTGCCTTTATTTAATTATACGTATGCCATTATACACTGTAGGTCCTACACTAGTATTTATTCCTGCTTATGAGATGAGAGTTCTCTAAATCTGTAACGTACTTTCTTTGCTAAGCATCAGATCCTACAGTAGCCGCATGCAGTTTAGAACCCCGCATCTTGTCTACCGGTACGATGTTTTGAGGACTGTTTGCTTTCACCTTCTTTCACGCAGGGGTGATTAGTTGTATTAATTAACGTAACGTTAAATGTACTTTCTTCTAGTTTGTTATTAAATTGTTTCTGCAATTTAATTCCGTTATCTATCTTTTCCTTGAAGCTTTAAGTCAACTTAATTGTGTGATCTTTTATATAGCCTGCTTGACTATCAGCAGTCTATAGTGCGTGCACCCTGTAACCGAGTCATAGGATACCTTGTTGTCCAGGCAGGACTCTTGACGGTTTAGGGTGGTTTGTTGCCTGGGTTTATAGATAAGGGTTGGATCTAGCGTTTTCCGTTGTTGCTTGTTGCCGCATACCTAGTCCAATAGAAAGAGCCCAGTGTTTATATATCCCAGGACGTAACAACATTCATACCTGACTAAAACAAAGCTGATATTAGCGGACTAAACACAGAGATAAACGATATCCATACACCCATAAATAGTCTCTCTAGTACCGAAGAAGCTTGGATAACATTCAAAGATCTTTTCTTTACTGCCCAAAATAAATATATCCCTATAAGAAAACGACACAATAAAAGTACAAATAAACCCCTATGGTACAATAACAATATTAGTAGAGCAATTAGTGAAATCGTCTACACAAATTAAAAAGGGATACAGATAATATTACCATCCAAAATCAATACTCGATTGCGAGAAGGAAAGTTAAATCTAGGGAGCAAACCAAAACATAAATAGATAAATAAATAAATAGATAAATAAATACATAAATATATATTTCTCCTTATTCCTCCCACCTGCCTCATAAACTGTATTGTACCTCCACCTCTTCATCTCCTCCTCGCCCCCCCCCCTCTCCGTGTGGCGCCTGTACTTATTGAGCCCCCCTCTAAAACTTAAGACTAAATTTTCCTCTCGCCGGCCGGAAGTTAGGACCCGGTATATATGTGGTCGTCCCCCCCCCCCCCTCCCCCCACCGCCCATACTTGTCCTGCCTAGAGATCCTATAGTGTCGGAGAACGACTGAACCTCCGCCATGTTGGTACCACTGGTGATACTATCTTCTCTTCGCACTCAAATAACTCGATACCTATAATAAGCATTAGGATATACTGGTACAGGATATATATACCGTATATATATTTTTTTTTTTGGGGGGATAGGCATAATACAAAATAATACATAATACACATACACATACACATAATATATACATGCATAATACATAATACACACATAATACAAATACATAAATACATAATACAATATTAAATATAATCTCTTTGATTGATATGTGGGGTTCCAAAATGGCGCCCAAAGAAGAAGATGGCCACTCTGTCTTACTATAGCATCGCGTTCTTCTCCTTGCCATCCCCTTCTCTCTTACACTCTCTCTCTCTCTTGCTTTTTTTTCTCTCTCTCTCTCTCTCTCTCTCTCTCTCTCTCTCTCTCTCTCTCTCTCTCTCTCTCTCTCTCTCTCTCTCTCTCTCTCTCTCTCTCCGCTGTGTTTTAAAGTGGTTGTAACTATTAACTATATAAGGTGTGTCGCCAGTGGGTGGCACCGTGGGGCTGCCAATCGTAACTTGCCTTTGATGTGCCCCCCCCCCCCCCTCACCCCTCAACACCCTCCTAAGTTCCGAGGCCGTATATATATTTTTTGGCACTCGTAATTACTTTTAAGGGGGGATGGTGGGCTTTTTCTCGTCACTCTTCTCCCTCATGCTTAGCCCCTTTAGTTTTCAGGATTTATGACGTTCAGCCAATTAGTTTGGTGATTTTAACACCTTTCGCCCCATTTCGTTGTCAATTTTAAGACCTTTCGTGCCATTGAGGTGTCGATTATTTTATGGCGAGTGATAGCGAGCGTGCAATTTTTAACTTCGGCCGGAACATTTTTCTACCAAAAAATGTATAAATTTATCTTGAAGGGGGGTCTAGGGGGTGATTTTCTAAGCTTGATGGAGGTTTAGGGAGTAAACTTAAACAAATATATGAATAAATGAATTAATAGACCAAACAAACGGCCAGTCTCCCCTTAAATTCCGAGGCCGTATATATGTATTTTGGCACTCGTATTAACTCTTAAGGGGGATGATGGGGTTTTTTCTGGACACTCTTTTCCCTCATGCTTAGCCCCTTTAGTTTTCAGGATTTATGAAGTTCAGCCCATTAGTTTGGCGATTTTAAGACCTTTTGCCCTTTTTCTTTGTCAATAGTAAGACTTTTCGTGTCATTTAGGTGACATTGTTTTTCTTGGCGAGCGATAGCGAGCCTGTAATTTATGAGGAGCCGGGAAATGTTTCTACCGATAAATTTACAAATATATCTTGAAGGGGGATCCTGGTGTTGTATTTTTAAGTTTGATGGAAGTCTAGGGAGAAAAAAAATAACTAAATATACGGAAAATAAAGCAAAAAGTTAACCATCCCCTCTTAACGTAACTGTATATCTATTGTTGCATGTATACCGCTGCATGTATTGTTGCATGTATACCGCTGCATGTATTTTGACACTCGTATTTACTCCTGATGTATTTATGTATTCTTACATGTACCGCTATAATATACTGTATATTGTGTCACTTGTATGTACTCCTGATGTATTCATGTATCGTTGCATATACGGTCAGAAACCGCAGTTTCTGAGACACCTGGGTAGAGCCCGGACATTGGGAGCGTATTGTTTTAGGACGACAACCCAGTTTAACTATCACAAGGCCGCACACGTACGAACACACGTTTCGAACCAATAGATGCTTCACTCAGTTTGCCATGTAAAATTATTGTGCTGTTTTTATGCTACGATACGATTTATACTACATAATCTGATATACAAATTACAAAAATACCATTATTTGTTATTCCCTCCTGTATCTACATTACACACGGATAGCTATTAAAGAATTAAGAATGTATAGACACATTACCAAATAACTGTGAATGGACAGGCTTTCGTTTTATGTGTGCGTGTGTGTGATTAATCAGGCGTCAAACATTTGTTTTTTCTATGTGAGTGAGGGAGGCAAAAGGCAGAACTGCCTATAGCGATTGCCTCCCCCATAGTTGAAAGAGTGACAGGGCCAAAATCAAGGGACGTTCGAGCCAAAATGCCTGGACACACGGAGTTTGAAGCAATTTAAGTCATAGGAAGAGGGAAAGACTGATTCTGGGAGAGAGTTCCAGAGCTCAGCTGTTGAATAGAAGAAAGTCTGAGAGTAACGTTTCACTCTTGGGTTGGAGAGTTGCAAAGAGTAGGGGTGGGATTGTAGTTACTAATAAACACATACCGGTACTCTCATACAATTAATCCATTTTATATAATGCTAATAACCTTGTTGCACTGTGTGAACATTGCAATATATCATATACTATAATACGAAAAGCGGGTCGCTTGGTGCAGTGACTAGCGTCTCGGACTTCCACCCAGAAGGCTCGGGATCGTGCCCACGCTCGGCGCATTAAAGATTTTTCACAAGCACTGAGTCGTTACCATCCCTCATGAGCAAGGGGATGGGATAGTAGTACAGGACCCCAATGGAAATACGCCTAATCGGCCTTATTGGGCTATCCATAGCTGGCTTAGCATGCGCTAGCTCTAAGAACTATTATTATTATTATTATTATAGCCATTGCTAAACGTAATATCATGATGCGATGCTTATATAGCCTTTACCGTTTAGAGTGTTACATAATTTGTTTAGTAAATTAATACCGAATATATAAACCTATCCGTGTCCGAAGCTTAACTTTGTTTGGTATTATATAATAACCCCCATATATCATTATTGATAATTCATTGCCATTTTACACCTGCATTTCATAACCAGATGATAACATGTAATATTACATTGCATAGTTCGTTGTGTTGTATGTCATGAAGCAGACACTTGTGTTTTCAGTGTTTGTCACCTACTGTAGAGCATTATATCTATTACAACACACATCGGTTCACTTACACACACCCACACACACTCTCACACACACACACACACCTAAATCCTGTTCATTCACTGTGCAATTTGGAAGTATTTCTTTACATTTTTAATTTCTTAAAACCTATGGTAATATTCGTGTCCGTATTTACTGTAGATACGTAAGGGAATGTAATAAACGTATTTTTGTAATTTGTATATCCATACATATATGAATGCGGATCATAGCATAGCAGCAGCAATATAATTCTACATGGCAGACTGATGAAGCATCAGTTGGTTTGAAACGTGTGTTCCTAGGTATACGGCTTTAGGCGCGTTTTCGCGAGCTTTCTATGGGCCTGGGTCGACCTGGGTGTACTATACCTAGGTCGACCCAGGCCTGTTTCTGTTTTCGCGATTTTGAGACTGGTCTGACCTAAAGATCGAGAAAATTGAGCCTGACCTCTGATTGGCTAAGGAATTTCAATATGGCTGCTCCAATAAAGAGGCACTGATAGAGGATTTTCTACTTTTTGTGTTCTCTATTCTGAATTTTAATATGGCATGCGAAAAAATATTAAAATACATGCAATATGAGATAAAACAAATATATATCAATGTGTTAGATAAGGACAAGGTATATCCCCTCGAAAACAATATTAACTAAATAAATCCTAGATCCCTACTAAAACTTCTAAGATTGCATGGTCTGGGCAAAATATCCAAGATCTTGTGAAAAAAGCCAAGCACTCGCATCACTGGGGACGAGCTCTTCGCCATACCAGACATTTTCCGCCATATTGTTTGTTGTCATAAATGACGTCAGCAATACAAAGGTCAACCCAGCCCAACTCGGACCCCAGGGCTGACTTTACCCAGGTACACCTAGTCCCAGATGACGTCACTGGCTCGCGAAAACATCCACTGGGACTTGGTCGACCCAGACACACCTAGGTACAGTACTGTACAGTCTACGACAGAACTTGTTGTCATGGCCTGAGGCAATGTGTTAATTCACTTATCTTTTAATAGATGGCCCTTTAATCGCTTCTAATAAAAGGGGGCGGGGTTAGTATAGAGGTTGGAAGGAGGAGTCAAACATGTGTGTGTGCGTGTGTGTGTGTTCTAGAACAGCACTCAGAATAACTTTATTTTAACATAATACACAGGCTATATTATTAGACTAGCCCATGCCGGATCACAAATATGTAACACACATCAGGTGTTGCGTTATTTATGAAATTTAATATACAGACAATCAAGTTTCTATCCTTCGAACTTCCCATTCCCCCCTCCTCCCCTTCTCTCTGCTGCCTTCCCCTATCTCCCCCCTTCTCTCTTTTTCTCTCCCCCTTCTCTCTCTTAACCGAATATATAATTTACCTCATCGTCGTGTTCAAAGCTGTCCATACAAAAATCTTTGGTGTTTTAATAATACTGTTCTTTTTACCTCTACTGATTCTCAATTATTAACTCGTATTCTATTATTTACCTTATACAATGTGTTATAGAAAATAAATATATACAGTATGCTCCGTTGCAAAACACTCAAAGTTGCCAACCTTGGCGTCCTTGTTAGTGTAAACAATCGTATAAATATATAAGTAATTGAAACGGGATGTTACAATCCACGCATCAAGACAAGTTGGATCACATTGTAATCTAGCTTTGACCAAATTATAACCAAATATATATATCATAAAGACAAGATAATATCGGCCCAGTTAGAGAAAATAATTTAGATGAGCCGCAACGTGTTTTTTTGTAATAAAAACAAATTTTCATATTAGAGTAAACAAAAATTCTTCCATACCACTATTCACAGCACTGTGGTTGACCAATTCATAATTTACCTTAACATGTTGTTGTTGTTGTTGTTGTTCCCCAAGCTGCCTGGCCGAACAGCCCCATGGCCCCGTTGAAGGCCAAGGCCATTACCGAGCGCCCCCACAGAACCCTCCCTGCCGACCACAATAAAGCCTGGGTGACCGAAGCCACTTCATGGCGGGGAGCTGAGGAGGGTGCGGAAACGCCCGGGAAACCAAAGACCCACCCAGGGCCCTGTGCCCCTCAGCAATTATGAAGAGAAAGTTGAGGGGCAAAGGAAAAATGTGACGCTTTGGCTTCCAAACTTGGTAGATTGGGAGGTCAATCCACGGAAGAGGCGCCGTCACTTGAGATCTAGAAAATATATAAGTAAAAGGAACAGTCAGAGTAAGCTATGGGTATGGCAGAGATCGCTCAGTTCTCACTCTGATAGACCAGCCCATCACCACATGACTAGAACCCAATCCTCTCAGCATCAGCTAGGAAAGGCCCTAGAAAGCCGCCTTTGGCTGGGGGATAGCTCCCCTATTTCAACCCCTTTCGGGGTTGGGCATCCGCCTACCTTAACAAGTCATATTACATATTACCTTAACATGTAATATGACACGCTATGATTATTGCATTATACTTTTCTCAGTGGATTCTTAATTACTAGCTTAATTACTGTGGCTTCCCATTATCAGTAAACAGTTCGGCGTTACCCATTGTAATGATTTACTATAAAGTAAGTCATCAAATTGAACAATTAACGATAATCCAAGTAATCTTGTTATGTTGTTTTAAAGTTGATATACTGTATATACATTGTTTAGGCTTTTATATTTTTACTTCGTATTGTTTAAATTATCGTCCAAACATAATTAAAAGTATACTATAGCTCTGTGTATGTTACCTTGAATTTAATTTAATATGTATTATTTCACCATCATTATGTTACGGTGAACATTGGAAACACATACACATTATATAATACATATAAAAGGATCTTAAATGTAAACATTTACAATTTATATTTATGAAATCAATATGATCTCCACCCACAAGCTGCATCAACTACCTCCTGTATTCTCGTTGGAGCTGATTTAAACATTTTCCAACTTATATTAGGGCGGCGACGGATTCCCCCCCCCCCCCCCCCCCCCCCCCCCCCCCCCTGCCCCCCCGATCCCACTCCTCCCGCCCTTTCCAATCCTAACCTGAACCACATTCCACTCCATGGCATGATGGCCCACAAATTCTCCATTGGGTTCATGTCACACACCCTTGTGGACCAGCTAACCCCCGGATGGGGTCAGGTCAGGTGAAGGTATTGAAGGATAAGCCTTCACAACGGCACCTCGTAGCTACTTTCTACTTTTCCTATTTTCTGAAGAGTGTAGAGAGGGGAGAAGGGGTGTTGGAGAGAGACGAAGTTGTTATAGTGGCTTTGCTATGTGTGTTATTAGTCTGTATACGTCGTAAGGCTCAGGATGGCCATGACACACACTGAAGACAGCAGCATCTCCTCAATAATGCTAATACCTTTTCTAGTTTGCCTGGACCAGTGTGTGTGTGTGTGTGTGTGCTTGTGTGTGTGTGTGTGTGTGTGTGTGTGTGCGTTTTATGTTATCATGTGTGAGTGATTTGTGCCCATTACGATGTATGTGATCATGTGTGTGATGTGCGTTTTATGTTATTGGGTGTGAGTGTGTGTGTGTCTGTTTTGTATCCTGTGTTAGTGTTGGTGTGGGTGGGTTGGTGCTTGAATGTGATGGACAGAGGAGAGAGGTTGAAGCGCCGTCTCCTCAAACATTACAAATTGTGGAGGTCACAAGTATATGTATTATCCAACTTATTCCTTAAGCCAACACAAATAACGTAAATCCTAAGTGTTATTGTTACACTTTATATATATATATAAACAAATATAGACGTGTTCTTCGGGAATCGTAGCTTAATTAGGAATAGGATATCTAGCGAGGCAGCGAGTAACAGGTGTTGTTCGCTGCCTCGCTAGTTATCCTATTGCTAATCAATATATATGTGTTACTTTTGTCATCCTTAACATTTATTATTTATTTCATAAGTCGTAGGCGTGTGCATAAACCTTTAACCGTCTTGGTGGTGTAATGGTTAAGGTGTCTAAAAATCTGTGTGTGATAACCCAGGTTCGAATCCCGGTGGATCACATACATGCTTTCATTGGAGGCGTTTGGTGGTGTGGTGAAATTAATACAAAATAGATTATGTATATGTAAATTCAAAACAATCGCATAGTATTATTTTGCGTATTTTAGAAGGTATCTTTTATGTCAGAGAGAGAGAGAGAGAGAGAGAGAGAGAGAGAGAGAGAGAGAGAGAGAGAGAGAGAGAGAGAGAGAGGGGAGAGGAAGTGGGTGAAGAAGGAGAGTTGGGGTGAAAGGGAGAGGGGGAGGAGGGGGGAATGGAAAGTGCGAAGGATAGAAACTTGATTGTCTGTGTATTAAATTCCATAAATAACGCAACACCTAATGTGTGTTTACTTATTTGTGATCCAGCATGGGCTAATTTTATAATATAGCCTGTGTGTTATGTTAAAATAAACTTATTCTGCGTGCCGTTCTCGAACACACACACACACACACACACACGTTTGACTCCTCCTCCTTCGAACCTCTATATTAACCCCGCCCCGTTTTATTAGAAGCGATTAAAGTGCCATCTTGTATTGTAAAGTTCACAAACATCCTAACATTTCTACCTGTTCTGGAATATTCATTAGCCGAAACCCGGTTTCTTCTTCTAAATTTATTTTCTTGAAGTGGATGATATTATTCCTGATAGATATATACTCGGTTTCTTTCCACCTGTTACGATAAATTGCCATGTCTTCATCTTGATTACTCCGCTATTATGCAGATTTGGAAGCGAAATACGTTGTTAAAAATTAAAACTTGGCACTAATATGAAGCAGAGACATAGTAGTTTCATATTTGTCCGTTAGTTATCGATAAATCGGTTGCTAAGGGATTCACTTTACCGTCACCTGAAATGAAACGGAGTATAGTTGTCTAAAATAAATGTACTTTCAGTCGGTTTCTTCCCGACTCATCCCTCACGCCTTGCATATTTTATTTCACAAAGTTCACGGAATGTCTAGACCCGCTTCAGTTACGGCAGCCGCTTAGGTGGGTTTAAGGTTATTTCAGAGAGACATGGAGCACTTTTCTCGAGTTTGCGAAATGTAATACCTTTTAACTTCCTTCGTTGTTGTTGTTGTTGTTGTTCCCTAAGCTGCCTGGCCGAACAGCCCCGAGTCCCTGAGGAAGGCCATGGCCACGATCGGGCTTTCCCACAGAGCTCTCATTGAGTGTAGATTGTGTTGTTGGCGTAAGTGGTTGTGTGAAATGCAGTCTTCTATGATGTGTTTAATGGTATGGGGTGCTGTGTTACATCCCGGGCAGGCGTCGACAACGGAGTCATCCAGTCTCTTCTGATAGCTCAGGAGAGCTGGATGGTGTCCGCATCTCAGCCTGGCCAGGTGGACTCTGTCCTCGCGAGGGAGTACAAAGGAGTACAAAGGAAATCAAGCAACAACAGGTCTAGTGACCCTTCTAGGTTGCTTGTCCTCCAAAACACTGAGGATCAAGTGTCCAAACAGTGGTTTAGAGTGGGTAAGGGAACATTGGAAAGGGAACTACTGCCCTGCCACTAACGTGGCAGGACTAGGAAGTTAGTAGGGGACATATGGGTTAGTAACTGAGGGGAGGATAAAGTTATTCATTTACAAACGCAGTCAGTCGCGGGTTTGATGCGAGATATTTGTCTAGGCGGAATTTAAATGAATCAACGGTGCTGCAGTCTATAACGTCTCGGGGAAGCCCATTCCACAAGTTGACAACTCGATTGAAGAAGAAATTCTTAGATTCGTGCGAGTTAAAAGATTTACCAATAATTTTGCAACCGTTTCCCCGCGTGTAATTAGATTGGTCGATAGTGAAGTACTTACTACAGTTCATATTGTCGATGCCTTTGATGATTTTGAACACTTGAATTAAGTCGCCTCTTAATCTGCGCTGGGTTAAAGGAAATAGATTTAATTCTCTAAGACGCTCTTCGTATGGTTTGTTCTTTAGGCTAGGTATAATTTTGGTAACTCTACGTTGAACTCGTTCTAGCTTGTTTATATCTTTTTGGTAATAAGGGCACCAGGATTGAACGCAGTATTCCAGAAGAGGGCGGACTAAGGAATTGTAAAGGGTTAGGATAACTTCTTTGGATTTATGCTCAAATGACCTGCCTATAAAGCCAATTATTTTGTTTGCCTTCTTAACAACTTCTGAACATTGTTGACTCGGTTTTAGGTTACTCGATATTGTTACTCCCAGATCAGTTTCTCTGTTTACATTCTTAAGCTGAGTGCCATTCATCGAATAGTTTGCTTTCTCATTTAGGTATCCGACATGTAGTACTTTACATTTATCCGCATTGAAACTCATTTGCCAAATTTGGGCCCAACATGACAATTTATCTAGATTGTGTTGCATATCGTCAACTTGTTCTTTTGAGAGTACGCTATTTGCAATTTTTGTATCGTCAGCAAATTTTGAGATTGTGCAGGTGAGACCCTCATCTATGTCGTTGATGTAAATTAGAAAGAGAATTGGTCCTAGTACCGATCCCTGGGGTACCCCGCTACTTACATTGGTCCATTTAGATGCCTTACCGTTTATGACTACCCTTTGCTTTCTGTTGCTGAGCCAATTTTCTATCCATTTCAACACACCGTCTTGTATTCCATGCGCTTTTAGTTTTAGCAGTAAACGTTTGTGGGGAACTTTGTCAAAGGCCTTTTGAAAATCAAGGTATATAATATCTACAGCTTTACTCTCATCGTAGAGGTTGAGGATATCGTGGAAGAAGTCTAAGAGGTTTGTTAAACAGGAACGTTTTTTACGAAAGCCGTGTTGAGTATCTTTAAGTATGTTATTTTCCTCTAAGTGATTTACGAGTCTGTCTCGTATGACCGTTTCTAGCATTTTACATACAACTGAGGTTAAGCTAATTGGACGATAGTTACTGGGTAGGGATTTGCTGCCTTTTTTGAATATCGGTGTTACGTTGGCTAGCTTCCACTGATCAGGCATAGTTCCAGACTGCAAGGATTTATTGAATAGTAATGTCAGTGGTTTGGAGAGCTCATTCTTAGCTTCCTTTAGAACTCTAGGCGAGATTGTATCAGGTCCTGGCGTTTTATTTACCTTGAGTTTATCTAAACAATTCAATACTTCTCTCTCTGTAACGGTGATATTGCTTAGAACATCTGAATTATCAATCTGAATCGGCGATGGTGTAGGGATATCACTGAGGTCTTCTGTTGTAAAAACTGATGCAAAGAAGGTATTGAGGGCATTACTCATTTGTACTTCGTCTTTGGTGTATTCTCCATTTTCATCGACTAACGGTCCAACAGTTGAAGTAACTACTTTTTTCTTTCTGATATAACTATAGAATTCTTTCGGGTTTGGTTTACTTTGATTCGCAATATGTAACTCTAAGGTCTTTTTACTTTGCTTAATTAACTTTTTGGCTTTGCGTCGTAGCTCTACAAATTTCACCCGTTCTTCGTCATTTTGTGAGGATTTTAATCTATCATTAGCAAATTTTTTAGCAAGCAGGCAGTTTGAAATATCTTTATTCCACCATTTGGGCTTATTATTATGGCCTGGACGCCGTATTTTCGATGGTATGCAGTCTTCCACTGCTTTTAGGTAAGTGGTTTCGAATAACTTCCAAGATGTATTTATGTCGTTATTGTTAATTAAAAAGCTCCAGTCAGTTTCTTTAAACATAGCTCTAAGTTTATGGAAGTTTGCTTTCTTGAAATTAGGGACTTTTTCGATGCTACTATTTGGTTCGTTACTAGTAAACTTTAAAGTGAAAGTTATCGTACGATGGTCGCTGTTACTGAATTCATCACCAACATTCAAATTCTCTATCAATTCTTCTTTTGTTGCAAGTACAATGTCAAGAACGTTATTACCACGGGTCGGCATTCGAACAAATTGATAAAGCGAACTCTCTTGCAAGTTCGTATACAAGTCATGTCCGGAGTGTGAAGTAAGAGTATCGCCCCACTTGGTCACAGGTAAATTAAAGGGAGGGAGGATTCGGAAGGATGGATTTCGGGAAGATTCGGAAGGATGGATTTCGGGAGGTTGTGCATGCAGCTGCGTGTTGTCTGTCTGTGAGTGAGTGGATGGATTGGCGAGAGTATGGATGTGCTTCTGGAAGTTGGTTCGGGGTGGGCAGGGAGGGAGAGAGGATAATAATTGTGTGTGATACCGTGTGCTGGGTGTTGTTTTGATATTTCTTGGTGTCTGTGGGTGTGTTACCGGGAATTTCCACTTCCTTCGTTAATTGTATTAGTATTACTTTTATTATATTATATTATATTTGTTCAGGCCCATTCCCATTTTCACTTTTTTTTTTTTTTTTTTTTTTTTTTTTTTTTTTTTTTTTTTTACTAGGGGCGGCTCACTCGAGACAGAGCCCAAATAGGGGCAAAACAAAAATGAACACACAAAAACACAAATTCACACATTATTTTAGATGTGGCGATAAATGAGTTATTGCCAACAACATTACTTGATTAACAGTATTGAGTGTACGATTTGATTGCACATTCTTAAAAGATTACGCACAGAAAACACGATTTCTTATGAAGAAGCACTTTTAAATATTCAAGCTAATCTATTAAGAATTAAGAAACATAAACAGACATTGGTAAATATTACATAAGCTAGGACTAACCCTCTATGAAGGGGTTTTAACTCTTTCGTTAAACCAATGGCGACCTTTTGTGATCCTATGTGACCAAACCCATAGTAGAGTTTATGTATTTAGTTTTCATATTAAGTCCAATGGTAAGTGTCGGAGAACTGATAAAAGAGGTCTGTATATTAAACTAAATCGACGAATTGATGAAGGTGATAGTTTTATACCTTTAGAATACTTCTTTAAATACCTTTTTAGGGCTGTTTAACCCATTCTGTACCGGCGACGTGTTTTAAATTCTGTTCTAGCTACTGTATATATAGACGATTTGTGCAGTTTAAGTAGGATCTGTGGTAGTATAAATGGTATAGCGAGAAAGTTCGAAGCCTGTTAATTGCTGGAGGCCCTTTTAAAACTGAAAAAAATCGTCTAATATTAGCCAGAATAAAGTTAAATGGACGTCTCTGGTACAGAGGGGTTATTACTATGAAATATTTAGGTATTTTCATGTTACAATTTTCGTACGTTTTGGTCGTTTTCTACAGCTCCTACCGGCATTGATAATAAAAACAAATGAGTCATTACGGTAATTGGTCATTGGGTGAATGGAGAAATAATGGCGGCGCAATGGGGTGTGAGTAGTGCACAATAGCAACTAATGACAATAACAGGTATTAGGTAGCGACATAGTGGGACCTTCACTGTAACATAACACAGGGACCACTCAACCAGTACACCTTCACCAGTACTCTTAACAGTACTCTTAACCAGTGTCACCTCAACCACCAATGCTACTATGTAAAGTTCGGTTAGGTTTGCAGTATTTTATGACACTGAATGAGAGAGTACAATGTAGTATCAAAATTCGGGGCATTTTCATAAATCAGCAGTGATTCAAGGCTCAAATTATTGATAGCATTAACAAAAGATTATTTATAGAATTAACTTTGAGATACAATAATGTGTGTGTGTGTGTGTGTGTAATGTGGTACAGTATCTATAAACCACCATACGGGAGGTGTGGCGGAGTGGTCTTGCCACTGGACTGGTAATCCAATGGACCCGGGTTCGAATCCCAATATGTCAATGGGAAGATATTATTGGGATGGAATTTGTGCTGTACCTAGTTTCAGTGCATTACCACAGCACACCGAAATGCCCAAAAAAGACCCTCATTGTTCCCTGATTAAATAGCATTGTATGAATATTCCCATATTCAAAAATATGCTACAGGGGGGCAATGCCTAGTAAGTTAATTGCTCAATAGGTGGCGTTCTGAGAGTGAGTGTCCAAGGTGGGTGATGAGACTGTGAAGCGCAGAGGCGAGGCGACTTCAGAGATGGAGTTGCTTCGAGTCGTGAAGCTTCGCATGTCTCACTCCCTAGACTGGAGCAAGACCTCACGGGCCTCACCGTGTTCAGCAGTTGAGTGTAAAGGCTATCAGCCTATGCCCGGGAGGGAGTAGTTGGAATGTCGAAAAGAAAAAAAAATAACCAACTGACCCACCAACCCAAGACTAGTGGTCCTTGGCTCAGCACTCTTCCCTCAGGACGCACAGCCACGGAGGACATCTATGGGGAGAATACCAAGTGCTGCACTCAATTCCTGGCAGCAGCCTCCACGAACCAACACCACCCACTACACTACATGGCAACACATCCACAGACACCAAGAAATATTAAAACAACACCCAGCACACGGTATCACACACAAATACTATCTTCTCTCCCTCCCTGCCCACCCCAAACCAGCTTCCAGAAGCACATCCAAACTCATATCTCTCGCCGTTCCATCCACTCACTCATAGACAACATGCAGCTGCAGGCATGACCTACCGAAATCCACCCTTCTTAATCCTCCCTTCCTTGCGAGGACAGAGTCCACCTGGCCAGGCTGAGATGCAGACACCATCCAGCCCTTCTGAGCTATCAGAAGAGACTGGATGACTCCGTCGTCGACTCCTCCCCAGGTTGTAACACAGCACCCCATACTATTAAACACATCATAGAAGACTGCATTTCACACAACCACTTACGCCAACAACACAATCTACACTCCTTGAAAGCTTTGTGGGAAAGCCTGACCGTGGCCATGGCCTTCTTTTAAGGACTCGGGGCTGTTCGACCAGGCAGCTTAGGGAACAACAATAACAGAGAGAGAGAGAGAGAGAGAGAGCATGTGAGCGTGAGTGAGTGTGTGTGTGGTGATTACTGCAATTGCGTGTGTATTCAGATTCCCAATTTAATGCCTATCACATTCCCATCCGTTTGACATTGAGAGCTGTAATCATGACAGAGAGGGGAACACAATCAAGGAGATGGGCGATTAGAAGTCAAATCACGATAATTTCTTACATCAAATAACCGCGTATCATCGAGATCTTAATAATGGAACGGCTGCAATTTAGTTATTAAGGGGGAGGGGTGGTAGTGGGGGGGGGGGAGGGTTAATTTGCTCCCTAGACCTGAAATAAAATTGAAGCCCCAGGAAAAAATTGACACCTAAATGGCACGAAATGTCTTAACATTGACAACGAAATTGGACGAAAGGTATTACAATCGCCAAACTAATGAGCCGACCGTCTTAAGATCTCATAACTAACATACTAAACATGAGGGAGAAGGGGTTCCAGAAAAAAGCGACCACCTCCCACTTACGTTTTCAAAGCTATCTCGAACTGAATCGATTTTTTTTTTTACCTAGCATTATGTAGTTGAAGGATTTGTTTCCGCTAGACCTCCGCCAAGCTTAATAAAGTACTCCCAAGACCCCCTTTCGAGATAAATATGTACATTTTTCGGTGGTATAATGTTCTCGCCAATGGCTGGTTCCTCCTAAAATACAGAGGATAATCTACACCTACTGTAAATTGCACAATAGGTCTTAAAATTGACAAAGAAATGGGGTGAAAGTTTTAAACATTGCCAAACTAATTGGGCAAACGTTATGCAATTTCAAAACTAATAAGGCTAAGCATGAAGGAGAAGGGTGTCAAGAAAAAAAAAATTAAGTAGTTCGAAGAGTCAGGTTAAGCCATTACTTGTGTCCTAGGGTGTACTGTCATTCCCAAACGGCCTGTCCCAGCTTTACCTCGTCAATCATACTATTATATCTTAATGTGATTGAACTATGAAATATAATGAACTTTGAATATTACAGGTTTTGCTCTTTGTTTTCTTTTTTGTTCTTTCCTTTTTTTATAAGATGTATTTCCAAAGTTGAACCAATAAGATGATACTCTTCTTTTGACCGTGACTTTACTTCCATATATAATAATTATGTTCGAAGCATACGTGAAGCAATACATGCCTCATCTGACAATATACTAGAATGATAATTTATGTGTATATTTAACCGCGTACATAATGTTTAACCCTTTCTGTACCGGGGACGTCCTCTTAACTTTATTCGAGCTACTATTAAACGATGTTATTCAGTTTAATAAGGGCCTTCAGCAATTAACAAGCTTCGAAATATCTCACTTAATCCCTTTTACTACCACAGATTCTTCTTAAACTGCACAAAATCGTCTAAATATAGCTTGAATAAAATTATTAAAACGTCGCCGGTACAGTAGGGGTTAATGAAATATCACATTACAGTTACATAAACATATAAACTACAGTAGATAGTTATCTAAGAACGGAAGCATCTCTTTTGAAATCACTAGCCGCTGCATCGAGAGGTACTCTTATTAAACGAAGCTTCGAACCCAACTGAAGCCGCGTTATAAACCGAAATTTCCAGTGTATTGCATACTTAATCAAAACCAAACATATGATTAACTCAACAACGATTATATTCGTTGTTAGGCAATTATCATACCGCATAATTATGATATATCAAGGTAAATTAATAATAAGAGTTGAAACAACTATGTTATTTGATAATTAATTAACGTATGATGTGTAAGGGATAGCCAATATAAAGCAAGGCCGCCATTTTACCCTCGCCAGAAGATTAATGTGTGTCAGTGAGTATCGTCTGTTTCACTTATCTTGGCCCGTATGTTGGGTACTCAATGTAGGAGCTGGGGGAGATTAAGATACATAATATTGGAACCTGACAGTGACTTTAAGCCTCGTGTGTGCCCGCGCGTGTGTGTGTGAGGGAGATTGGTTTACGGTGATTTATAGTGTATTCCGGCCTCCAGCTTTCATCATAACTTACGACAGTGTATATAAGGTAAGGCGCAGTGTGTAGTTGACTCATAAAATATCAACTTTGCCCGTAACACCTGGGGGAGGTGATAAATGTGGGTGGGTGGCCTGGGCTCGTCGCTGCGCATGCGTGAGAACAGATGCGAACTCATCGGCGGACTCCTAGGAGAAGACGCGGAAAAGACATACACCTAGCAAACTTAATTATTTATACTAACAGCAGACGTAAATGCAAAATATATTGCACATTTAGGTAGGAGATAGTTCAATGCCAAGGAAGTAAACTTAACTTAATGTGTGAGAGTAACGGAAATAATGATCTCAACGAAAATATTGAGGTGATATATTATTCCTCCTCCTTCAAACACGGTAGTTATCACCCACCACCCAACCCTAATATCGCCTATACATTCAAGTTATGTCACTATCAAATATGAATATATATAAACAAATATGGGATTTTTTTTATTTTAATGCCGCGAATTTCCGAGTGTTTGTTATAAACAATTGGTCATTTGCTTCAATATATAGTGTTTGTAATAAATTAGAAATCTCGGGAAAACCTATTTTCTCCATTAGGCGATCGATGTTGAGACCCCACCCGATAGTGATTTGGGTTAATATACAGGAGACGCAACAACGTGTTTTGCAGGTATTTTTTTTTTGTATTTTTATTTTATTTTGGTAATTGTTTAGTTTATGTCCTCCTCTCCCCCCTCCCACCAACCCCTTACAATCCCCTGTTGTTTTTATGCAGTTTAAGAAAAGGGAAATGCTTAAAAACCCCTTTTTGTAATTTTTGAGACCCTATGAATTTACATGTTTTCGTAATCAAGACTGAAAATAAAAAATGGAGTATTAAAGAAAATGGATTTTTGAGCACAGACTAAACCAAAAATACACTAATTACATAGATGGTCCTTAACCTAACCTAACCTAACCGAACCTTAGAGTAGGCAACAGGTCGCACCAAACCCAAAATGTAAACAACACATCCGTGGACTTACTCTAATACCGCGCACTACTCAAAGTTTTGTATTTGGTTTAATATACACTTCCCAGGTCATTTGAACAGTTCTATTGCTACTATATATCATAAAATACACCATAGAATACGTTTTTAATAACTAGAAAAAGAGGACATAAACTAAACAATTACGTTTCTTTTTGGTGTTTTAGTGGAATCTAGTGATGAAATTGAATGGGAATTAAGCATTTACCCATTATCCATCAATCTAAAGACACGCCCCCCGATAGTGGGGAGGGCTATGAAGATCAGGGAAATTGAGGGGTAAAAAGCGTATAGAACACGATAATACACATTTGTAACTAACATTTGGCTCGGGTTTTGTGAATTTCCAGACCCATAAAACCCGACTTTTTGAAAACCCGAGCCAAGTTTTGACGAAACTTGGCTCGGATTTAACTAATTTAAAAATGAAAAAACACAGTAACCCTATTAAAATGTTGGCTCGGGTTTTGTCAAATTCCAGACCCATAAAACCCGACTTTTTGAAAACCCGAGCCAAGTTTTGACGAAACTTGGCTAGGATTTAACTAATTTTCATGTTAAAATTACACAGTAACCCTAATAAAATCTTTGTTTGGGTTTTCATAGGGTTAACATTAGCCTAACCTAACGAAGTAAGAATCGGGTTAACATCAGCCTAGCCTAACAACCTTACCTAACCTAACCTAGTAAGAATGGGGGGTAGCATTCAAGGCTACAGCAGGACTCTTCGGTTATACTGATGTTTTGGACCGACAGTTAGCCCATCGATCTGTTTAGGCCTAATAGGTCCGGTAGAGCATATACATCATTGCTATATATGGCATTAAGAGCTGAAATGTATTATAAGGGAGAAAAAAACAAAAACGCTAAAATACATGTATAGGCCTAGGCTACTGTAAAACAATAAGTTTTTCAGCCAGTACCCAACCAGCGGGGGTGTGGGGGCGGCAGCCCCCACCCATATACTAGGTTAGGTTAGGTTAGGTTAGGTTAAGTTAGGTTAAGTTAGGCTAATAGCCTAGCACATAAAAAAAAAAAAAAAAAAAATCTAACCCAACTAGCGGGGGTGTGGGGGCGGCAGCCCCCACCCATAATACTAGGATAGGTTAGGTAAGGTTGTTAGGTTAGGCTAATGTCTTCCCAAAGTTGACTATTTTTATAACATGAAATATTAGGCTACCCAGTACCCACTCCACCCCGTGAAATCCGAGCCAGCTTTCGTCAAAAGTTGGCTCGGGTATTCACAAAATTGGGTTGTATGGGTTTGCAATTTGGGAAAACCCGAGCCAAGTTTTGATACAAAACGCTATATTATTGTATTTTTACGCTTTTAACCCCTCATTTTCCCTGAACTTCATAGCGCTCCCCACTAGTGGGGGGCGTGTTTTTAGATTGTTGGATAATGGGTAAATACTCATTTCCGCTCCTCTTCAGTATAAAACAACACTATATCTGAAGGAAAAATTACAAAAAACAAAATAAAACTTACTGAAATCGCTGTCGGTCCAAAAAGTCAGGTTTACCGACTCTTCTTCTTCTTACCTCTGACCGGGTATAAGTTATCCTAGTGTTTACTAGCCTAGTACAGGCTAGACCTGAAATAAAATTGAAGCCCCAGGAAAAAATTGACACCTAAATGGCACGAAATGTCTTAACATTGACAACGAAATTGGACGAAAGGTATTACAATCGCCAAACTAATGAGCCGACCGTCTTAAGATCTCATAACTAATATACTAAACATGAGGGAGAAGGGGTTCCAGAAAAAAGCGACCACCTCCCACTTACGTTTTCAAAGCTATCCCGAACTGAATCGATTTTTTTGTTTACCTAGCATTATGTAGTTGAAGGATTTGTTTCCGCTAGACCTCCGCCAAGCTTAATAAAGTACTCCCAAGACCCCCTTTCGAGATAAATAGGCCTATGTACATTTTTCGGTGGTATAATGTTCTCGCCAATGGCTGGTTCCTCCTAAAATACAGAGGATAATCTACACCTACTGTAAATTGCACAATAGGTCTTAAAATTGACAAAGAAATGGGGTGAAAGTTTTAAACATTGCCAAACTAATTGGGCAAACGTTATGCAATTTCAAAACTAATAAGGCTAAGCATGAAGGAGAAGGGTGTCAAGAAAAAAAAAATTAAGTAGTTCGCAGAGTCAGGTTAAGCCATTACTTGTGTCCTAGGGTGTACTGTCATTCCCAAACGGCCTGTCCCAGCTTTACCTCGTCAATCATACTATTATATCTTAATGTGATTGAACTATGAAATATAATGAACTTTGAATATTACAGGTTTTGCTCTTTGTTTTTCTTTTTTGTTCTTTCCTTTTTTTATAAGATGTATTTCCAAAGTTGAACCAATAAGATGATACTCTTCTTTTGACCGTGACTTTACTTCCATATATAATAATTATGTTCGAAGCATACGTGAAGCAATACATGCCTCATCTGACCATATACTAGAATGATAATTTATGTGTATATTTAACCGCGTACATAATGTTTAACCCTTTCTGTACCGGGGACGTCCTCTTAACTTTATTCGGGCTACTATTAAACGATGTTATTCAGTTTAATAAGGGCCTTCAGCAATTAACAAGCTTCGAAATATCTCACTTAATCCCTTTTACTACCACAGATTCTTCTTAAACTGCACAAAATCGTCTAAATATAGCTTGAATGAAATTATTAAAACGTCGCCGGTACAGTAGGGGTTAATGAAATATCACATTAAAGTTACATAAACATATAAACTACAGTAGATAGTTATCGAAGAACGGAAGCATCTCTTTTGAAATCACTAGCCGAGGCATCAAGAGGTACTCTTATTAAACGAAGCTTCGAACCCAACTGAAGCCGCGTTATAAACCGAAATTTCCAGTGTATTGCATACTTAATCAAAACCAAACATATGATTAACTCAACAACGATTATATTCGTTGTTAAGCAATTATCATACCGCATAATTATGATATATCAAGGTAAATTAATAATAAGAGTTGAAACAACTATGTTATTTGATAATTAATTAACGTATGATGTGTAAGGGATAGCCAATATAAAGCAAGGCCGCCATTTTACCCTCGCCAGAAGATTAATGTGTGTCAGTGAGTATCGTCTGTTTCACTTATTTTGGCCCGTATGTTGGGTACTCAATGTAGGAACTGGGGGATATTAAGATACATAATATTGGAACCTGACAGTGACTTTAAGCCTCGTGTGTGCCCGCGCGTGTGTGTGTGAGGGAGATTGGTTTACGGTGATTTATAGTGTATTCCGGCCTCCAGCTTTCATCATAACTTACGACAGTGTATATAAGGTAAGGCGCAGTGTGTAGTTGACTCATAAAATATCAACTTTGCCCGTAACACCTGGGGGAGGTGATAAATGTGGGTGGGTGGCCTGGGCTCGTCGCTGCGCATGCGTGAGAACAGATGCGAACTCATCGGCGGACTCCTAGGAGAAGACTCGGAAAAGACATACACCTAGCAAACTTAATTATTTATACTAACAGCAGACGTAAATGCAAAATATATTGCACATTTAGGTAGGAGATAGTTCAATGCCAAGGAAGTAAACTTAACTTAATGTGTGAGAGTAACGGAAATAATGATCTCAACGAAAATATTGAGGTGATAATTATTATTCCTCCTCCTTCAAACACGGTAGTTATCACCCACCACCCAACCCTAATATCGCCTATACATTCAAGTTATGTCACTATCAAATATGAGTATATATAAACAAATATGGGATTTTTTTTATTTTAATGCCGCGAATTTCCGAGTGTTTGTTATAAACAAAATTGGTCATTTGCTTCAATATATAGTGTTTGTAATTAATTAGAAATCTCGGGAAAACCTATTTTCTCCATTAGGCGATCGATGTTGAGACCCGCCCCCCCCCCCCCCCCCCCCCCCCCCCCGATAGTGATTTGGGTTAATATACAGGAGACGCAACAACGTGTTTTGCAGGTTTTTTTTTTTGGTATTTTGATTTTCTTTTGGTAATTGTTTAGTTTATGTCCTCCTCTCCCCCCTCCCACCAACCCCCTACAATCCCCTGTTGTTTTTATGCAGTTTAAGAAAAGGGAAATGCTTAAAAACCCCTTTTTGTAATTTTTGAGACCCTATGAATTTACATGTTTTCGTAATCGAGACTGAAAATAAAAAATGGAGTATTAAAGAAAATGGATTTTTGAGCACAGACTAAACCAAAAATACACTAATTACATAGATGGTCCTTAACTTAACCTAACCTAACCGAACCTTAGAGTAGGCAACAGGTCGCTCCAAACCCAAAATGTAAACAACACATCCGTGGACTTACTCTAATACCGCGCGCACTACTCAAAGTTTTGTATTTGGTTTAATATACACTTCCCAGGTCATTTGAACAGTTCTATGCTACTATATATCATAAATACACCATAGAATACGTTTTTAATAACTAGAAAAAGAGGACATAAACTAAACAATTACGTTTCTTTTTGGTGTTTTAGTGGAATCTAGTGATGAAATTGAATGGGAATTAAGCATTTACCCATTATCCATCAATCTAAAGACACGCCCCCCGATAGTGGGGAGGGCTATGAAGATCAGGGAAATTGAGGGGTAAAAAGCGTATAGAACACGATAATACACATTTGTAACTAACATTTGGCTCGGGTTTTGTGAATTTCCAGACCCATAAAACCCGACTTTTTGAAAACCCGAGCCAAGTTTTGACGAAACTTGGCTCGGATTTAACTAATTTAAAAATGAAAAAACACAGTAACCCTATTAAAATGTTGGCTCGAATTTTGTCAAATTCCAGACCCATAAAACCCGACTTTTTGAAAACCCGAGCCAAGTTTTGACGAAACTTGGCTAGGATTTAACTAATTTTCATGTTAAAATTACACAGTAACCCTAATAAAATCTTTGTTTGGGTTTTCATAGGGTTAACATTAGCCTAACCTAACGAAGTAAGAATCGGGTTAACATCAGCCTAGCCTAACAACCTTACCTAACCTAACCTAGTAAGAATGGGGGGTAGCATTCAAGGCTACAGCAGGACTCTTCGGTTATACTGATGTTTTGGACCGACAGTTAGCCCATCGATCTGTTTAGGCCTAATAGGTCCGGTAGAGCATATACATCATTGCTATATATGGCATTAAGAGCTGAAATGTATTATAAGGGAGAAAAAACAAAAACGCTAAAATACATGTATAGGCCTAGGCTACTGTAAAACAATAAGTTTTTCAGCCAGTACCCAACCAGCGGGGGTGTGGGGCCGGCAGCCCCCACCCATATACTAGGTTAGGTTAAGTTAGGTTAAGTTAGGCTAATAGCCTAGCACATAAAAAAAAAAAAAAAAAAATCTAACCCAACTAGCGGGGGTGTGGGGGCGGCAGCCCCCACCCATAATACTAGGATAGGTTAGGTAAGGTTGTTAGGTTAGGCTAATGTCTTCCCAAAGTTGACTATTTTTATAACATGAAATATTAGGCTACCCAGTACCCACTCCACCCCGTGAAATCCGAGCCAGCTTTCGTCAAAAGTTGGCTCGGGTATTCACAAAATTGGGTTGTATGGGTTTGCAATTTGGGAAAACCCGAGCCAAGTTTTGATACAAAACGCTATATTATTGTATTTTTACGCTTTTAACCCCTCATTTTCCCTGAACTTCATAGCGCTCCCCACTAGTGGGGGGCGTGTTTTTAGATTGTTGGATAATGGGTAAATACTCATTTCCGCTCCTCTTCAGTATAAAACAACACTATATCTGAAGGAAAAATTACAAAAAACAAAATAAAATTTACTGAAATCGCTGTCGGTCCAAAAAGTCAGGTTTACCGACTCTTCTTCTTCTTACCTCTGACCGGGTATAAGTATACCTCTTTGAAAGGACATTAGCCTAACCTAACAACCTTACCTAACCTATCTTAGTATTATGGGTGGGGGCTACTGCCCCCACACCCCCACTATTTGACTTTTTTTACTGATGTTTGGTGTATTTAACCAACTAACCTTAATGAGCACAGGATGTAGTGAGTTGAGGGTCGTCGGGTTGAGTGGCTTGAGACTGAGGATAGGCTAGTTCTGCGGAGAGTCGTCAGGTTGAATGGCTTCTGGCTGGGGTTGTCGAGATAAAAGAAAGTTGTACAATTATACTGTTTGCAAGTCCAAAGGGTCATTTCTGGACAACAGCAAACTCGAATCGTGGAAAGTGCTTGCCTTTATTGTCTATTACCAAAGGAAGTACCTCGAGAGACTTCGTTCTTGCACTGTCAACTTGCACACTTCCTTCCTCACATCCTCAGACTGACCGAGTTGAAGATCCAGGACCTGTGTATCCAAGCCTGGCATCACCTGATTGGTCGATAGACATCACGTGTCAGTGGACTACATCGTAATTGGTTGAACTAGATTATTTTTGCCATGAGAGCATTACTCTCGCCAGCAGTATAGTTCATTGCATTCGCCACCAGATGTCTCAGTTGTTGACTGACAGTCACGCAAAACAGCTCTCCCAGAAGAAGAAAAGGAAGAAGTATAAACAAACCCTTAAAACGTAAATATCCATATAATATATATTATGTTAGTTTCCTGGGAATGACACCTACATCAAAAATTTGGAAAAAAATCACTTAATACCATGCTATTGAGCTTAATTTTTTACCAATATTGTAGCGCCTCCTGTATATTGACCGTGATTTAAAAAGACATTAGCCTAACCTAACAACCTTACCTAACCTAACCTAGTATTATGGGTGGGGGCTGCTACCCCCACACCCCCGCTGGTTGAGTACTAATCCCTCAATAAAAAAAAATAAAAAAAATGGCTGTCGATTATACGAAGGTGAAAGAAAAGTCGATGAAGTCTATGGTGTTTACTCTGCAATCTTCAGCTTGATTGTACATTGATAACGGGAAAGTACCGTATTGACAACCTTGTTACGAAAATTAGATTTTAGTACCATACTTTTAAATTAGGTTTTTCCGAGGGTTTAACATATTTTCATATGATCTTTAGAGCTATCGATGACTGTAAGTACCGTATTGACAACCTTGTTACGAAAAAGACATTTTAGTACCATACTTATTTATTAGGTTTTGCCGAGGGTTAAAACAAATTTTCTTATGATCTTTAGAGCATATAGATTCAATATTTATCTTCAAATATATCAACAAAATTTGTGGTATTAAAATAACATTAAACCAAACTATGTATTTGTGTATATTTATATATGATAGTGACAGATAACTTGAATGTCATCATCATCATCATCATCTCCGACGCCTTGTTTCCCCCTGGGAAACCCCCACTAGAGGATGGCCATGACAGAAACGTCTCCAAGCTACTTTGTCAAGGCATGCCTCCTTTGCCCGTGCCACAATGCCCCTTCCACTACGTGGAAGTTTTTCTTCAATATATTTTTCCACTTTCTTTTCCCATACCATAGGTGGTCTTCCACTACTAGCGGTTCCACTCACTTGACTCCCATATATCTTTCTTGGCATTCTGTCTTCATCCATTCTCTGAACATGACCATACCACCTCAAAGTACTTCTCTTTATCCACTCAACCACACCACAATCAATGCCCAAAGCCTGCTCTTCCATTCCAAAGGACTCGTACACTTTCCTATTACTTGGCCCATCTAGCCTATTCATGCCAGCTGCCACTCTGAAAAAGCTCATCTCCACAGCTCTCAGTTTGAAGAGGTCCTTGTCACTTGCCGTCCATGTCTCGCTTCCATACAAAGGAAATCAAGCAACAACAGATCTAGTGACCCTTCTAGGTTGCTAGTCCTCCAAAACACTGAGGATCAAGTGTCCAAACAGTGGTTTAGAGTGGGTAAGGGAAGAAATTCTTAGATTCGTGTGAGTTAAAAGATTTACCAATAATTTTGCAACCGTTTCCCCGCGTGTAATTAGATTGGTCGATAGTGAAGTACTTACTACAGTTCATATTGTCGATGCCTTTGATGATTTTGAACACTTGAATTAAGTCACCTCTTAATCTGCGCTGGGTTAAAGGAAATATATTTAATTCTCTAAGACGCTCTTCGTATGGTTTGTTCTTTAGGCTAGGTATCATTTTGGTAACTCTACGTTGAACTCGTTCTAGCTTGTTTATATCTTTTTGGTAATAAGGGCACCAGGATTGAATGCAGTATTCCAGAAGAGGGCGGACTAAGGAATTGTAAAGGGTTAGGATAACTTCTTTGGAATTATGCTCAAATGACCTGCCTATAAAGCCAATTATTTTGTTTGCCTTCTTAACAACTTCTGAACATTGTTGACTCGGTTTTAGGTTACTCAATATTGTTACTCCCAGATCGGTTTCTCTGTTTACATTCTTAAGCTGAGTGCCATTCATCGAATAGTTTGCTTTCTCATTTAGGTATCCGATATGTAGTACTTTACATTTATCCGCATTGAAACTCATTTGCCAAATTTGGGCCCAACATGACAATGTATCTAGATTGTGTTGCATATCGTCAACTTGTTCTTTGAGAGTACGCTATTTGCAATTTTTGTATCGTCAGCAAATTTTGAGATTGTACAGGTGAGACCCTCATCTATGTCGTTGATGTAAATTAGAAAGAGAATTGGTCCTAGTACCGATCCCTGGGGTACCCCGCTACTTATATTGGTCCATTTAGATGCCTTACCGTTTATGACTACTCTTTGCTTTCTGTCGCTGAGCCAATTTTCTATCCATTTCAACACACCGTCTTGTATTCCATGCGCTTTTAGTTTTAGCAGTAAACGTTTGTGGGGAACTTTGTCAAAGGCCTTTTGAAAATCAAGGTATATAATATCTACAGCTTTACTCTCATCGTAGAGGTTGAGGATATCGTGGAAGAAGTCTAAGAGGTTTGTTAAACAGGAACGTTTTTTACGAAAGCCGTGTTGAGTATCTTTAAGTATGTTATTTTCCTCCAAGTGATTTACGAGTCTGTCTCGTATGACCGTTTCTAGCATTTTACATACAACTGAGGTTAAGCTAATTGGACGATAGTTACTGGGTAGGGATTTGCTGCCTTTTTTGAATATCGGTGTTACGTTGGCTAGCTTCCACTGATCAGGCATAGTTCCAGACTGCAAGGATTTATTGAATAGTAATGTCAGTGGTTTGGAGAGCTCCTCCTTAGCTTCCTTCAGAACTCTAGGCGAAATTGTATCAGGTCCAGGCGTTTTATTTACCTTGAGTTTATCTAAACAATTCAATACTTCTCTCTCTGTAACGGTGATATTGCTTAGAACATCTGAATTATCAATCTGAATCGGCGATGGTGTAGGGATATCACTGAGGTCTTCTGTTGTAAAAAACTGATGCAAAGAAGGTATTGAGGGCATTACTCATTTGTACTTCGTCTTTGGTGTATTCTCCATTTTCATCGACTAACGGTCCAACAGTTGAAGTAATTACTTTTTTCTTTCTGATATAACTATAGAATTCTTTCGGGTTTGTTTTACTTTGATTCGCAATATGTAACTCTAAGGTCTTTTTATTTTGCCTAATTAACTTTTTGGCTTTGCGTCGTAGCTCTACAAATTTCACCCGTTCTTCGTCATTTTGTGAGGATTTTAATCTATCAATAGCAAATTTTTTAGCAAGCAGGCAGTTTGAAATATCTTTATTCCACCATTTGGGCTTATTATTATGGCCTGGACGCCGTATTTTCGATGGTATGCATACGAGAGTGTTGGGAGCAGCACACTGTTTCTCAGTGACTTCTTGACTTCCTGGCTAACCATTCTTCCTTTGAGAATACTATCAAGTTCTCCAATCACTTTTCTCTCTTGCATTTTTCTCTCTTTTATCTCACTCTCCATTTTACCATATTTGCATAGTACAGCACCCAAATACTTGAAACTTTCAACCTCTTCTAGTACTTCATTTTTCAATTTTATTTTACAACTTGTCTTGTGTTCTTTCTTGATTCTATATTTTTCCTTAAAATCTATGGTTTCATGCATTCTTCTCTCAAACACCATTACCTTACATTTCCCTACATTGACCTTTAACTTTCTCTTTTCACATACCCTGTCAAAGTCAGTGACCACTCTCTGAAGTTCTTCAGCATTTTCCGCCAACAGGACTGCGTCGTCCGCATATAGGCATGTTAAAATCTTCCATGTTCCTCCCTCTGATTCTTGACATGACACATTCCTGTCTTACACCTACCTCAAAACTTTCACGTAACTTATCCCCTACCTTCACATTTGCCATTGCATTCCTATAAAAAGATTTTACTGCCATTAGCAACTTTCCTCCCACACCATATACTGTTAACACATCCCACAGGCCCTCCCAGTCTACTTTGTCGTAGGCTTTTTCCAAATCCATGAATGCTGCATAGAGTTTTCTGTTTTTGGCCAGATACTTCTCTACCAACAATCGCATTGAGGCTATCTGGTCAATGCAGCCCCTGCCCTTTCTGAAACCTCCCTGTTCCTCACCTATTTTGTCATCCGTTATCTTCTGTAGCCTCTGTGTTACTACTCTTGCGTGTACCTTTCCAGGTATGCTAAGCAAGCTAATACCCCTATAATTCTTACACTCTTCTTTACTACCCTTCCCTTTGTACAAAGGTACTATCACTGATTTCCTCCAGTCCTCTGGTACACTTTCTTTTTCCCATGTTAATTTACATAACCTATGCATTATGTCAACAGCTTCTTCTCCTCCATATCTCAGCATTTCACCTGGGATGTTATCTACTCCAGCAGCTTTGCCCATTTTAAGTCTATTGATTGCTTCTTTTACTTCTTCTCTGCTTATCTGGCTTTCATTTACCCTGTTTATTCTACCTCTCTCCATTCCTATGGATGAGATCTTTGCCTTCCCCCTACTCTTTACAGCTAAGCTACTAAAATGATCTTTCCATACTTTCACCACACCATCACCCCCTACCACTTCCCCATTCATGTCCCTCATCCTACCACCTGAGACACTCTCAGTCTTCTTCCCTCTGGCTTCTTTCACAGCTCTGTAGTATGCTTTCCTGTCATTCATAAACTGTTCACTAATCTTTCTCCCATATGCCTCATCTGTCTTCCTTTTAGCGTCTTGTATCACCCTCTTCACTCTTTGTTTCAAATTTGTATATTCTTCTTTCCTCGCATCTCTAGTTTCTCTTGGTATATTCTTTTGCAGCATACTCTTTCTGAACTCTTTCTTTTTCTTCACTATTTCTTCTATCTCTCTACTAAACCATGCGTTATCTTTCTTCTTCCACATTTTAAAGGTTTTCTTCCCACATACTTTCTCAGCTGCTTTAATCATGGAGTCTCTTGTACCTTTCCATACTTCGTCTACAGTATTTCCCAGATCTATCATAACATCCATGTCCTTTATAGTCTCTTTCAGGATGTCCTTGTATTTTGTTGCATTACATTCTTCATTTAATTTTCTCACATTTATTCTCTCTGTCAGTTTTCTCTCTTTCCTCTCATATTTCCACTCTTTCCTTATCCTCACTTTTGTCAGCACTGTATAGTGGTCTGATCCCGTCAGCATACCTCTTACAGCTTTTGAATCTAAAATTCTTCCTTTTAGTCCGGAGTCCATCATGGCGTAGTCAATTAGAGATTTCTGTTCCTGCTCACCTTCACCTCTGTGCCATGTATATCTATGAATGTGACGATGTTAAAAAAATGTGTTAGCCAGAAACATCTCTCTCTCCGCACATACTTCTAAAAGGAAGTCACCATTCATATTCCTACCCTCCACACCCCATTTACCCACTATACCTTCTATCTCCTCGTGTCCAACTCTACCATTCATGTCGCCTACTAATATTACTTGTGTACACTCTTGCCTTTCTCTTATACATTTATTGACTTTATTCCAAAATTTTCTATTTTCTTCCGCACCTTTCCCAGTTTCTTGGTTGACTGGTGCATAGACACACATAAAAGTATACCTATCTATCCCAATCTTGCACTCACACCATACAATTCTTGAGTCCACGCATCCATAGTTTTTCACACACTTCCTCAACCTTTCTGACAAAATTACTGCTACCCCTTCCTTTTTCTTACGTTTATATCCTGCATCCAACCCAGACCAGACAACCCATCCTTCCCCACCCCACAAATCATGCTCACTCTCACCATCCCACACTCCAGAACCCAACAGGTGCGTCTCACCTACCCCACACACATCCACACATCCATCTTTAAGCTCTCGCATCAGACACTCTATCTTGCTAAAATCATTTATGTCATTGGCATTGAAGGCACAGACACGGAGCACGCCTTCCTTCACCCGAACGACGTTTCCACCACTTTTGAAATTTATAACTTGAATGTATAAGCGATTTTAGGGTTGGGTGGTGGGTGATAGCTACCGTGTTTGATGGAGGAGCAATAATGGTTTGGTAGTTTCCACAGGTAGCCTTGTCCGTTTCTTAGTCATTCAGGTGTGACTTTAACCTCATGACATAGCGACAAGTGGCTGAATTCTCCACTTTTGGTAATGCACTATATTAACGAAAATTAGGGCACCGTGCGAAACAGGCTGTGGCAAAATATCATACTGATCCAACTGTTTGTTAATAAGTTATTCCCGAAAAACTGTGTAACACGGCCTCCGAAACCCATAGTAGTACTTTGCAATTATTGGAATAATAGGGCCACGTAAAACCATAAATGCAAATTGAAACCCATTTTTGCCCCCCCCCCCCCCCCCCCCCCCTCCCCCACTCCCAAAAGCACACACACAGACACAGAATTGTTATGTAGTTTACTGATATATTAGTTTATTCTGAAAGTTTGTGCTGGAAACCTCCAATAATAACGCCGCGTGTGTATGTGTAGCATCCAGCTGTTAGTTGAAGGGCGCAACATCAGCCTCCCCTCCCCCTTTCTCTCTCTCTCTCTCTCTCTCTCTACAAGAGCCTCAGGACAGAGTGGGTAGAAGTTCTGTCCTCTTCCTGATGCCAGAACTCTCTTATGTACAGTCGCTGCCAATATTACCCGAACACCTTAACGATTTGGAAGCCTGTAAGCAAACCCGTGATCTTTTAAGGGGTATGGTTCACTGATAAATCAACAGTTATACTACCCCTATTTTTTCAATATATTCCTTGCGAAACTGAGTATTTTTTTAGGAGCCCTACTGATGTTCGAATTGTGGGAAGCAGCCCCCCCCCCCCCCCCCCCCCCACCCCCCCCCCCCCCCCCGAGTTAAGTTAGGTTGTCATGTTAGATTAATGCATCCATTGAAAATGAGTCGCGAGGCAGACACTCGCGGACCGCGGCGGACGCCGCGTAACGTAAACTAACCAATCACCCGCTTCCTCTGATTACAATATTGGGTAAATTGATACGGTGTGACAGTCACGAGTTTCAGCATGTGTGTGGTTATTTGTTTGCATGTTTTCTTTGATATACAGTGTTGTTTTATACCAAGGACTGTCGCAAATGAGTATTTACCCATTATCCAACAATCTAAAAACACGGCCCCCACTAGTAGGGAGGGCTATGAAGATCAGGGAAATTGCGGGGTAAAAGGGGAAAAATAGGGGTAATATGGGAAGAACTACTGAAAATAAAATATAGAAAAGCCAGAAAACGTTAAAATGTGAAAATCCGAGCCAAGTTTTGGCAAAAGTTGGCTCGGATTTGGGTATTTTTCAGAGTACAAAAAACCCAAAATAGGGAAAAAAAGTTGGCTCGGCTTTTGGCATTTTTCAAAGTAAAAAACCTCAGTAATTGAATTTTGAGAGTTGGCTCGAGTTTTCATGTTTTTTGAAACTCATTAAACCCCAAAATTTGAAAACCCGAGCCAACATTTGCCGAAACTTGGCTCGGGTTTAGCGATTTTTTGAAGTAAAAAAACACAGTAACCTAACCTAGAACGTTGGATACAAGAATAATCCTTACCTACCAGCTAGAATGTGTCCCTAGTTTATCCCATACCTACCAGCTGATACCTTGTCATGAACCTAACTAAGAAACCTAACCTAACCTAACCTAACCTAACCTAACCTAACCTAACCTAACCTAACCTAACCTAACCTAACCTAACCTAACCTAAAAGTAACGCCAGAGAGAACATAAACAAAGTGACTGGCTTTGAGCAGTGGGGACTCTGAAAATTTTATAGGGGAGGGAAAATAAAATGTACGGTACGCAATTACCAAAGCAGCACTGGATGGCGCAACTGTAAGGTCCCCCGAGTAAGGTAGGAGGGAAAAAAAATCTATAAAGCAGAAATCCCGTAAAACAGGACTTGTCATTATGCAGACAAGACTCTGTGTTTTACCCTATATCTCCCCTATAATACATAATGCGAAGGGAAGGACATATATAGGACTGAAGACTATTATATAACACACCTATAGGCTACACAAACATCGATGGGGCTTGTAACTGTCACACCGTAAAATCTTACCCAATATTGTTATTAACCAGACCCCTGCTGCTCTAAATAATGATGTAGAAGACATAAAATCACTAAATTAACCCGAATGATTATTGCATATATGGTTCTGAGAAGGATCCGTTCTCCTGATTGTATTCCTACTATAATCCAATCATTATAAGTAGGCCAAAAATCGTGACTCCTAACCTCTGTAACTCAAAAAGTGCAAACAAAAAATCTGCTGTACATTCCCATACATATTCCCTGGTTAACTCTTCCCAAATGGTAGAAATATTATATAGATTACTCTAATCGTTTTTTAATGCTAGAGTTTAGAGGTCAATATTTTTGACCAAATAAAAATGAATAGACTATAGAAATAGATGCCAATATCGCCAGATGTTTATTTGTTTATACTTGTTTGCGTAACACATTTTTATCTCAACTTCCTTTTTAACAGGTTGGAGATGACTTCACGATTCCGACAACATCCATGTTGACCTTCCCTTCTCGTCTGACAAAGGAGTAAGGTAAGATATAAGTATTTGAATGTCCATTTCTATTCACTTTATATTATTATCCATGTTAATAATATGTTTAAGTTAACTTGACAGCTGCGACAGATATGTTTTTGAAACGCCTGCCAGTGCAAAAGATTTAGCTTAAATTTTGACAAAATTCGATATATTTATCATATACAGAAATATTAGTGCTCCATCTGTGCATATTTTACTTGTACAATGAACATGTGAACATTTAAGAACCAGAAAATAGGTGTAAAGCGGAAATATCTAGTGAACAAACGTATACTTGTGACGGGAGTGGTGGGAGGGAGTGCGGCATAGGTCCACCCTCTCCAACATCTCTCTAGATAGCCTACGGGCGAGACAGAGCTGTCTCTTGTGCATGTAGGAGGGTGGAGGGAGGTAGGGAGTGTAGAGAAGGGTAACTAAACATATTTGAAGTGGGAGGCAGGATTTATAGGGAGTGGCGGAGGGAAAATATAGGATGAAGGGGGAAGGGGAGGGAGAAAGGGGGGGAGTGGAGAAGGAGAGGGGTGGGGGAGATAAAACACACGTAAGGGGAGGGCAGGAGGTGGTGGTATGGAGACATACCACCTAATCACATATTGCTTCCATTTCACTGGAGCGTACATATTTAACTATTTATTGTTTTTAATGTACTAACTACCGGAAGGAGCATCACATTTGCCCAGTAAAACAATCCGGAAGGAGTGTTGCAGTTTTTGGGCTAATGCATAATTTCTTACATCTCCGAGTTTGGATATTAATCTTCATCAACACTTACTGTATATATAAAAAATTGCTTGTGATTGCACATAGTATATTTATGATTGAAGTATTGTGAGAGCTTTATTGGATGTGCGTGTGCTTTTACGTGCATATGTTCTTGTGTACTTACTCTAGTTGTACTTACTCTAGTTGTATTGCGGGAGTGAGCATGCTCGTTATTTTCCGCCTCCTACAGTATATGTGTAGGTGTTATATGTATCGTTGGAATGGCTGTGGATGTGTGTGTAGTCTGTATTTTTAGCCAATTGGCGACATCGGAAACGAAGGCTTAGGGTGGATCTGTATGGTACCATTCTCACTATAGACGGTACCGTCTCGCCCGAAGGCTTAGGTAGCCATCAGCTTAGGTGAACCATATGATACCCATCTCGCCTTGTACCATTTTTGTACCATGTGTGTGTGTGTGTGTGTGTGTGTGTGTGTGTGTGTGTGTGTGTGTGTATGTATGTGTGTGTGTGTGTGTGTATGTATGTGTGTGTATATATGTGTGTGTGTGTGTGTATATATGTGTGTGTGTGTGTGTATATATGTGTGTGTCTGTGTGTGTGTGTGTGTGTGTGTACAAAGGAGTACAAAGGAAATCAAGCAACAACAGATCTAGTGACCCTTCTAGGTTGCTTGTCCTCCAAAACACTGAGGATCAAGTGTCCAAACAGTGGTTTAGAGTGGGTAAGGGAACATTGGAAAGGGAATTACTGCCCTGGAACTAATGTCCGTGGCAGTGTGTGTGTGTGTGTGTGTGTGTGTGTGTGTGTGTGTGTGTGTGTGTGTGTGTGTGTGTGTGTGTGTGTGTGTGTGTGTGTGTGTGTGTGTGTGTGTGTGTGTGTGTGTGTGTGTGTGTGTGTCAAAACATATAATTGACTATGACGTGAAACATTAAGTGGTGAACATAATGTGTGTGAGCTGAAGAGGGAAGAGAATTGTTTTGAAGGAAAACCGTATAACTAATACAAATAATAAGTAGAAAGCATAGTTACGCCAAAATAAGATAAATATTTCAGCACAGAGGGTCTGGACAAGACATTCAACCCTTAAGGTGGGATGGGCGTATTAAATTGTTCATGTATGTATCTTTTCATTATTTTATAATTTTCCAACCTAGACCTCCATCAAGCTTACAAAAACACCCCCCAAAACCCTCTTTCAAGATAAAATTGTAAATTTTTCGATAGAAAAATGTCCCAGCCGAAGGCCGGTTCCTCTTGAATTACAGACTTGCTATGGCTCGCCAGGTAAAAATCAACACCTAAATGACACGAAAAGTTTTAATATTAACAAATAATTGGGGCAAAAGGTCTTAAAATCGCGTATACGTCTCTCAACCTCCGTGTATAATATTATCCCCCACATCACTCCACAGAAAACGAGAGGAACACCAACTAAACACTACTAAAGGGCAACTGTGTTGTATTTACCCGTGATTATTTGTACTTTTCCTATTTTCTGAAGAGTGTAGAGAGAGAAGGGGTGTTGGAGAGAGAGGAAGCTATTGAAATGGCTTTGTTATGCGTGTTATTAGTCTGTATACGTCTCTCAGCATCCGCGTATAATATTACCCCCCACATCACTCCACAGAAAACGAGAGGAACACACCACGGCTACTAAGGGGTAACTGTGTTGTATTTACCCGTGATTGTTTGTTAGCATTGCACGGGCGGTTGGTTCATGGTGGTGGGGGACTATGTGGACCTGAAGTTATTGGGGGCTTGGCTGGTTAGGCACGAGCGATGTTAAGGGGAGATGGGCATATTTAATTGTTTATTTATGTATCTTTTCATTATTATTTAATGTTCCACCCAAGACCTCCATCAAGCTTAAAAAAACACCCACCAAGACCCTCCTTCAAGATAATTTTTTACAATTTTCGATAGAAGAGTGTAGCCGGTTCCTCTTAAATTGCAGGTTTGCTATTGCTCGCCAGGGAAAATATCGACGCCTAAATGACACGAAGTCTTAATATTGACAAATAAATGGGACGAAAGGTCTTACAATAATAAAACTAAAGGAACGATCGTCTTAAAATTTCAAAACTAATGGGGCTAAACATGAGGGTGAAGGGGAGACAGAAAAAACTACCCCTTCCCCCTTTAAATCAATTACACTAGCTTCCCCCCGTGTGCTTCTTTCCAATCTCTCTCCAAGTTATTTTCACGGCCCAGTTTCTTGTGCCAGTTTCCCTGTGGCACGAGGGAGAAGGGGTTCCGGAAACACCTGTCCTAATTCAAGGGGGGATGGTCAGTTTTTCTGGACCCCCTTCTCCCTCGAGTTTAGCCCCCATTTGTTTTGAGATTTTAAGACGTTCGGCTCAGTAGTTTGGCGATTTTAACACCTTTCACTCAATTTCGTTGTCAATTTTTAGACCTTTCGTACCATTTAGGTGTCGATTATTTTCCTGGCGAGCGATAGCGAGACTGTAATTTTAAGAGGAACTGGCCTTTGGCCGGGACAGTATTCTACCGAAAAATGTAAACATTTATCTTGAAGGGGGATTATATAAAGCTTGATGGAGGTCTGCGAGGAAACTAAAAAAGTAAACGAATGATCAAATATATACACCAAAATCTAAGCACTACCCCCTTAAGTGCCACAAGGAATCTGGGTCGTGAGGATGACTTGGGAGTGATTACCTCTGGAAACCCAGCACACGGGGGCAGGTTTATTTCATTACATTTATTATAGTTATTATGTTTTACTTAGTGGATGGACCGATTGGCTGGCTTAAGGAGAGGTGTCTAGTTATATATTTATTTGTTTACTTATTAATATTATTATTATTATTATTATTATTATTATTATTATTATTATTATTATTATTATTAGTCAGTTTCTTTCCTAAATCTCAATCAAGCTTAAACAAGTACCCCCAGGACCCCTTTTCGGGATAAATCAGTGTCTGTTTCTCTGTCTGTTCACCCGGTCCCGGCAGGTTTTGTACAGTCATTCATAACAAATCGTGGACCTCACCTAATTATATTTATAGAAGAATATATTTGGCATCGAATTTAGGAATATATTTTTCTATACATCAACTACAAAACTATATATACTATTAATTGAATGGCAAGTTACCTCCAAGAATCACCCAGATAGTTATAACTGAATAAAGAAAAACATAAGGGGTGCACAATTTTTGATAAGTGGCTGTACATAATCCTATAGCTTTTATTTGTGCTTTCGGAGGCTATCTCTCTTGTTTCCGTGTTGTTGTGTTGCACTGTATAACTGTGTTCACTGAAGATGCGTTATAGTATGTGTTATGCTTACCCATAGAATTGCTTCCAAAGTATACAAAGTCTTTGTATTTAATATTGCGTTTTGTGATTTCTTATTTCAAAATTTTATTTTGCTAAATCGTTACTTCCTCATAGTGATTGTCATAAGTTATTTTGTCGTTTTGTTGTGCCGTTCCTGTTTTGTCGTTTTGTTGTGCCGTTCCTGTTTTGTCGTTTTGTTGTGCCGTTCCTGTTTTGGTTTGTTTTGCATTTAATTTGAAGTTAAGGGGTGTCACCGGCTTTTTATATCTTTCTTTCCTTTTCTGTCTTTTCCTGGTTTGTATCCATTCGGCCTCATTCAACCAACTGTTTTAAAACGTTTATCCCCATCCAGGTGTCGATTTCTTCCTGGCGAGCGATAGCCAGCCAGCAAGCATTGTATGGAGAAATCCGACCTCGCTGTAGACATTTTTCTATCGAAAAATGTAGAAATTTAGCTTGCTGTCAAAAAAAAATATATATATATATATATGTTGGCTCACTACCGCTCGCCAGGAAAATATTGGCACCTGGATGGGGATAAACGTCTTAAAACAGTAGGCTGAATGGGGCCGAATGAATACAAGCCAGGGAAAGAGAGAAAATGAGAGAAAGATAAAACAAAAAGCCGGTGCCCCCCCATAATGCATATGACACGCAAGGAACTATTAATTATTATTTCCTCCACCAACGGAGTTGGAAGAGGTTATGTTTGTGCCTCCGTTTGTCTTTCAGTTTGTCTGTCTGTTTTTCTGTAAACAAGGTATCTCAAAATGTTATGACCCGATGTTCACGAATTTGGTATACGGTGTATAGTGCATGTGGCATCATGTGAGAAAGGAAGAATGTGTGTATATTAAGACAGACGTACCGGTACAATTGTCGTTGTGTAAGGGAGACACTGACAGCAAACAAAGTCAGGTGATGAAACAGAACATTTAGCAATCCCTGTACTCCATCACATGAGCTCCCCGGGAGTACCCTCCTAATAGATTAGTGCCAACAGTATCTATACTGTATATGTGTGTATAATATACCTGTATATATATTGTTTACATTTATACACAAAAATAGAGAGAGAAACAGACAGACAGACAGACAGAGATGAAGTAAATAAGATGGCCGACGGAAGAAGGGTTGATGCTGGTGGACTGGTAAAGGAGGTAGGAAGGAAGGAAGGTAGTGGTGAACCAAGCTGGGAGAGGGACACAGGCAGTAGGGAGCCAATACCACCACCATGACCACCACCACCAACACCACTAACACCACCATCACCATCACCACCACCACCACCACCACCACCACCAACACCACCACCAACACCACCACCAACACCATCACCACCACCACTATCACCACCACCATCTCCACCACCACCAGCAGGGACAGGAACACATACTAAATTTCACCGCCTTATAAACTTCCCTGAACGAGACGAGTCAGGAGGAAAGATTCCAGGAGGAACTTATAGTTGACACGGCGCCCAAGGAGGAGGAGTACAAAGGAGTACAAAGGAAATCAAGCAACAACAGGTCTAGTGACCCTTCTAGGCTGCTTGTCCTCCAAAACACTGAGGATCAAGTGTCCAAACAGTAGTTTAGAGTGGGTAAGGGAACATTGGAAAGGGAACTACTGCCCTGGAACTAATGTCCGTGGCAGGACTAGGAAGTTAGTAGGGGACATATTGGTTAGTAACTGAGGGGAGGATAAAATAAAGTTATTCATTTACAAACGCAGTCAGTCGCGGGTTTGATGCGAGATATTTGTCTAGGCGGAGTTTAAATGAATCAACGGTGCTGCAGTCTATAACGTCTCGGGGAAGCCCATTCCACAAGTTGACAACTCGATTGAAGAAGATCTTCTTAGATTCGTGTGAGTTAAAAGATTTACCAATAATTTTGCAACCGTTTCCCCGCGTGTAATTAGATTGGTCGATAGTGAAGTACTTACTACAGTTCATATTGTCGATGCCTTTGATGATTTTGAACACTTGAATTAAGTCACCTCTTAATCTGCGCTGGGTTAAAGGAAATATATTTAATTCTTTAAGACGCTCTTCGTATGATTTTGGTAACTCTACGTTGAACTCGTTCTAGCTTGTTTATGTCTTTTTGGTAATAAGGGCACCAGCATTGAACGCAGTATTCCAGAAGAGGGCGGACTAAGGAATTGTAAAGGGTTAGGATAACGTCTTTGGATTTATGCTCAAATGACCTGCCTATAAAGCCAATTATTTTGTTTGCCTTCTTAACAACTTCTGAACATTGTTAACCCGATTTTAGGTTACTCGATATTGTTACTCCCAGATCAGTTTCTCTGTTTACATTCTTAAGCTGAGTACCATTCATCGAATAGTTTGCTTTCTCATTTAGGTATCCGATATGTAGTACTTTACATTTATCCGCATTGAAACTCATTTGCCAAATTTGGGCCCAATGTGACAATTTATCTAGATTGTGTTGCATATCGTCAACTTGTTCTTTTGAGAGTACGCTATTTGCAATTTTTGTATCGTCAGCAAATTTTGAGATTGTACAGGTGAGACCCTCATCTATGTCGTTGATGTAAATTAGAAAGAGAATTGGTCCTAGTACCGATCCCTGGGGTACCCCGCTACTTATATTGGTCCATTTAGATGCCTTACCGTTTATGACTACTCTTTGCTTTCTGTCGCTGAGCTAATTTTCTATCCATTTCAACACACCGTCTTGTATTCCATGCGCTTTTAGTTTTAGCAGTAAACGTTTGTGGGGAACTTTGTCAAAGGCCTTTTGAAAATCAAGGTATATAATATCTACAGCTTTACTCTCATCGTAGAGGTTGAGGATATCGTGGAAGAAGTCTAAGAGGTTTGTTAAACAGGAACGTTTTTTACGAAAGCCGTGTTGAGTATCTTTAAGTATGTTATTTTCCTCTAAGTGATTTACGAGTCTGTCTCTTATGACCGTTTCTAGCATTTTACATACAACTGAGGTTAAGCTAATTGGACGATAGTTACTGGGTAGGGATTTGCTGCCTTTTTTGAATATCGGTGTTACGATGGCTATCTTCCACTGATCAGGCATAGTTCCAGACTGCAAGGATTTATTGAATAGTAATGTCAGTGGTTTGGAGTGCTCATCCTTAGCTTCCTTTAGAACTCTAGGCGATATTGTATCAGGTCCAGGCGTTTTATTTACCTTGAGTTTATCTAAACAATTCAATACTTCTCTCTCTGTAACGGTGATATTGCTTAGAACATCTGAATTATCAATCTGAATCGGCGATGGTGTAGGGATATCACTGAGGTCTTCTGTTGTAAAAACTGATGCAAAGAAGGAATTGAGGGCATTACTCATTTGCACTTCGTCTTTGGTGTATTCTCCATTTTCATCGACTAACGGTCCAACAGTTGAAGTAACTACTTTTTGCTTTCTGATATAACTATAGAATTCTTTCGGTTTTGTTTTACTTTGATTCGCAATATGTAACTCTAGGGTCTTTTTACTTTGCTTAATTAACTTTTTGGCTTTGCGTCGTAGCTCTACAAATTTCACCCTTTCTTCGTCATTTTGTAAGGATTTTAATCTATCATTAGCAATTTTTTTTGAAATATCTTTATTCCACCATTTGGGCGTATTATTATGGCCTGGACGTCTTATTATCGATGGTATGCAGTCTTGCACTGCTTTTAGGTAAGTGGTTTCGAATAACTTCCAAGATGTATTTATGTCGTTATTGTTAATTAAAAAGCTCCAGTCAGTTTCTTTAAACATAGCTCTAAGTTTATGAAAGATTGCTTTCTTGAAATTAGGGACTTTTTCGATGCTACTATTTGGTTCGTTACTAGTAAAGTTTAAAGTGAAAGTTATCGTACGATGGTCGCTGTTACTGAATTAATCTCCAACATTCAAATTCTCTATTAATTCTTCTTTTGTTGCAAGTACAATGTCAAGAACGTTATTACCACGGGTCGGTGTTCGAACAAATTGATAAAGCGAACTCTCTTGCAAGTTCGTATACAAGTCATGTCCGGAGTGTGAAGTAAGAGTGTCGCCCCACTTGGTCACAGGCAAATTAAAGTCGCCAAAAATTACGGTATCTTGTGAGTTACTTACATCTGCAATTTGTTCGTAAATTTCTCGGTCAGTTTGCACTGATTGAGCTGGAGGTCTGTATATTAACGCAAGTATTATTTTTGTACCTTTATTATTTTTTATTAGCACAAAAGATGTGTCGACGTTCACAATTTGAGGTTTTGACAAGAGGGTAGGGTTAAGACTTTCTTTGATATAAAGTAAAACGCCACCTCCATTTCGATTTATTCGTCTTTTCTCAAACATTACATAACCGGGAAGTGAATACTCTGCTAAAAAGTCTCTATCTTCTGTGAGACTGAGGATATCTCTATCTTCTATCTTCTGAGGAGGAGGAGGAGAAGCAGATGAAACTAGAGAAGAAAGTGGATGGGGAAGAAGGTGAACGAAAGGCCTATTTTCCATCGTCCAAGATTTGATGAAGATATGATTGGGAGATGACGATTCCAGGCCCAAGATCGAAAGAGGAAGGTCGAATGACAACAGATGTCATAGCCCCTTTAAATAAATCACTGGAATTTTAGAAGAAGGTATAGCAGAGTAATATATTGAGAGGAGATTACTTACCTAGAATGGGGATAAAATTACCAAAATATGTAATAGAAGCGGGAGAGTAGAGAATTGAGCAAAATGCGGATATGGAGTCAATGAAGTAAGATGAGCAGGTGGAAGAGGAGGTAGTAAAGTATCCCCAGAAGGAACAAACCTGCAGTTCACATTTTGAAAAGGTGGAAAGTAAAAGCGAAATAGAAGAGGAAAACACAGACAATACAAGAGAAGGGACACGAAAGTAAAGGCGGTGTCACATGAGCTCTTTTCTCGTCAATTTTTACGGGCAATTGTAGTCTGGCATCTTCAAAAATGTAAGCTTTATCATATATCAGCCACGTGCCATAATCTACCTTCAGTCTAGTTTCGGATTCCATTGTGAAAGAGCCTCAACATACAAGGAAAAACGTGCTCATTGAAAATTGCCGCAAAATACGCTCGTCTGACCCCACCTAAAAGCGAGGAAGGTAAGAAGGAGCCGGACAGGTAATGACATATACAAAAAAGTGCAAATAGTGGTGAGGACAGAAGAGAAACGCCAATGACAGGGACTCTAGGAAACCAAGAGAACGGGAAGAATACGACGGGTGATAAAGAAGGGAAGGAAAGTGAAAGTGAAGTAAAGAAGGGAGAGATAGGAAAAGAGAAGTAAATAAGGGAGGGATGGGGAAAGAGAAGAATACAACTTGAGATATAGAAGGGAGGGATAGTGATAGAAAAGAATAAGTTGAGTGATAAAGAAGGGAGGGATAGTAAAAGAGAAGAATAAAGTCAAGTGATAAAGAAGGGAGGGATAGTGAAAGAGAAGAATACAGTCTAGTGATAAAGAAGGGAGGGATAGTGAAAGAGAAGAGTAAAGTCTAGTGATAAAGAAGGGAGGGATAGTGAAAGAGAAGAGTAAAGTCTAGTGATAAAGAAGGGAGGGATAGTGGAAGAAAAAAATACGTCTGTTGATAAAGATGGGAGGGATAGTGGAAGAGAAAAATAAGTTTTGTAATAAAGAAAGGGGGGGGGGGTAGTGAAAGAGAAGAAAACGACTGCTGATAAAGACGGGAGGAATAGTGAAAGAGAAGAACAGAAGTGAGGGATAGTGAAAGAGAAGAACACGACTAATGATAAAGAAGGGAGGCATAATAAGAGATAAATATATCATACAGTACATGACTTAGAATGACAGAACATTATAAGTAGGCTATGTAAAAAAATAATAATAATAATAATAATAATAAAATAGAGGAAAAATAAAATACAAAAATCGGAAAAGTGGGGATTGGGCCTGAGCATATAGATAGATAGATAGAAAAAAAACTATAATACAAATTTGATCAGTGTAAAACACAGGTGGTGAATATTAATGACAAAACGGACCTCAGAATATCTGGAAAATAGAAGGCAAAAACAAGGTGTTGAAGTAGAGTATTTATAACGACAACAAGAACAATAGAAAGAAATAGATAATTAAAAACACAATTAAGATTTGAAAAGTATTGTTTAGAGGAGGAAAGGGTTACTTTGCTTCATAAATTCTATCAAGATTATAATTATTAGAAATCAATGAAAATAAACATAGAAAACAAAATAATAACATGGTAAAGGTTCGAGATTAAAGCATACATTTTTCAGTAGAAAGATCTAAATTACAGGCTCGCTATCACTCGTCAGGAATAATATCGACAGCTGATGGCATGACAGATCTTAATGTTTTAGGTGTTAAATAACTTCACTAATCGGTTCTCGTTTGCTATAATGTATGTCAATCAAGAATAACTCCCATTATAAGCTAAATCAAATATTCTAAAATAATGTTGAATGATATGAAGAAACAAACAAACTGTCCCAGAGTACAGTACTATAGGGGCTCAAGTTAGTAGAATGGTTCCTTTATCTGTTCAGCCAGAGCCTCTCCAGAAGTCGTCTTAATGGGGTAGTGGTTAGTTTTGGCTTTATTTATTTATTTATATATTTAATTTATAGTATCATCGATAGACCTCCATCAAGCATAATAAAACACCTCCCAGACCCCCCTTCAATATCAATTTGTACATTTTTCGGTAGAAAAATTTCCAGGCCGAAGGTCGGTTCTTCATAGAATGAAATGAAAAAATCGACACTGAAATGGCACAAAAGGTCTTATATTGACAAATAAATGGGGCTAAATGTATTACAATCGCCAAACTAATGGAACAAACGTCTTAAAATCTCAAAGCTAATGGGACTACACACAATGGATAAAAAGCAACAACCTCCCTTTTACGCTGTCCAGACAAAGAATTGGCCAACTTGGAAAACTACTGTATTAGTGCGCTCAACTCCTAAACTGTATTGGAGGAAGAAGAAACAACCCCGCCTTTAATTTGCCTTAGTGATCCTACCTCCACTGTGGTCCCTTTATTAAACACTCCTGGGGTTTATTATGTAGGTTATTTTAGCATACAAGAGTTCTATCCGCTGCAAACGAAATAAAAATACATAAATACAAATATGATATATGTATAGGCTATGTACAGTATTATATATAAGATAAAATAGTAAATAATAATATAGTAAATAATAATATAGATTATAATAATAATAATCCTTTAATATATGATGGCATATATAGTATTCATAAGTTAATAAGTATGTATATTGTCCTTGCCATTGGTACAGTCAAATGTGTTGTTGTAGAATGCAGTTTTGGGTGGAAGTGATCGTATGTCAGGGTAATGGTACAATAACGGCATAGTAACGGCGGCCCTAGTAGTGTGGCTGAATACGGCAATTAAATTGTTCAAGGTTCTGTAAAATGTTTTGTATGTGTGTTTATATTTTGTTTGTATTTGTATACATTTATTTATTTATTTCCTGTCTTTATTATACATATGTTTGCAACTGGAAGATGTTAATCGGGCACAGTACAATCAGTTAACCCTCTCAAAATCCAATACGCATCTCTTCTCTGTTTTCCGGTTATTATTGGACAATTATATTCAGATAAGGAAGGGTATAATTATGGAAGTCAGAGGGTTAATTGAGATAGTTTGTACCCTTCTAATTCTCACAGATGCTTCTTAAGCTGTATACAATTAAAATTGTCTAATGATAGCCAGGATAAATCTCAATGTGACCAAGTACAAAGTCGTCAGAGCAAAAATATATACTGTACATTGACTGCAGACCGTTCCATATATGTAGACAGATAGATAGATAGATATCATTGATTGATTGATTGATAGATTGATAGGTAGATAGATAGATAGATATATAGATTGATAGGTAGATATATATATATAGATTTATAGGTAGATAGATATATAGATTGATAGGTAGATAGAGAGATAGATAGAGAGATAGATAGATAAAGTATTGGTGTGTGTGTGTGTGTGTGCATATATAGCTAGATAGATATAGATACTGTATACATAGAGAACTTTAAGCATATAGGCCAACCTACCCGGATCAGACGGTTGTGGAGGAGGAACATATTACCCTCCACCTCTTTTGCATATATTTCCCATGAACCCCTACTATGCTTTAAGGGGAGATGGCTCGTTTTTCTGGTCCCGTTTCTTCCTCGTGTTAACCCCTTTTTGTTTTGAGATTATAAGACGTTCGGGCGGCCCCTTAGTTTGGCGATTTTAACACCTTTCGCCCCATTTCGTTATTAATTTAAAGACCTTGCGTGCCATTTAGCTGTCAATTTTTTCCTGGCGAGCGATAGCGAGCCTGAAATCTTAAGAGAAACCGACCATACCGAAAAATTTACAAATTTATTTTGAAGTGGGGGGAGGGGGGGTCTAGGGGGTGTTTTTCTAAGCTTGATGGAGGTCTAGCGAGGAAACTAAGAAATAAAGGAATGAATGAATTAATAGACCAAACAAAAATACCGGGCCATCTCCCCTTAAACCTATCCACCAACCCATTACACTTCAATCATTCATCCCGATGCCTCCATCATAATATTGGGCAGCATCATTACATATGCAACCATTATATTTATATATACGGTATATACAGTACGGTATCTATCTATTTATCTACATATCTAGCTTTATCTATCTATCTGTATCTATCTATCTATCTATATATCTGTCTGTCTGTCCGTCTGTTACATATCTCTATCTATTTATATATCTATCTATCTATCTGTGTCTGTCTGTCTATATATTATCTATCTATCTATCTATCTATCTATCTATCTTGTTGTACTACAATAGTCTTAACCGCCGCCACACTTTCGTTGTAATTAATATAGTCATGGCAACCTTTTAATAATCCTTCTCCAGCGAACGAGGAAGACAGCCGTAGTTTCTCCGTTCTCTTAATTATGTATGTACTGTATTATATTTATTATGAATATAATGTATATTTCAATTATGTTTATACTTTATATCATCAATTATGTACAGCATGTACTTTATATAATTAATTATGTATATACTTTATATCTGTAAGTAGGTATATTATACTCAATTATTTTATTCAATTAGGTATATATTGTATATTTTGATTATGTATAATTATACTGTACTATATATTGTTAATCCAATATACAATGTATATATTTAATTAGGTATATACTGTATATTTCTAATTAGGTATTCAGTTTACTGTATAGCTTAAATATGTATATACTGAATATTATTAGTTAGGTATATACTGTAGGCCTACAGTATATCTTTAATTTGGTATATACTGTGTATATTTAATTAGGTATATACTGTATATATTAAATTATATATATACTGCATTTTCATTTCACCTGCGCTCCTGGCAAACATATTTAAGAAACTTTTTTAGTGTTGCAGGTTTCAGGAAGCTTTCCGTGCTTGCAGTTAATTTTTATGTTTTTAAATTATTGTGTATCCAGTATTGTTTGGTTCCTTCAATTTAATATGTGTCACGTAAACATTCGCAAATACACAAACACACATATATATATACACACACACACACACACACACACACACACACACACACATGGTGTAATCATCATTGCCAATTACCCTTGCTAAGATATAGCTTGATGGTAGCCCCAATGTTCTATTATATTTCAAGGAAGTATATATGAATGCTACGACTTTAACGATAAATTGTTTAAGATAGTTTGCAATATGTTGTTATAAATTATTTATCATTATTGTTACATCATGGTGCTATGATTTCAAAACTGCTGATTGATACATTACTTTACAGTCAATTAACTCAATAATGAGCCAACTACATACAAGAGATATTCAGGATATTTTGATTGAACATTGAAGATGGATAACGTCCTGTTTATTTGACTGTGTATTTTCCGGACACCTTGTATATAATTATGTGCGCTCTCTATGAAGTTAACAGTTATGTACGCTCTTCATCTTCATACTAACCCTTACAGTACCGGTGGCGCTCTCTATAAAGTTAACAGTTATGTACGCTCTTCATACTAACCCTTACAGTACCGGTGGCACTCTCTATGAAGTTAACAGTTATGTACGCTCTTCATACTAACCCTTACAGTACCGGTGGCGCTCTCTATGAAGTTAACAGTTATGTACGCTCTTCATCTTCATACTAACCCTTACAGTACCGGTGGCGCTCTCTATGAAGTTAACAGTTATGTACGCTCTTCATACTAACCCTTACAGTACCGGTGGCGCTCTCTATGAAGTTAACAGTTATGTACGCTCTTCATACTAACCCTTACAGTACCGGTGGCACTCTCTATGAAGTTAACAGTTATGTACGCTCTTCATCTTCATACTAACCCTTACAGTACCGGTGGCGCTCTCTATGAAGTTAACAGTTATGTACGCTCTTCATCTTCATACTAACCCTTACTGTACCGGTGGCGCTCTCTATGAAGTTAACAGTTATGTACGCTCTTCATACTAACCCTTACAGTACCGGTGGCGCTCTCTATGAAGTTAACAGTTATGTACGCTCTTCGTACTAACCCTTACAGTACCGGTGGCGCTCTCTATGAAGTTAACAGTTACGTACGCTCTTCATCTTCATACTAACTCTTACTGTACCGGTGGCACTCTCTATGAAGTTAACAGTTATGTACGCTCTTCATACTAACCCTTACTGTACCGGTGGCACTCTCTATGAAGTTAACAGTTATGTACGCTCTTCATCTTCATACTAACCCTTACAGTACCGGTGGCGCTCTCTATGAAGTTAACAGTTATGTACGCTCTTCATCTTCATACTAACCCTTACTGTACCGGTGGCGCTCTCTATGAAGTTAACAGTTATGTACGCTCTTCATCTTCATACTAACCCTTACAGTACCGGTGGCGCTCTCTATGAAGTTAACAGTTATGTACGCTCTTCATCTTCATACTAACTCTTACTGTACCGGTGGCACTCTCTATGAAGTTAACAGTTATGTACGCTCTTCATACTAACCCTTACAGTACCGGTGGCGCTCTCTATGAAGTTAACAGTTATGTACGCTCTTCATACTAACCCTTACTGTACCGGTGGCGCTCTCTATGAAGTTAACAGTTATGTACGCTCTTCATACTAACCCTTACAGTACCGGTGGTGCTCTCTATGAAGTTAACAGTTATGTACGCTCTTCATACTAACCCTTACAGTACCGGTGGCGCTCTCTATGAAGTTAACAGTTATGTACGCTCTTCATCTTCATACTAACCCTTACAGTACCGGTGGCGCTCTCTATGAAGTTAACAGTTATGTACGCTCTTCATACTAACCCTTACAGTACCGGTGGCGCTCTCTATGAATTTAACAGTTATGTACGCTCTTCATCTTCATACTAACCCTTACTGTACCGGTGGCGCTCTCTATGAAGTTAACAGTTATGTACGCTCTTCATACTAACCCTTACAGTACCGGTGGCGCTCTCTATGAAGTTAACAGTTATGTACGCTCTTCATCTTCATACTAACTCTTACTGTACCGGTGGCACTCTCTATGAAGTTAACAGTTATGTACGCTCTTCATACTAACCCTTACAGTACCGGTGGCGCTCTCTATGAAGTTAACAGTTATGTACGCTCTTCATCTTCATACTAACCCTTACAGTACCGGTGGCGCTCTCTATGAAGTTAACAGTTATGTACGCTCGCTCTTCATACTAACCCTTACAGTACCGGTGGCGCTCTCTATGAAGTTAACAGTTATGTACGCTCTTCATCTTCATACTAACCCTTACTGTACCGGTGGCGCGCTCTATGAAGTTAACAGTTATGTACGCTCGCTCTTCATACTAACCCTTACAGTACCGGTGGCGCTCTCTATGAAGTTAACAGTTATGTACGCTCTTCATACTAACCCTTACAGTACCGGTGGCGCTCTCTATGAAGTTAACAGTTATGTACGCTCTTCATACTAACCCTTACTGTACCGGTGGCGCTCTCTCTGATACTAACCCTACTGTACCGGTGGCGCTCTCTATGAAGTTAACAGTTATGTACGCTCTTCATACTAACCCTTACAGTACCGGTGGCGCTCTCTATGAAGTTAACAGTTATGTACGCTCTTCATACTAACCCTTACAGTACCGGTGGCGCTCTCTATGAAGTTAACAGTTATGTACGCTCTTCATACTAACCCTTACAGTACCGGTGGCGCTCTCTATGAAGTTAACAGTTATGTACGCTCTTCATACTAACCCTTACAGTACCGGTGGCGCTCTCTATGAAGTTAACAGTTATGTACGCTCTTCATACTAACCCTTACAGTACCGGTGGCGCTCTCTATGAAGTTAACAGTTATGTACGCTCTTCATACTAACCCTTACTGTACCGGTGGCGCTCTCTATGAAGTTAACAGTTATGTACGCTCTTCATACTAACCCTTACAGTACCGGTGGCGCTCTCTATGAAGTTAACAGTTATGTACGCTCTTCATACTAACCCTTACAGTACCGGTGGCGCTCTCTATGAAGTTAACAGTTATGTACGCTCTTCATACTAACCCTTACAGTACCGGTGGCGCTCTCTATGAAGTTAACAGTTATGTACGCTCTTCATACTAACCCTTACAGTACCGGTGGCGCTCTCTATGAAGTTAACAGTTATGTACGCTCTTCATCTTCATACTAACCCTTACAGTACCGGTGGCGCTCTCTATGAAGTTAACAGTTATGTACGCTCTTCATACTAACCCTTACAGTACCGGTGGCGCTCTCTATGAAGTTAACAGTTATGTACGCTCTTCATACTAACCCTTACAGTACCGGTGGCACTCTCTATGAAGTTAACAGTTATGTACGCTCTTCATACTAACCCTTACAGTACCGGTGGCGCTCTCTATGAAGTTAACAGTTATGTACGCTCTTCATACTAACCCTTACTGTACCGGTGGCGCTCTCTATGAAGTTAACAGTTATGTACGCTCTTCATACTAACCCTTACAGTACCGGTGGCGCTCTCTATGAAGTTAACAGTTATGTACGCTCTTCATCTTCATACTAACCCTTACAGTACCGGTGGCGCTCTCTATGAAGTTAACAGTTATGTACGTTCTCTTCATACTAACCCTTACAGTACCGGTGGCGCTCTCTATGAAGTTAACAGTTATGTACGCTCTTCATACTAACCCTTACAGTACCGGTGGCGCTCTCTATGAATTTAACAGTTATGTACGCTCTTCATCTTCATACTAACCCTTACTGTACCGGTGGCGCTCTCTATGAAGTTAACAGTTATGTACGCTCTTCATACTAACCCTTACAGTACCGGTGGCGCTCTCTATGAAGTTAACAGTTATGTACGCTCTTCATCTTCATACTAACTCTTACTGTACCGGTGGCACTCTCTATGAAGTTAACAGTTATGTACGCTCTTCATACTAACCCTTACAGTAACGGTGGCGCTCTCTATGAAGTTAACAGTTATGTACGCTCTTCATCTTCATACTAACCCTTACTGTACCGGTGGCGCTCTCTATGAAGTTAACAGTTATGTACGCTCGCTCTTCATACTAACCCTTACAGTACCGGTGGCGCTCTCTATGAAGTTAACAGTTATGTACGCTCTTCATCTTCATACTAACCCTTACTGTACCGGTGGCGCTCTCTATGAAGTTAACAGTTATGTACGCGCGCTCTTCATACTAACCCTTACAGTACCGGTGGCGCTCTCTATGAAGTTAACAGTTATGTACGCTCTTCATACTAACCCTTACAGTACCGGTGGCGCTCTCTTTGAAGTTAACAGTTATGTACGCTCTTCATACTAACCCTTACAGTACCGGTGGCGCTCTCTATGAAGTTAACAGTTATGTACGCTCTTCATACTAACCCTTACTGTACCGGTGGCGCTCTCTATGAAGTTAACAGTTATGTACGCTCTTCATACTAACCCTTACAGTACCGGTGGCACTCTCTATGAAGTTAACAGTTATGTACGCTCTTCATACTAACCCTTACAGTACCGGTGGCGCTCTCTATGAAGTTAACAGTTATGTACCTCTTCATCTTCATACTAACCCTAACTGTACCGGTGGCGCTCTCTATGAAGTTAACAGTTATGTACGCTCTTCATACTAACCCTTACAGTACCGGTGGCGCTCTCTATGAAGTTAACAGTTATGTACGCTCTTCATACTAACCCTTACAGTACCGGTGGCGTCTCCTGTATTTGATTTCAGCGATATTTAGACGATTTTATCAAGCTTAGGAAAGATAAATGGTTGCGAAAAGAATGTAGATAATTATTGGAGATAGTTTGTAGCCTTCTTTATTGATAGACGTCCTTCCCGAGCTGAACAAAATCGTCAAATAGTTACCACAATGTAATGGACATTTCTTCACAGGTATTGTATGGGTTAATTGGATGCGCCTTAACTCTTTGAGGATCATGATGCGTTTTTACAGTTTATTCTGGCTATCATTAGATGACTCTATACAACTTTGGAATTATCTGAGGGGATTAAAGGGTAAAGACTGCTTCAATTAACCTTCTAACCTCCATATACCCTTCCTAATCTGAATAAATTCGTCTAATGATAGCCAGAATGAGCTGCTAAAACGCGACAGAACCTTCAAACGGTTAAGCACCTATCATAATCCTTTTCCTCCATTATACTGCATATTTAGTACCATCAAAAAGAGCTTATAGTAGTGGTATTTCGTTGTCTTATATTATGGAACTATTGTGTGTTCTGATCGCTCTAGTAACCACACCACACCGACACCATAACCATCATCACCACCATCATCACAGCCACCACCATCACTTATATAGGCCTATTCACTGCTATTGACTTCACTATAACCATAACCATCATCATCACAGCCAATAGCAATCACTACACCACCAATAACAGAATGGCATTATCTATCAAACACCTCAACGACCACCATCACCATGACATCACCACCACCACTACCACCACCATAACCACCATCACAGCCACCATCATCACTTATATATTCACTGCTATTGGCTTCACTAGTCCAGCATCACCACCATCAACACAATGATCATCGCCACCAATATCAATTACAATGGCATCAACAATAGCAATCACTACACCACCAATAACAGAATGGCATTATCTATCAAACACCTCAACGACCACCATCACCATGACATCACCACTAACCACAAACCATCATCATCACTACTATCATTATCGCAGCCATTATCGTCACCATAACCACCACTACCACTACTACCATCATCATCATCATCATCACTATCATAATCGCAGCCATTACCGTCACTACCAACACCATTACTACCACCACCACCACCACCACTACTACTACCACCACCACCACTATCATAATCGCAGCCATTACTGTCACCACCACCACCATTTATACGATGCTCCACCCTGCCCTGCACTCTCCGATCACCAATTTATTACCACTTACCAGCAATAAGCTCCCCTCCCACCACTACCACAACAACCACCACCACTACTACCACAACAACCACCACCACTTGTACCATAATAACCACTGCAACAACCACAACACCGATTAGCACATCGCCACCCTTATCATCCTTTCAACAACCACCAAAACTACCACAATCACCACAACCACCGCAACTACCACAACACCAACTACCACGTCACCACCTTATCATTCTTTCAACCATCACCACCACTACATTTGGGTTACATGCGTTGGTTTTGATATTTAGAATGTTGTTTTTTTACACTGGATGGTGGTCAGTTTTTGTTATTCACTTGACAATTTGTTGATTATTTAGTGCTGCCCTGCCGCAATCTCAGATTTCTCATAATAACGAGCAATTTGTAGATATTGCTGACCTGCGAGAGTTTATGGCGTTCACTACTTCAGAAGCCATCAAAAGCACTTATTGTAAAGCAGAAGAATACTTCACTATACCCATCAACTCGAATCGTCTCATATTAACCCCTTAAGGACTCTGACGCATTTTGGCAGTATATTCTCGCTAGCATTGGGCAAATTTATTTAGCTTAGGAAGAACTTGTGGGAGCTAAAGAGTTAATTGAGATAGTATTTACCCTTTTGACGTCCACACATCATTCCTAAGCTAAATACAATTGTCTAATGATAGCCAGAATATTCTTCTAAAAGGCTTCATAATCTTAAAGGGGTAAATATTTATCAGTATATTTAATTCTAAATTATCCTTATACATTTTTCTAAACACGCTATATTTATGGTCATATTCAATTTTGATTCAAGCCAGACGTGTGTTTACTTCTTTTCTTTTTTTCAACGAACAATACTTCAATCGCCGGAACCAAGTTACATTAAATGTGCAGCTCTTTACAATGTTTACATTTTATTATCCGAGAATTCGAGTTTTACCTTGGACATAGTTTACTATAGTACCCCTTAATATTATTAAATGCCATTAATCTGATATTTAAATAAAAAGTACGGTGAAAATAAAATAAAAACGTTCTGAAATCACTGTTACCGACATTATGAATAAAATGTGTATATTTATAAATCACCTCTCCACTGTTGTAGTATCTGTAGTCTCTCTCTTGGAATCACAAATATATAGTATATATATATATATATATATATATATATATTGTGACGTTAACCACTCCGTTAGAACCGCATGGCTTGTCCTACAGTGATTCGCTAGGATCGCCAGGGCAGTGGATGTGGCTACAGTTGATGTATTGTTGTGTGTTTTATTTCATATGAAAGCTCGTGTCATGGGCAGTCCAGAAAGGCTCTTTGTTTTCACCCATGTCAAGGCTTTATATATTTAATTGCAAAGTATATGTTTTATCATTAAGTAGTAATGATAGGAGTTGAGAGAGAGAGAGAGAGAGAGAGTAGAACAGAGTGGGGGTAGGCGCGCAGTGTTTTGCTATACTCGATGACGTCATAGCTGGCTGGCTTCTCGGGGATTGGTTAGAGGAGTTTTTTACCATGCTTGATGACGTCATGTTTAGCTAGCTACTTTGGTAGTGGGTAGAGGACTTATTACCGCTTTGACTACTTTGACTACGTGGTGCAAACTAGTCCCGGTATATATACAGCCTCCTCGCCACTCTCTCCCTTAGATCTGGTTTCTAGAACGCATCCCTCTTATCCCTTGGATACCTGTCGACCTCTCTGCACCTGAGAACCTTTTCCTCTGCCTATCTCTCTCATTTTCCATATCTTTCACCACCTTTTATTAATATTATACCCCCTCTGGTTAACTCTGCAAAATCAGCTTCATGCTGGCCAGTTGTATTGTGCGTTAAGGTCTGATATAACCCATGTATGTTAGTTGTTAAGATAAGTTGATCACGAAGCATTGGTTGGCATTCATATTGTTCAGTACTGCTTCCTATAATTATTAGTGTTCTGCTGGATTAGATAATGCTAGACTAGGAGTCTGATATTATAAGGTATCGTTTCCTATGAGTGCTGGCTTTAGTTAAAAGCTGCTCGACATACCTGAGAACTGGAGTTGATTGAGTAAATTCTAGTCTGTGTGCCATTGAGAGAAGAGCATGCACGAATGAGGGCTTTTTGCCTATACCATTCTGCACTGTTCTAGGCTCGGTTGTTTATCTTTGAGGTACGCCAGGAGAACGCTTAATACTTCGGTATTAAGGTTTCTCAAGAGAGCTACCCTTCCCTATAACGTAATATTTGACGCACAGACTTGAGATTTGCACTAGGCTATGCGGCACGCCATGCGCACCAGTATCTCGTATCATTGACTCCAGCTAGACTTTATCAGTCATAGTAGACATTAAGTATATTAACCCAATTACTCTTTTTATGCATACCCGTTTATGATTACACAAGCATTTCGCAGCCTAGTTTGATGTATGGAGACACAAACGACTTAGGCTCTTTTTGTTGATAGGAATACTGCATTGTCGTGGCGATTATTATTGTTGTAGCGTTTAGGATATTCTTGGCCCCGACTGCATTATATATCCTGCCTTTTGTGTGCTTAGCCTACACGAGCATTGTTCCGCTGCCGGCCTTTTTGGGTTCCATTTCCGATTCGAGCATCTTGATAGCATCTAACATTTAAAGAAGATTCCTTGTTGGTGTTGAAGGACTTTAGTGCACTTTCTTTCATGCAGGAGTGCCTGACATTTATTGATTAAAGTAACGTAAGCTGTAACTTCTCTTACCACCTTACCTTACTTCTGGGCGGGTGCCCGACCCCGAAAGGGGTTGAAATAGGGGAGCTATCCCCCCGCCAAAGGCGGCTTTCTAGGGCCTTTCCTAGATGATGCTGAGAGGATTGGGTTCTAGTCATGTGGTGATGGGCTGGTCTATCAGAGTGAGAACTGAGCGATCTCTGCCATACCCATAGCTTACTCTGACTGTTCCTTTAACTTATATATTTTCTAGATCTCAAGTGACTGCATCTTTTCCGTGGATTGACCTCCCAATCTACCAAGATTGGAAGCCAAAGCGTCACATTTTTCCCTTGCCCCTCAACTTTCTCTTCATAATTGCTGAGGGGCACAGGGCCCTGGGTGGGGCTTTGGTTTCCCGGGCGTTTCCGCACCCTCCTCAGCTCCCCGCCATGGAGTGGCTTCGGTCACCCAGGCTTTATTGTGGTCGGCAGGAAGGGTTCTGTGGGGGCGCTCGGTTATGGCCTTGGAATTGCTCGGGGCCTTGGGGCTGTTCGGCCAGGCAGCTTGGGGAACAACAACAACAACAACAACCTTACTTTGCATACCATAACCAAGCACCTTCGGTTATAGGTAGTAATAGGCTGTTTTCACATAACATTAAGCCTAAAGTAGATGCACATTTATTGAGAGTTTAATAACCTATTATTGCATATAGAACTCTGTAGAGTATTTGTGTTCTTTGTTCACTGGGAATATACATCAAGAGGTTGGATCTAGCGCTTTCCGTTGTAGCATTTATGCCATTACTAGTCCAATGAATAAGAGCCCTGATATATTTAAACCTCAGTCGTAACAAATGGCGACCTTACCTAGGATTTGGTGAACCTACATTTATTAGCAGGGAACATTTGTTGTTTTGGGAAATATTTTGCGGGGATCAGTAAGAATATTTTTTTTTTGCAACATAGTATAGCCCTTGAGTATTTCCGAGAATTTTTGTGTGTATATTGAGGTATAAGAGTTTGGGGTGCTTCTTTTCTGAATATTGAGGTGGGAAATTTTTGTGAGCATCATGTCTTATACCGGATCAGAGGAGGATGGAGACACAGTACGTAATGTCGAAACTGAGGAACAGCAGTATGATGAAAGGGTTAATCAGGTGAACTGTGAGGAGGATGCTAGGATATTTTTGCAAAGGCCTGTTACTGCCGAGCGGTTGGAGGGTATGGATCGGTACGGTCTTCAATGCCTGGCCACAGCTATCGGTCATGCGGGTACTAGCAGCATGACCAGGGATAACTTGATAACGTGTGTACTGGGCAGGGTGACTGGTGAGCGAGATGGGTTGAGTGCTCAGAGCCCTTCGGCCATGCTTCCCCTACACTCGACTCCCAGCCATCCCAGTGGTTTGCCGACCCCGGGTACGCTTCCACAGTCGGGTGGTGACTGGCAGGGGGGGTTGCCCCTGGGGGGACCACCGGTAATTTCAAACATTGTAGCACCTTCACCTCCTCAAGGGTTAACTCCAGAATTATTGCTTCAGCTCAAATTAGCTAAGATCGAAGAGAGAAAATGCCAGCTTCAGCTTCAGCAGCAAATAGAATTAGCCAAGATAGAAGAGAGAAAAACTATCAGTCACCAGTACATAGAGCTAGCAAAAATCCAAGCTGATTTAGAGTCGACTAGGTACTGTGCCGACATGGACGTAGAGAAGTCGCGAGTAGAGACAACGGGACTGCGACTTGAGGCTGGTAACCGTGGTCATGATCAATCTCTCTCGCACTTATTGAAACTGGTTCCGGTGTTTGATGAGAGTGGTGTAACAGAATTTTTCGCACGCTTTGAGAAGAAGTGCCAGGAACACCAGTGGCCAGAGAATAAATGGGCAGCACTTGTATCCTCTAGATTAATAGGCAATGGTCTTAAAGCCTACAATGCGTTACCTTTGGAGTCATGTATTGTGTATGAGGATCTCAAGGAGGCTGTCCTGAGGGCTTACGAACTGCAACCAGAAATGTACCGTTTGAAGTTCCGGGGTGTAACTAAGGGAAGAGATAGCACCTTTTTGGAACACGCCCGGGACTTGTCCGATGCTATGGGGAACTGGCTCCGATCTGAGAAGGTAACAACATTTGATGGAGTTAAGCAGTTAATGATGTTGGAGCAGTTCTTTAAGAGCACGGGCAGTGATCTAACTTTGAAGTTAAAGGAGAAAAACTCAAGAACTCTAGTAGAAGCAGCAGAAATGGCTGATCTACGGCTGTCATTGATTCGGGGTTGCGGGTCCTCACAGAAGTACGATGCAAGTGCTAAGGACCGTTATCCTCCCCCTCCCCGTAGCAACGACACATTTAAACAAAAGAGCAATGAAACTAAAACTGAATCCAAACCTAACACCACGCCGTATAAGAAAAGTCAGGGGCCTTTTACATCACAGTATAAGCCGAAACCGAAATTTATGTGTTTTAAGTGCCACAAGGAGGGTCATAAAGCAAATGAGTGCCCTAGTCGACCTCCTCCGGCATCCGTGTCTTTTGCTCACGGCATTGGAGTGTTCAAGAGGACATCAGAGTTTGTTAGAGGCAATTCTTCCGAGGTAAATACACTGCCAGTGCAGAAGGATCCGGAAGGCTTATTCCCTGTCCGTGATGCCTTTAGTGACCACATGGGACTCGGTTGTGTGGAGTGGGGGGGTAGAAGACATGAGGTGAGAATTTTGCGTGACACTGGGGCATCGCAAACATTGTTGAGAAATTTCACTGGTAAACCTGTAAATACGGCGCGGGTGGTTGTGGTTCAGGGAGTTAATGCAACAAGGTCATACCCGCTTGTAAGAATGAAGATGGAAGTTGATGGTGTGACTCGTGACCTGGATGTAGGAATTGTGGAGAAATTACCTGTTGGGGGCGTCGACCTCCTTCTCGGCAACGACTTTGCGGGGCCTACTTCTAAGGCTCCACCCTTAGTCGTTGCCGAGAAGCCGGCTGACATGAGTAGGGAGGAGCAGGAGTGGGTTGAGAAGTGTCCGGTGCAACCTATGGTGTGTGTTGTCACCAGAGATCTTGCATCCAGGGAGTCACATTCTGGTCAACAGTCTTTAGACAAGCGGAGGAAAGGTACCGAGAAGGGGTTGAAAGTTGATGCGGTTGAGAGTTTAGTATCAACGGACATTCTCGGGGACTCATTATTAGGACCAATTTTCGAGTCTGGAGAAGACCCATTAACTGTTAGTAAGAAGGCAGAGGATGGGCTTAAAAAGACGAAGAGACAGCAACGATAAACAGAGAGAGAGCAACGGGAGGCTAAATTCGATGTAGGAGGGGGGCATGAGTTGTTTCGCAAACACTTAGATAAGCTTGCTCCTTCGGACATTCGTAAATTGCCATTAAAAGACCCGGAGGTTCCTGAATGTGGTACCGGTGCTGTCGAGTTGAAGGAGGACAGTGATGCACAGTCGGGAGAGGTAGCAACAAGGTACCCTGACGCGTACCCTATGAGAAATGGGTCAGCGAGGACGGTGGTCCGAAACTTGCTAGTGTATTTTTCCCGGTATGGTTACCCGCAGGAGATTCAGTCAGACCAAGGATCCAACTTCACTTCTAACCTCTTTGTTCAAACAATGCCGCAGCATGAGATTGTTACGGTTGTGTCATCTGCGTATCATCCGGAGAGCCAGGGTGTGTTAGAGCGATGGCACTCAGCCTTAAAATCTGTGCTTCGTTGTTGTTGCTTTGAGAGTGGGAAGGATTGGGATCTTGGCCTGCCATGTGTTTTGTTTGCTGTGCGGGAGGTACCTGGGGAAAGTTTGGGATTCAGCCCTAATGAGCTCGTCTTTGGACACCGTGTCAGAGGGCCTCTCCATATGGTTAAAGAAATATGGGAGGGTGCAGAAAAACCTTGTTCTGTGCTCAAGTATGTCCTCGACAGTCGAGAACGGATGTTGCGCAGTCTGGAGTTGGCTGGCCGTAATTCGACTAGCTCTCAGGCCCTCATGAAGGACAGGTACGACCTCCAGGTTAAACTGAGGGAGTTTCACGTGGGTCAGGAGGTGTTGATTCTACTGCCCCTTGTAGGTCATCCCTTATCCGCGAAGTACACTGGTCCTTATAGGGTGGGTGAGAGGCTATCGGACCTGGATTGCTTGGTGGCCGCTCCAGACAGACGTATGCGCAATCAGTTATGTCACGTTAATCTCATGAAGGAGTATGTGAGGCACCCCCTTGAGCCTCTCACTGTGCCTGTGATGACGTTTAGCAGTCAAGGTGGAGAAGGAGAATGGGACAGTCAAGCTCAGGTGGAGGATAACTGGAAGGATAAGAAATTCAAATGGGCGCCTGAGTGTTAGAAGGCGGTTGGAGTAGTGAAAAACCTGTTGTGCACTCACCCGATCCTCAGGGCCCCTGACTTTAGCCTACCTTTCCAACTAGCAACGGATGCTAGTGGTGTGGGGGCTGGTGCCGTCCTTGTGAAAAAGGACGATGATGGGCTGGAGCATCCTGTTAGTTTATGCTCGGAGAAGTTCAATTCGGTCCAGGGGAGCTGCTCTGTTATCGAGAAGGAGCTGCTGGCAGTTGTGCTTGCACCGAGGCATTTTGAGGTCTATGTTCCAGCCTATGGTCCGGTCGTTGTAGTTTACACAGATCACCCTTTCGAGTTCTTGGACCAGTTTCACAATCGGAATATGAGGCTGACCAGGTGGTCACTAAGGTTATTGGTATATAACCTGGACATACGCCATATTGCCGGTTGTGACAACGTGGTTGCAGATTGTCTTTCAAGGGTATATGATCCTGGGTAGATTGACACACGGGTAGCCTCCTGCTTTAGTTTGAATAGTATTTTGCGCTTGGTGCTTGTTGGCTCGCGGTTGTAGCCCAGCGTATTGGGTCGTAAAGCAGGAGTTGAGCGTTTGGTATAGAAGAAAAAACTAGGCTTGCCCCTACAGTGCAGCCGAAATAAACAAATTAAAAACATAAAAATCAAATAAAAACTCTTTCTTTGATAGTTGAATTTTTTTCAGTATGTTATAGCAGTAATTCTGAGTTGCATTCCTCTCAGAATGCTGGGCTAGAGAAGCTTGCTCTTGAGGAGCATAACTATTTAACCTATTGTGTTGGGGAGGGTTATAATTTTGTAAAATGTTTTGTTGAGAACTGGGCCAGATATTTTACTGCCGCTGGGTGACGGGAAGTAGAGATATAGCATGGGTTCTAACAATCAGATTTTTGTGAGCCTTGGGCCTCTGAGAAAAATCTTGGGGGGGTGTGACGTTAACCACTCCGTTAGAACCGCATGGCTTGTCCTACAGTGACTCGCTAGGATTGCCAGGGCAGTGGATGTGGCTACAGTTGATGTATTGTTGTGTGTTTTATTTCATATGAAAGCTCGTGTCATGGGCAGTCCAGAAAGGCTCTTTGTTTTCACCCATGTCAAGGCTTTATATATTTAATTGCAAAGTATGTTTTATTATTAAGTAGTAATGATAGGAGTTGAGAGAGAGAGTAGAACAGAGTGGGGGTAGGCGCGCAGTGTTTTGCTATACTCGATGACGTCATAGCTGGCTGGCTTCTCGGGGATTGGTTAGAGGAGTTTTTTACCATGCTTGATGATGTCATGTTTAGCTAGCTACTTTGGTAGTGGCTAGAGGACTTATTACCGCTTTGACTACGCGGTGCAAACTAGTCCCGGTATATATACAGCCTCCTCGCCACTCTCTCCCTTAGATCTGGTTTCTAGAACGCATCCCTCTTATCCCTTGGATACCTGTCGCCCTCACTGCACCTGAGAACCTTTTCCTCTGCCTATCTCTCTCATTTTCCATATCTTTCACCACCTTTTATTAATATTATACCCCCTCTGGTTAACTCTGCAAAATCAGCTTTATGCTGGCCAGTTGTATTGTGCGTTAAGGTCTGATATAACCCATGTATGTTAGTTGTTAAGATAAGTTGATCACGAAGCATTGGTTGGCATTCATATTGTTCAGTACTGCTTCCTATAATTATTAGTGTTCTGCTGGATTAGATAATGCTAGACTAGGAGTCTGATATTATAAGGTATCGTTTCCTATGAGTGCTGGCTTTAGTTAAAAGCTGCACGACATACCTGAGAACTGGAGTTGATTGAGTAAATTCTAGTCTGTGTGCCATTGAGAGTAGAGCATGCACGAATGAGGGCTTTTTGCCTATACCATTCTGCACTGTTCTAGGCTCGGTTGTTTATCTTTGAGGTACGCCAGGAGAACGCTTAATACTTCGGTATTAAGGTTTATCAAGAGAGCTACCCTTCCCTATAACGTAATATTTGACGCACAGACTTGAGATTTGCACTAGGCTATGCGGCATGCCATGCGCACCAGTATCTCATATCATTGACTCCAGCTAGACTTTATCAGTCATAGTAGACATTAAGTATATTAACTCCATTACTCTTTTTATACATACCCGTTTATGATTACACAAGCATTTCGCAGCCTAGTTTGATGTATGGAGACACAAACGACTTAGGCTCTTGTTGTTGATAGGAATACTGCATTGTCGTGGCGATTATTATTGTTGTAGCGTTTAGGATATTCTTGGCCCCGACTGCATTATATATCCTGCCTTGTGCGGCGTGCTTAGCCTGCACGAGCATTGTTCCGCTGCCGGCCTTTTTAGGTTCCATTTCCGATTCGAGCATCTTGATAGCATCTAACATTTAAAGAAGATTCCTTGTTGGTGTTGAAGGACTTTAGTGCACTTTCTTTCATGCAGGAGTGCCTGACATTTATTGATTAAAGTAACGTAAGCTGTAACTTCTCTTACCACCTTACTTTGCATACCATAACCAAGCACCTTCTGTTATAGGTAGTAATAGGCTGTTTTCACATAACATTAAGCCTAGAGTAGACGCACATTTATTGAGAGTTTAATAACCTATTATTGCATATAGAACTCTGTAGAGTATTTGTGTTCTTTGTTCACTGGGAATATACATCAGAGGTTGGATCTAGCGCTCTCCGTTGTAGCATTTATGCCATTACTAGTCCAATGAATAAGAGCCCTGATATATTTAAATCTCAGTCGTACACTA
>CM064567.1:17989731-18019731 GCA_032716605.1 Paralithodes platypus
TAGAGCTATGTTTTAAAAGAAACTGACGGGAGCTTTTTAATTAACAATCAATAACGACATAAATACATCTTGGGAACTTATTCGAAACCACTTACCTAAAAGCAGTGAAGGACTGCATACCATCGAAAATACTCGGCGTACAGGCCATAATTAAGATGCCCCAAATGGTTGGGGAATAAATACAGATATTTCAAACTGTATGCTTGCTAAAAAGTTTGCTAATGATAGATTTAAAAATGCTTTACAAAATGACGAACGATAAAACTGGGTTGAATTTGTGAAATTTGTAGGGCTACGACGCAAAGCCAAAAAAGTTAATTAAGCAAAGTAAAAAGACTCTGGAGTTACTGTTGGTGAATCAAAGAGTAAAACAAACCCGAAAGGAACTTCTATAGTTATATCAGAAAGAAAAAGTAGTTTACTTCAACTGATTGGACCGTTAGTCGATCGAAAATGGAGAATACACCAAAGAACGAAGTACAACTGAGTCATGCCCTCAATACCTTCTTTTTGCATCAGTTTTTACAAAAAAATTGGAAGACCTCAGTGATATCCCTACACCATCGCCGATTCAGATTGATTAATTCAGATGTGCTAAAACACATTATCACCGTTACAGAGGAGAGAAGAGCCAAGTATTGACTGTTTAGATAAACTCAAGGTAAGAAACGTCTGGACTGATACAATCTCACCTAGAGTCCTAAAGGAAGCTAAGGATGAGCTACTCTAAACCACTGACCATTGCGAGTCAATTAAATCCTTGCAGTCTGGAACTATGCCTGATCAGTGGAAGCTAGCCAATGTAAACACCGATATTAAAAAAAGGCCAGCAAATTCCTCTACCCAGTAACTATCGTCCAAGTAGCTTAACCTCAGTTGTATGTAAAATGCCTTTAGAAACACTCCATAAGAGACAGGGGACCGCGTAAATCACTTAGAGGAACACATAAACATAACATAATTTAAAGATACTCAACACGGCTTTCGTAAAAAAAAACGTTCCTGTTTAACAAACCTCTTAGGACTTCTTCCCACGATAATCCCTCTAACCTCTACGATGAGAGTAAAGCTGTAGATTTATTATATACCTTGATTTTCCCAAAAAGGACTATGACAAAAAGTTCCCCACAAAAACGTTTACTGCTCTAAAACTAAAAGCGCAAGGAATACAAGACGGACTCTTGGTATTGAAAATGCGATAGAAAATTGGAGCTCACCAGCGACCAGAAAGAAAGCAAAGAGTAGTCATAAACGGTAAAGGCATCTAAATGGACCAATTTAAGTAGCGGGGTAATAATAATAATAATAATAATAATAATATTTATAATATTTATTCAGTTAGCAATTTACAGAGTTGGTACCACATTTAGTTATGTTACACTATCACATGTACCAGTCTTTGAATAATTCCAACTAAGGATAGCCCACTAAGGCCGTTAGGCGTATTTCCATTGGGGTCCTGGTGGGATTAGGTTAGCTGGGGAAAAGGTGAGGATAAAAGAAATAGATACTTTAGAGAAAGTATTTCTAGGGGGTTATATTATAATACCTTACATCCTATAGTAAATATCAGTAATCCGTAATCAGTAATAATTTCAGTTTGGTTTTTGCCTATCTCTTATGTCGTATTTAGTAGTAGACATAACGCTTGGTGCTCACTTCCCTTCGCCACAGCGGGTCCCGGTTCAGGTGTTCCGTTTCAGGCTACGTCTGAATGAATTACCAGTGTTCTCTTTTCACCGGGACTGACTGGGGTAGGTCTCGTGCCAGTCTTTGATAACAGTGAAGAAGAATGTTTGCTTACCCTGTCCTTGGATTCTCGGTACTAGGACGAATTATCTTTCTAATTTACATCAACGAAATACGATGCAGGGTCTTACTGGGTTTTTTGTTTTAAAAAACAATTTTCTCAAAATTTGCTTGACGATACAAAAAATTGCAAATAGCGTACTCTCCAAAGGAACATGTTGACGATATGCAACACAATCTAGATGAAGTTTGTCATGTTTTTTCTTGGGGGCCCAAATTTGGCAAATGAGGTTTTCAATGCCTGATCAATGTTAAAGTACTACATATCGGATACCAAAATGAGGAAAGCAAAAATATTTGATGAATGGCACTCAGCTTGAAGAATGTAAAAATGGAGAAACCGATCTGGGTCGGTAACAATAGTAAGTAACAATATCGGAATAACCTAAAACGGAGTCAACAATTGTTCAGAAGTTGTTAAGAAGGCCAAACAAAATAATTGGTTTTATAGGCAGGGTCCATGTTGTAGCATAAATCCAAAAGTCGTTATCCAAACCCTTCTACAATTCCTTAGGTCCGGCCCTCTTCTGGAATACTGCTTTCAATCCTGGTTGCCCTTATTAAACCAAAAACGATATAGATAGACCAACGCTTAGAACGAGTTCTCAACGGTAGAGTTTACCAAAATTTTATACCTAGCCTAATAAAGAACAAACCATACGAGGGAGCGTCCTTAGGAGGAATTAAATCTATTTCACTTTAACCCAGCGCAGATTGATTAAGAGGCGACTTATTTCAAACGTGTTCAAAATCATCCTAAAGGCATCGACAATATGAACTGTAGTACGGTACTTCAACTATCAACCTTCTAATTACACGCGGGGAAACGGGTGCAAAATTATTGGTAAATCTTTTAACTCCCACGAAGCTAAACATTTCTTCTTCAATCGAGTTGTCAGCTTATGGAATGGGTTTCCCCGAGATGTTATAGACTGCAGCACCGTTGATTCATTTTGTCAGAACAGATGTACTCGACATGAATGAATCTTCTAGTGAATAAAGAATATAAATAAAGGCTAGAATAAGATATATACCCACTAACGAATAAGGAATTAAGGGAGAACACTGATAATGGTACAGAAGATAAGGATCCGAGAGTCTCATTATCATAATCAGCCAATGTATACAATAGCCAGAACTTACCTGTGTATATCTGTGAGTAATCATTGATCAGCTGTTGTTTACATAATGGATTTATGATTTATAGTATATATTAGAAGTGAATATATGTATCAATAGATTAAGTGATAGACTAATAATTCAGTTTTAAAGTGTAATTCAGGTATCTACTGTGGAAATAGATCAAGTAGCACTATATGTTAAATAAATACTACCATGTTGGTAAACACTGGAAGTCTAATCCAAGATTACAAGTCCTAATTCCGAGTCCAGAGTTTAATTACATAGAGTTATATATATAATTTAAACATGTGAATGTAAACGTGGAAGCTATTCACACGTGCAGTGTGGAGTCGTGGACATATTCACTTGAGCCCTATATAATCTCAAGAGTAAAACTACAAACAGGTTAGTGTTAGTTAGTACCAGTAACAACCAGTAGACACTCCACAACTTCAGTCTTTACGGAAGGCATCATGGACTCTTCCAAAAGAGGAGAGTCCCAGAAAAGACACCACATTTAATCCTAGTGAGTACAACTTAAATAATAAATATTAGAAGTGCTAGTTGTGGTTGGAACTTCGAGGAAACATTTATCCTTAGTATTTTATCATACAAACTACATTAAATATAACCAAGAATGGAGAATTTGGATATCATTCAATACGTGTTATCACAAATCCAAGTTTGTCTTTAGTAAATTATTCAGTCATTACAACTCTGTGATGCAACATCTGTGAAACTATAATCTGAAGGTGTACCACTATTATTTAAAACTATATACGTGTATAAATTAAAAAGCTATACAAAAAAAGTGCAAATAAACACACTTCATAACTTTGTTTGCTAATAACCGAAATTAATATTCTTATAAACAGTATAACGATAACTCCAAATATAGGTAAAACTCTCATAATTCTTATATATCAATAAATATAGCAATTATAGACGAGAGCTAGAGTAAACCAAAGGACACTCTTAAAGATACGATAGATCATGAGTATCTATCTACATCGTGTGGAGTATGGTTTTATCAGCCCTATAAAAACTATAACTAAGTAAGAGATCCATCATTAAACACAGGAGCATAAAAAAAACATGCTATTTCTATTGGTTATTCCCTTATAATCCTCTTGGATAATTGATAATAAAGATAAATTGAGCATTATGTAAAGAAGCTACCACTGAGACCTTACATAATAAAGTAAATTAAATAGATAAGGGTTACGATACGAAAAATACGATGAATTTAAGAAACTTCGCATCTCTAGACACAATATCTCGGCATCAAACCCGCCGAATAACCTGCACTGCGTTTTGTAAATGAATAGCTTTGTTTTTATCCTCCACCTCATTTATCTACAACCCATCTGTCCCCTACTAACTTCCTAATCCTGGGCTGCCCACGGACCATTAGTTCCAGGGAGAGGGAGTGTAAGTAACGTAAAAGTAGTAGTTAAGTAGTTTCCCTTCCTATGTTCCCTTACCCACTCTAAACCACGGTTAGACACTTGATCCTCAGTGTTTGGAGGACAAGCAGCCTAGAAGAGTCACTAGATCTGTTGTTGCTTCATTTCCTTTGTACTTCCTTTGTACTACTCCCTCTTCTCCTCATCTCTATATTCCTTCTTTATCTCCTCCTCCTCCCTCCCCTCCTCCTCTCTCTCTTCTTTCTCTCTCTCCTCCTTCTCCCTCTCCTCCTCACTCTCCTCCTCTCTCTTCTTCCTCCTCCCGCTATTCTTTCCTCACTCAACATTTCACCTCTCTTCCCTTGCCTGCTTCCTGTCCCGTTTATCCGCCGCTGACTGTGTTATTGACCCCCCCCCCCCCTTCCCTTCCCCCTTTCACTCGCAGGAGGGAGGTTTGTGTTGCGGTCCATCTTGGGGTTTCTACTCGTAGCCGGGGGGGTATTCTTGCGGCGGTGTGTCTGTTTGTACATGGAACTGTAACAGTCTGTGTTTATTCCTGTTGGTGTACGTGGACTGTATGTTTGTCTGTCAGTTGTCTGTCTATGTCACTGTTATATCCCTTCTCTCCTTGAAGGGCGTACAAGGTCAGGCACGCGAGCGCTTTATTGCAGCCATTTTTGGAATGGCAAGGGAACTTTTTCCGCACAGAATCTCGGGGTTGCGGTTTCAACGGGGAATCCTAAACTCAAAAACTAGGCTGAGGGTAGATTACGTTAGGTGGCTGAATTCTGGTAAATCTTTAACTCGGAAGCTGCCATATCATAATTGCCCTAAAAATTGCTCGAAAATATGCTCGTATGACATCGCCTTAAAAGCCGTTCCAGGCGAATGGTATGAATAATGAAATTGATACGGTAAAGATGAATATTGATTCTCTCGTAAATATGATTGATTCATATATTTGCGCCTAGTTGAAATACATCCTAACGTATTCAACCTCGTATATAAAATATTGACACACAAAATATTCCCAATGTGTATCCTTGAACTCCACTTTCAGGGGGTCACCTGCTTTTTTTTTTTATCTTTCTCTCCTCTTCTCTCTTTCTCTGGCTTTTATCCATTCGGCCCCTTTCAGCCAACTGTTTTAGGACGTTTATCCCCATCCAGGTGTTGATTTCTTCCTGGCGAGCGATAGGGAGCCAGCATTGTATGAAGAAATCCGGCTTCGCCAGACACATTTTTCTATCGAAAAATGCACAAATTTAGCTTGCTGTCAAAACAAAAATATATATATGCTGGCGAGCGGAAAATATTGACACCTGGATGGGGGTAAACGTCTTAAAACAGTAGGCTGAAGGGGGCCGATTGGATACAAGCCAAAGAGGGAGAGAAAGAGAAAAAAAGCAAGGTGGGCTTTATTAATGCTGCTTAACCCCTTCTGTACCAACGACGTCCTTTTTAACTTTATACTGGTAACTATTAGACGATATTATTCAGTGTATCCAGCAAGTAACAGGCTTCGAACTAACTCCTTTAACTCTTTCTTTGCTACCACAGATACTTCTTAAACTACACAATTATACTCTAAATATAACCGGAATAAAATTAAACAAACGTCACCGGTACAGAAGGGGTTAATATTTAAACGCCATCGTACCCTAGTGATTTTCTATTGTTTAGAAATATGTTTCCAAGGTTTAGATCTTCTTTTCATTTTAAATATTTAACAATTTGCACTTTTTGAATGATGTGGAAATATTGCGAGTTTAACCCCTTCTATACCGGCAACGTCTTTTTTTTACTTTACTCTGGCTAATAGTGAACGATTTTATTCAGCTTATGAGGGCCTTCAGCAATTGACAGGCTTCGAAATATGTCATTTAACCATTTTTACTGCCACAGATCCTTCTTAAACGGCACAAAACCGCCTAAATATAGCTAAAATAAAATTGAAAAGACGTCGCCGGTACAGAAGAGGTTAAGAGAGAGAGAGAGTGAGTGTGTGTGTGTGTGTGTGTGTGTGTGTGTGTGTTTGAGAGAGAGAGAGAGAGAGAGAGAGAGAGAGAGATACGGTCAGCCAAAGAGACACTTAGTAGAAACAACAATGGCTGTAATTGAGTTTTTTGTTTCCCATTGTGTTGTGTTCCTTTATCAGATCTATGTTTTCTGTCTGAGCTGTTAGGCCATGTCTTGGACGCTATCTAGTGTGCGAGAGAGCGAGAGAGAGAGAGAGAGATACGGTCAGCCAAAGAGACACTTAGTAGAAACAACAATGGCTGTAATTGAGTTTTTTGTTTCCCATTGTGTTGTGTTCCTTTATCAGATCTATGTTTTCTGTCTGAGCTGTTAGGCCATGTCTTGGACGCTATCTAGTGTGTGTGAGAGAGAGAGAGAGAGAGAGAGAGAGAGAGAGAGAGAGAGAGAGAGAGAGAGAGAGAGAGAGAGAGAGAGAGTGTTGGAGTGAGAGAGAGAGTGTTGGAGTGAGAGAGAGAGAGAGAGAGAGAGAGAGAGAGAGAGAGAGGGAGAGGAGAGGAGAGGAGAGGAGAGAGAGAGGGAGAGAGAGAGATGAGATGAGAGGAGAGAGAGGAGGAGAGGAGAGAGGCATGAGAGAGAGAGAGAGAGAGAGAGAGAGAGAGAGAGAGAGAAATATGAGAGGGAGAGAAAGATGAGAGGGAGAGAAAGATGAGAGAGAGGGAGAGGAGAGAGAGAGAGAGAGAGAGAGGAGAGGAGAAGTGGAGGGAGAGAGAGAGAGAGAGAGAGAGAGAGAGAGAGAGAGAGAGAGAGTATGTGTGTGTGTGTGTGTGTATTATAAGGTGTTACAATTATATATATATATATATATAATATATAATATACTATTATGTACATAATATATGATATAATTGTAATTATATCAGAGGCTTTGTGGTCCATTCCAGGGAGATCCTCGAAGTGGGACGACTGAGACTGAGTAGCTCACTACACTCGTTGCAGAGTGTTCAACATACAAACGTGGCCATTAGTGGTTGAACTACCAGTAATGATCAAAATACCACGATGACCAAGACCACCACAGGGATAACGTTCACCTGTATAGACCAATGTATACAGCTTAGGAAAGACCTCTAGCGATCAAAGTGGTAAAGTCGATCTCTATTAACCTTTTGACTCACGCAGATACCTCCTTTACTAAATGAAGGCGTCTAGTAATAGCCAAAATAATCCGTAATAATCCTCAAAAGTTTAAATCAATCTTATAGGTATTTTCGAACTCTAGCTTAGCCCATAATATAACTGAATTAATTTCTATCCTAAAACAATAATTGGGAAGCGTAAATTTGGCATGCCAATAGTTTAAACATGCTGGTGATGTTATTTATAAAGGAGGCGCCCCTGCCCTTTAAGCATTATTTCCTATTGTATTTCTAATGAATGAGCTGAAATTAGTTGGGAATATAACAGTGAATGAGACAAATCCATCCGTATATATTTGAGGATGCACCATTAGAGGGAGGGGTGGGGAGGTAGTTTACTTCCTAGATCTAGTTTAAACACGCACACACACACACACGCAAAAAAAAAAAAAAAAAAACACACACACACACACACACACACACACACACACACACACACACACACACACACACACACACACACACACACACGACGACCCCCCCACCCCCTCCCGTTCGTGATTGAGGCTGGCTATCGCTCACCAGTAGTAAATCGACACTTATATGGTGCACTAGGTCTGTATATTGAAAAAGAGGTTGTGTGAAATGTCTTAAAATCGCCAAACTAATGGGGCCAGCGTCCTAATAACTGAAAACTAATGGGGATAAGCATGAGGGAGAAGAAGATAAAACAAAAAATATATATACTTCCTCTTAATGAGATCGACTACCGTATATAAGCATTTTCAGGGCAAGGAACTCCGCTGTTGAATAGTGAGCTCTGGACATTGTACACTCGGATGCCCACTCATGACAATTGTACACTCGGATGCCCACTCATGACAATTGTACACTCGGATGCCCACTCATGACAATTGTACACTCGGATGCCCACTCATGAGAATTGTACACTCGGATGCCCACTCATGACAATTGTACACTCGGATGCCCACTCATGAGAATTGTACACTCGGATGCCCACTCATGACAATTGTATACTCGGATGCCCACTCATGATAATTGTACACTCGGATGCCCACTCATGAGAATTGTACACTCGGATGCCCACTCATGATAATTGTACACTCGGATGCCCACTCATGAGAATTGTACACTCGGATGCCCACTCATGACAATTGTACACTCAGATGCCCACTCATGAGAATTGTACACTCGGATGCCCACTCATGACAATTGTACACTCGGATGCCCACTCATGAGAATTGTACACTCGGATGCCCACTCATGACAATTGTATACTCGGATGCCCACTCATGACAATTGTATACTCGGATGCCCACTCATGAGAATTGTACACTCGGATGCCCACTCATGAGAATTGTACACTCGGATGCCCACTCATGATAATTTGTGGACCCCCTATGTTTTTCTTTATGCAATTATAACCATCTGGATTGATTTTTGGATAACACTTGCTTTTCCATGAATAATATATATAGTTTTTCAGTTGATAATTAGAACATTTTATTCATAAATTCGTGTTCAGAGATATACCTTCATGATTATAAATAGGTAAAGTCCACGAATATATATGAATGGGATAGAGACTATGGCATGCGAGTGTACTGTGCAACAACCATGTGATTTTGATAATACCTGTGTTTGAACAAGCGCTGCATATTAAGTAATTACATTTGCATAAGCAGTACATTATGTTGAAGCCGTTCGGTGTGAAAAGCAATATTAAATAGAATATATACTGTACATATATACAGGGTGTTCAGAAAACATGTGTACAAAATTAAATGGGTGATGGGGAACACAGAATTAAACATTTTGTACTCCATGGAGGTATGTCCAAAAATGCTTCCTTGCGGTGCTACAGGGTAGACAGTTTCAACGTAATTTCTCTAAATTTGTACCCTAACTTCTCTGTGAGTAATCCGTTTACATACAAAAATGGTAATTTAATGTACACAACAGTATGAACATTACTTTATTAATGTCAGTACACTGCAAAAACAAAAGAACATTAAATTGAAGAGAAGATTAACAATCATTAATCATCAGTCAGAACTGTTTACTGAGCGAAGATGTCTTATGTCATACTGTTGTGTACATTAAATTACCATGTTTGTATGTAAACGGATTACTCAGAGAAGTTAGGGTACAAATTTAGGGAAATTACGTTGAAACTGTCTACCCTGTAGCACCGCAAGGAAGCATTTATGGACATACCTCCATGGAGTACAAAATGTTTAATTCTGTGTTCCCTATCACCCACTTTATTTTGTACACATGTTTTCTGAACACCCTGTATATATATATATATATATATATATATATATATATATATATATATATATATATAATTATACCGGTATATATATAATTATAATTTTAGTTACAATTTTCACATCTATAATATTAATTAGGTCCAATAGTTATACAAAATGTAAATTACCATTGTAAGCATGATATTATAAGTTGCGAATTACAAATGTTTTCGGCTGGAAATTTACGAGGTAATATGATTATTTTAGATGAGGAACAATAATGAACTAATGATTCCAGTGGAATTATCAAAACACGTTTAATGATATCAAATGAATAATAAAAGTCTATCAAAAATATACACGTATGCTTTTACTGATGCGATAGGTTATTAGTAAAATAATTGTTTACGAGAGTAACTATTTTGTCAGCACTTTGATAATACTAATGTTATTAGCTCTATTAATACAAATTGTTCTCGCTTAGTACAGTATTATAATTACAAAACAAATTTATTTGGCTATATATTTTCTATATTATGCATACATAACATTGGAATTAATATATAGTTACAAAAAAAAGAGCCGAAAATGCATGTACTGTATGTTTCACTTTGATTATTATATTCTAACTACATCTTTTAATTTCAAAGGTATAACAGTTTATCATATTCTGCCTTGAATTACATTTTGAATGTATTAAATGTTGTATTTACATGTAGTGAAATCAGAGTTAAAGATTGAATTATGGAATTACTGTAGTACCAAATATTTCTGTAAGTGCTATATTAAATACTAGCCCAGGTACCATGATAGTCCCGGATAATATAATCTACGGTGATCACAAGCCGGAAGGCCGGTTTCTATTATATTATAAGTTTGCTAAATCACGCCATGGAAAATTCGACACCTAAATGGCACGAAAAGTCTTTATATTGACAAAGAAATGGGGCAAAAGGTGTTAACATCGCCAAAATATTGGAGCGAACGTCTTAAAATGGCATAACTAATGGGGCTAAGCATGAAGAAGAAGGGGTACAGAAAAGAAAGAAAAATACCTTCCCTATGGGCAAAAAAAAAACACATTGTAGATAGGGAAAGAAAGTAGAGTAGCGACTGTTGAGCTGCATCGTGACTTTTGGGGTCGACTGTACCAGAGGATAATAGGTTCCTGGTAGTGGCCTGGCAGTATTCATACACCTGCTGGTGTAATGTTATTCCTGCAGCCACGGTATACTGTATACTGTTCCAGCTTCTGGGGTTCCTTGTTATACACTGGAAGCTGCCGAGTGGTTGCTTTGTTTTGTATGCACAGATACTTAAACACATTTCTGGCCCTCTATTGTTTTCTGTATGCATTAATTTTGGGATGGAAAATGTTTGTTTTTTTTTTTTTTTCAATAAACAGTATATATATTTGTTTGTAGTTGAAACTTGGACAATTATATTAATTAATTCGTTTCTAGAGATCTACTTCCATAATTCAAATCGGGTGACTTCCCCGAATTGTTATGAATGACTGTGCTGTTCCCAGTCCTGGCCTGCCTTTGTTATACATTAGAAGCTGAGTGGCTGTTGTGTTTCTTATGTACAATTTGAAAGGTACGTTATTTCCAAAAATATTTCAAGATAGTTATGATTGCATAACAAAATAACAGAGGGGGTCCACGAATTCTTACGAGTGGGCTAGAGACTATGGTAACCGGGTGTACTGTTGCCGGTGCTGGTGTCAACACTGGGAGTCGTGTACTGTTGCCGGTGCTGGTGTTCATTTGTTATACACTGGGAGTTGAGTGGTTATTTTGTTTCAGATGTACTGTTGCCGCTCCTGGTGTTCATTTGTTATACACTGGGAGTTGAGTGGTTGTTTTGTTTTAGATGTACTGTTGCCGCTCCTGGTGTTCATTTGTTATACACTGGGAGTTGAGTGGTTGTTTTGTTTTAGATGTACTGTTGCCGGTGCTGGTGTTCATTTGTTATACACTGGGAGTTGAGTGGTTGTTTTGTTTCAGATGTACTGTTGCCGCTCCTGGTGTTCATTTGTTATACACTGGAAGCTGAGTGGTTGTTTTGTTTTAGATGTACTGTTGCCGGTGCTGGTGTTCATTTGTTATACACTTGGAGTTGAGTGGTTGTTTTGTTTTAGATGTACTGTTGCCGCTCCTGGTGTTCATTTGTTATACACTGGGAGTTGAGTGGTTGTTTTGTTTTAGATGTACTGTTGCCGGTGCTGGTGTTCATTTGTTATACACTGGGAGTTGAGTGGTTGTTTTGTTTTAGATGTACTGTTGCCGGTGCTGGTGTTCATTTGTTATACACTGGGAGTTGAGTGGTTGTTTTGTTTTAGATGTACTGTTGCCGCTCCTGGTGTTCATTTGTTATACACTGGGAGTTGAGTGGTTGTTTTGTTTTAGATGTACTGTTGCCGGTGCTGGTGTTCATTTGTTATACACTGGAAGCTGAGTGGTTGTTTTGTTTTAGATGTACTGTTGCCGGTGTTGGCGTTCATTTGTTGCACACTGGCAGCTGAGTGGCTGTTTTGTTTTAGATGTACTGTTGCCGCTCCTGGTGTTCATTAGCTATACACTGGAAGCTGAGTGGTTGTTTTGTTTTAGATGTACTGTTGCCGCTCCTGGTGTTCATTTGTTATACACTGGGAGTTGAGTGGTTGTTTTGTTTTAGATGTACTGTTGCCGCTCCTGGTGTTCATTTGTTATACACTGGGAGTTGAGTGGTTGTTTTGTTTTAGATGTACTGTTGCCGCTCCTGGTGTTCATTTGTTATACACTGGGAGTTGAGTGGTTGTTTTGTTTAGATGTACTGTTGCCGCTCCTGGTGTTCATTTGTTATACACTGGGAGTTGAGTGGTTGTTTTGTTTTAGATGTACTGTTGCCGCTCCTGGTGTTCATTTGTTATACACTGGGAGTTGAGTGGTTGTTTTGTTTTAGATGTACTGTTGCCGCTCCTGGTGTTCATTTGTTATACACTGGGAGTTGAGTGGTTGTTTTGTTTTAGATGTACTGTTGCCGCTCCTGGTGTTCATTTGTTATACACTGGGAGTTGAGTGGTTGTTTTGTTTTAAATGTACTGTTGCCGCTCCTGGTGTTCATTTGTTATACACTGGGAGTTGAGTGGTTGTTTTGTTTCAGATGTACTGTTGCCGCTCCTGGTGTTCATTTGTTATACACTGGGAGTTGAGTGGTTGTTTTGTTTTAGATGTACTGTTGCCGGTGCTGGTGTTCATTTGTAATACACTGGGAGTTGAGTGGTTGTTTTATTTTGCATGGAGGTAGTGGAGATGGAGCTTAGGTCTCACTGTGAGCACTGTTGGACATGGTAATATAGGTTATTCTGGAATCAATGTTACCTCCGCCTACGAAATTAGTGGAGATTATGTTTTTGCCGCCGTTTGTCTGTTTGTCTGTAAACATGATATCTAAAAACAAAATAACTGATGTTCACGAAATGGGGTGGCCAGATAGGATATGTGCCAAGGAAGAAGTGATTTAATTTAGGAAGTGATCGGTAGAGCGCATCCCTACGCCAGTGTAGGAGGCTCAAAGTTATGAACCGATGTTTACAAACTTTGGTGGGCATATTGGTTATGAACCAAAGAAGAAGTTATTCTATTTAGGAGGCGATCGGTAGGGCACATTCCTCTGTCAGCGTAGACGGAGTTATGCGTTCTCCCGAGTACCTCTCTAGTTGTGGGTACAACTGCTGCAGTATTCTACTCTCCTTAATTTCGTCAATGTTGTTAATAAACAATGTGTCGTAGCGATGAAATGTTGGCATACTTGCAAATTATGTGGATGGAATGCATTGTGATTGAAATTACCTGTGGCTAAACTGACATTGTTGGGGCAAATTTGCCTAAAAGTAAATTACTTTGTCTAAATTGATGAATGTGTATGTGTGTATTTAGAGAGAGAGAGAGAGAGAGAGAGAGAGAGAGAGAGAGAGAGAGAGAGAGAGGTGGGGGGGGGGGGAGGGGACGTGGTGAGTGTTAGCCAAAAATACATTTGAAAATAATGACGTACATTATTACTCACATCCTAAGTATTTGACAATGCATGGTTTGCAATATTGTACATAAGCGTTATATATAGCTCTCTTATTTATAGACGTACCGGTATATAAGTAAAACAAAAAATTCATACACGTTATTTGTAAACATGTCGGTTCACACAATTATAAAAAGTAATTAATTCGTCGTTCTTTTGTTTGGCGTAATGTATGTGTTACATATTTTTATTTTTTTCTGAATTTAAAATATAATACCCTTTCAAAACTAACTACCAAAGTTGGTTTCCACAGGGATGCAGGGGTTCGTAAAATGTGTGATTTTCAGTAAGAGCAATAAAACTTCGGCTCACCGCTATAAATCTAAGACGGCCACACAATAACGGTCATTATGTTTTGCTCTCTTACCCCTGCCTCCAACCCTCCAAGCTCAGAGTTATTTCATGCAACCCTTTCATCACTGGTCGTACAGTCATCATAGTAAGTTCTTCAGCAACCCATTAGCAAATAAAACTGGTAAAATAAATGTTCGAGTAAACTTACCTTTGCATACTTTTACAAACTATTCAGTGAAATACTTGTTAACTATTATTTCTAAGCACACGTACACAATGTCAGGACTAGGTTGCACAAAGGAAGCTACCCTTCCGCCCACCTCCAATAAATATTACAGTTCGCATTAGTTATGTTGGTGGAGCCTTTGATTAAACCGTCGGCACCAAGTTGTCCAGCTCCTGGTCTGTAGATGACAAAGAACACATCAGAAAGTCCACCATTGTATATATTAGTGAGTGCCACGGGCTTACGTTAATAGAAATATAATATAATAATAATTGGTCTTGGTGGTTATATTTGTATAATTGTAAATATAAAATGTTCACAATATTTCATATGTTTTTACATACTAAAGTAAAAGCTTAGTAATGTTGAACACATAAAAGATAACTTAAATACGTATGTTAAACATATTAGGAAAGCGGATAATGGTGCGTTTGATATAATTTAAAAGTGGGTTAATATGCAGAAGCTAATACAATGTATATTTTGCTGCATTACTGCATATTGATAATAACATAATGGTTTAATTAAATTTGGAATATTTTGCTTAGAGTTCATTGATGAATTGGTCACATAAATTACTACTTAAATATTCTTCCAGCAACACGATGAATTAAATACTCGAAATATTTGGTGTTTGTGAAAGGTTAAAGGTGACCTCGTAACAGGTTCTCTCTCGAACCGAGTTAATAACATAACTAATTTTGGCACGGCGAATGTCACTCTGTTTATGTTTCATATAATATGATATTCCCATTGCATGTGAGTACGCTGAAAGATAAATAATAAACATAAACAAATTATTCAGTTCCAATGAATCTGTCACATTTTATTATATGATGGTCTCTTTATGGAGACTTAAACACACAAGACAGAAATGGGTTTCAACTCTCTAGAGTTTTCTTCAGACCTGAAGAGGAAAAGCCAGTCTTGTCTTTATAACTATACAAACGTTTTCAGTCATGTACATTTAACTCTCAATTCAGGCAGTCCTGGCACTGAATTTTTCTTGTCTCTTTAATCTGCGAGATGGTAAATATTGGCAATTATGTATTACCACCAGCTGAAAAGTTTACATTTATATTTAATGCAGGAAACATTATTAGACCCTGGGAAGTCTTACCGTAATAACGAAGTGCACAGTTAGTCTTAATTTATTTCCTGCACAGCCATGGAAGGAAGGTCTACAATCCTTCGTTTATCGATGCTTTATTTGTACGTAAATGAGTCTTAGGTCCTGTCCATACATAGCTTGCAATAATTACGGTGGTGGATGGAGGGATGTTTGAGCCAAGAAATAGATTTATATGACCAACAATGCTTCCGAACTAGTTAACCCTTTGAGTACCAGCGACGTGTATTATATTTTATTCTAGCATTATTTAGACGATACTATGCACCTTAACCCCTTTTGTACCGAGCATGCCTTTTTTCTATTTTTTCATTTTTTTTAGAGGTGTAAATATAGCTAAGGAAGGATATGTGGTAGTGAAAAGGGTGACTCGAGATACTTTGAAGCCTTTTGATTGCTTCATGTCCTTCCTAAACTAAATAAAACCATCTAATCATAGCCAGAATACAATGGGAAAGACGGCTCGGTAAAGAAGGGGTTAAGAAGGATCTGTGGTAGTTAAAAGGGTTGGTTGAGATAGTTGGAATCCTTTTTTTATTGCTAGAGGTCCTCCCTAAGCTGGATAAAATCGTCTAATAGTTGCCCGAATGGGATGAAAAGGACGTCCCTGGTACTGAACGGGTTAAGGGAAGGTTTTTAGTTTGCTCCCAAGACCTTCATCAAGCTCTAAAAATACCTCCAAAATACTCCTTCAAAATAAAAGTGTATATTTTCGGTAGAAAAGTGTCCGGGCCAGAGGCAGATTCCTCCTAAATTACAGGCTCGCTATCGCTGGCCAGGAACAATTCGACACCTAAATGACACGATAGGTCTTGAAATTCACATAAAAGATCTTTACATCGCCAAACTAATGGAGCGAACGTCTTAAAATGTTATAACTCATAAGGTTAAACATGACGGAGAAGGGATCCCAAAATAATGTCCATTAAGTGTTCATACAAGGAATAATTATCTTAGCAGGTTTAACTTTTATTTCCCCGGATTAAATATTGTTTTCTCCAGTGTATCTATTATTTTACAATATTATTTTATTTTATCTGATTTAAAAAAAAAAAAATCTAAAGTATAATGGCATTTTCTCTAAAATATTGTCCATATAAATATTCAGATACTGTGTTGTAGAACAGAAGCGGATCATATTTAACTTTATGCGTTCATGAATATTATAATTTCTGGGCTCGTTGCTACAATTCTGCCGGCTATAATGTTTGCTAAAAAGGGTAGAGTTCCGAGGGTCGCTGTTGGTTATGACGTTGTAAGTAAGAGAGAGGGTAGAGATAAGAGGTTGGTGTGGGAATTAAAAGGGGAAAAAGGTAGTAGGGTTTGTATGAGTTATGAGAGAGAAGCACACAATCATTACAGTGAAGACCATCTAAACTTGAATGAGGTATAGGGAACAAACTAAAAAAAAAATAATAATAATAATATTACAAAAATAAATAAAAATAATATTAGTAAAAAAAAAAAAAAAAAAAAAAAAACACACACACACACACAAAATACTTAAATGTACAAACCGTAAATCATGGTAAAAATAATGCCTCTTTCACTTTGCAATAATTTGGAAATTACATTGATAGCCAATGTGAAGGAGTTGTCAGAGGGAAGTAATCGGCGGGGCTCTTGGTTGACAGCTCCCGAATCTAAACGTTGTCATTAAACTCAGAGCTGCAGACGAGAATGTATGTCCCGCTCCAGTCGATCCCTGACGGACTGTCACGTTCAGGGAAGATTTTTTTTTTTTTGTACACCCTTCTCCCTCACGTTTAGCTCCATTAGTTTTGCAATTTTTAGACGTTTGCCCCATTAGTTGGGCGACTGTAAGATCTTTTGCCCCATTTGTTGCTGTATTAAGACTTTTTCCGCCATTTAGGTATCAATTCTTTTCCTGGTGAGTGATATCGAGCCTGGTAATTAGGATGAACCGGCCTTCGGCAAGGACGTATTTCTACCGACAAATGTACACATTTATCTCGAAGGGAGGTCTTGCGGATGTTTCTTAAAAGCATGATGGAAGTCTACAGAACAAACTATATACTGTATACCGGTATATATATATATATATATATATATATATATATATATATATAACTTAGAGATGGTGTGCCCTACTTCTATAATTACGACTTTGTCTTCTCTTTCCATACAATACATTATATTCAGCAACCATATTGATAACAATTATTGTATTAATGATTATGAATATTAGAGTATTTATTTTACACTACTTAAATAACGTAAATTGATGTATTATACGACCATTGATAGTGACTCTACAGAAGATTAACTGATAGTAATATATATATATATATAGTATATATGTATATATATATATATACAGTATATTAATTTAGTATTATTTTGCCATATATTATGTATTTTATTTTAGTATTTGCATACTGATAGTGCCACTGATTACAAAAAATGTACCTTCCTAGTAGGGTATACACCATAGATAAACATGTATTTTTCTGGGAGAATGTATAAATGAATAGGATTGCGTATTGACTTGATTTTCGGTCTCAACTTGCTCATACATTTACAATAATTATTCCCCTCGTATAGTTGGATTTACTATTGCCGGAAAACTAAGGGAATATAACATAAATCAGGTAACTGGGATGAAGGAGAGGGTATAATTGCTAACAGATTGGGGGAGATGACTGATAGAGAGTGATTGGACGTGCGAGCGAAGGTGGAGAATGATTGAGGTGACGGGATCCAGGAGAGAGAGAGAGAGAGAGAGAGTGAGAGAGAGGAAGAGAGATAAAGAGGGAGAGAGAGGGAGTGGGAGTGTAAGAGTGAGAATGAGAGAGAGACTGTGTGTGTGTGTGTGTGTGTGTGTGTGTGTGTGTGTGTGTGTGTGTATGAGATGATGGGAGAGAGAGAGAGAGAGAGAGAGAGAAAAAAAAATACAGGTACAGTACTAGAAGGAAGTACAGTACAGGCACGATCAAAAGTCGTATCTCGCCTTCACATTCTCATTATGTCGGGGAACAAATCTGAGCAAACTTCAACATATCTTGAATATTTGTTCTAAATGTATGTTTTTTCTACTAAAATATATGGCCACTATAGTCAATTTATTATAGGTAGTTCAGAAATCATAATCCATAATCTTTGTAACTCATTAACGACTAACGTAATCGAGGTATTATTTCTAACATTCGGGAAGAGTCACCCAGGGATTACGTGTGGAAATTTACAGCCCATTAGGCCTAGCCCGTTTTGATTTACAGAGGTTAGGGGCCACGATTTCTGGCCTACCTATATTGAATGAACTATAGCAATAGCCACCCCGAATGCCATTTGACATTATATATGGTTAAAATTATGCGAGTGTATCCTCTTAGAATAAAATAAACCGTTTGATTCTTACATGCCCTTTCTACAGTAAGCAGAATACCATTGTCTCGAAATAGCCAAATTTCAAATTCAATCAAGTTTATTAGCCCCCAAGAAGTACAATATGATGACATAAATACAGTAATTGTAATTTATGGGGTTGAGCTTTTTTAATGAAAACCTTTTTAAAAGGCTCCTGTTTTTGTGTAAAGTCTTGTCGCTAGTCAGAAAGAAAGAAGAAGAACTCTAAAAATCATAACAGTGTGACACATTATTTATACATAATAAAACAAACACAACATCACAGGTAAATCGATACATTCATACTCTTATGCGTACATAAGGAAATACTATGATAATCCATACATGAATTCAATACAGAAGTATAAAATATTGAGGATTAATATATGCAAGTTTCATTCACTCGTATGAAATAATACAATGTAAAAACACGTCAGCATAGAGAATGGGTTAACCTATTTGAGTAACTGTGCCAGGGACGTTATTCCAAGCAATTTGGGCTCTTGCATATAGATGTGGTCGGAATACCCAACTCCAGACACTAACATTTCATATTCCTGGTCATCATCAGACCGGCCATAACATCATTCCAAATGGATCCTAACTGGTCCTCATTAAGGGAGCCCACCTTGCTTTTTTTTCCCTCTTTCTCTCCCTCTCTCTTTGGCTTGTATCCGTTCGGCCCGATTCAGCCTTCTGTTTTAAAACTTTTATCCCCATCCAGGTGTCAATATTTTTCTTGGCGAGCGGTAGCGAGCCAGCATATATATATTTTTGTTTTGACAGCAAGCTAAATTTGTACATTTTTCGATAGAAAAATATTTCCGGCGAAGCCGGTTTTTTCCATACAATGCTGGCTCGCTATAGCTCGCCAGGAAGAAATTGACACCTGGATGGGGATAAACGTTTTAAAACAGTTGGCTGAATTGGGCCGAATGGATACAAGCCAGGGAAAGAGAGAAAAGGAGAGAGAGATAAACAAAGCCAGTGACCCCCCTTAATGAAAGTGGCAGGTTCTCACAGATGGTAACTTGGGGAAATTATACTTGGTTGAATAGCATCTTAAGGGCAGATGGGTCGTTTTTCTGGTCCCCCTTCTTCCTCATGTTTAGCCCCATTAGTTCTCAGATTTTATGACGTTCGCCCCATTAGTTTGTCGATTTTAAGATTTTTCGTCCCATTTCTTTATCAATATCAAGACCTTTCGTGCCATTTAGGTGTCTATTTTATCTTGGCGAGCGATAGTGAGCATATAATTTAAAGAGAAACCGGCTTTCGGTCGGGACATTTATCTTGAAGAGGGGTCTAGGGTGATTTTTTAGAAACCTTGATGGAGGTCTAGCGAGGAATCTAAACAAATTATGAATACAGTATATACATTTATAGACCCAACACAATAACCACTGTCCCGTTAATATGCGTACAGTATGCGAAGTACCGGTACACAAGTATTTCAATCATGAATAAATAACTTATATTTTGTCCACAACTTGTATTAGGTTTTAGTGAAGTTTGCCTTTGATTAGTTTTATATATTTTACTATTGTAAGGTGTCGGGTGCCTATGTGTAGTCATTTGGGCAAATTTACTTATAAAAATATGTTACAATCAACGGCATAAAATTTAATGAAGCGATGTTATCATAAAGCAAATCTGATTTTTTTTTAATATACATATACAGTATATACATATATACTGTATATATATACAGTATATATGTTATCTATATTTATACGATTTTGTGCAGCTAAAGAAGGATCTGCTATAGTAAAATGGATTAATTAAGATAGTTCAAAGCTTGTAAATTAAACCGAATACAATTGTCTAATATTAGCAAATGTGAATTACGGCACTAGTGCTGAAAGGTTTTCTCCTTGTGCAGTAGTATGAACATTAATTTAACTATAGAACAAGTTTTATTATGTTGTGTAATTATAAATACATCCATAAATCATTCATAAGGGCTGTATTTTCATAAGGAAAAACAAAAAGTGGTCCACAGTTATTTTTTTGAGAGAGCGACTGCAACCTTTCCACGGCTCCCATGTTTGTGTGTGGTGGTCCTGGCGTCGTGACCTCACACCTTTACTGCATGATCATATTAATTCAGTGGGAAATAAAATTGCTAAAATTTGCGGAATCCTACATCTAACTCGTGATTGCCTTGATAGAGAAGCACTTACCCTGATTTACTACTCTCTTATATACAGTCATATTCTTTATTGCCACACTGTATGGGGAGGCGCGAGTAAAAGCATTCTTAACCCACTACTAAAAAATGCATATCAGAGACTGTCTTACACTGTTATTCTCAATTATCTCTTAAACCATTTGTTGGATTCATCTGATATCTTAGCACAGCGTGTTGCACACCCCTACCTAATGCACGCGTTGTATAGTAGATCGCTATCTGTGGTTAATTATGAGTTTACTCTTGATTAATGATGATTCTGAAGCCAAATCCTGGCATTTAGCGTCCACACTTTCGATTGTGGGAGGTGGTCCCCCCTCCAGCCCCCCCCCCCCCCCAATACAGTCTTCCTGTTACCCCCTCCTCGCCTCCCTCATCCCTCTCCCCACGCCTCCCTCATTACTCACTCTCGCCCACCCACGCCCATCGTTATAGTAAACGTGTTGTTTATATTGTATTGATGTATATTGTTTATTATGTGTTTATGTATTTAATTAACTAACTTAATTTATTACCATTCATGCGTATTATAATATGTCTGTGTATGCAATATAGGAGTAGTGAAAATACCATGGAGGTAAGACGTCTCTCTCGTCGAAAGTCTGAATAACCATATTTGTCCTATTGAGGTAATGTAATTACGTACCTGTAAATGTAGATTTATATAGCTATGCTATCGTGGTCATTTACATGAGATTTGGTAGCGGTTTGAATGGGGGAAGCACTGGCGGGGAGTCTATAATAATGTACGGAACGCAACTGACATAATTGTATATATATATATATATTCATTAAAAGATTACGTTGTGAGAGTCGATAAGAATAGGGAGAGGACGGTAATGTACTTATTATGTTAAAAGACCAAGGTATTCAGAAAGTTTGGTCAAGCAAATGAACATGTTCTATAGTGATTGCGTATCAGAAATATTGCATATGATGTATTATTATCGACGACGTGGGGGCAATATGATTATTACAGTACATCAGTGATATGTACATGAAGAATTTCCTCTTATTAACTACTGGGGCAATTGCGATGAAAGTCCCATGAGATAATGCTTACGTGTAGTTCATAACGTAACATAATTTATATTGATATTCATGAAAAGTAGAAAGTATAGGGGATAAAATAATTTATTAAATTAATAATAATTTACAGAATTGTTTCTCGATAAGTAGCTTGTAGGAATACAAATAAGGCAAACAACACAGCACAGCATTTATTCATAGTCACTATCCAGGAATACGTCGTCATCACCGTCCTCGTCATCGCTGCCGATGTTGGTGATGACGGGTTCCACACCCTCGTGGATATTGTCCGACTTCCAGTACCCGTCCTCAAACTTCCGGGATTGTCGAACAGCTGCCGCCCACACGTTCTGGTTGGCACAATGCCTGGCTTCTTCCAACCTGGCCTGCAGGTCCGCCCGGGTAAACCGCTGTAGGGTGGAGCGCACGTGGTGCTTCATACATCCCCACACCTGCTCAATGGCGTTGAGCTCGGGGTGGCCAGGTGGCAGCCATACAACCTCATGGCCCCACTCACGGATGGTATTGTCCACCTTTTACTGGGGCTCTGGGCGGTTCTGCTGGCAGAGGAGCAGCAGTTCAGGGCGTGTGGCAGCAGGTGGGATGGATATCCCACGGTGCTCCAGCCACCTGACGAGGGCCGCTTTTTTGGTCGCCGTGGTAGGGCATCGACTCTCCTCCGTCAGTTGGCTGTGATATGGTGCATTATCCAGCACCAGTACTGATGGCTCGGGCAGTGACGGCAGGAGCTGCCTCGTTAGCCAGCGGAGGAACAGCTCACCGTTCATCTCACCATGGTAATCGCCATGGGTGCTCTTGGCCGTGTAGCACAGGTACGAGCCCTCAACGAAGCCATTGGTCGTGCCAGCTGCGACCACCACGAATCGCTCCCCTTCTCCGGGCGGCACCTGACGACTGTAGGTGGAGCTGGTGGCAGCCTGTGTAGTGTCCACCCACTCCCTGTTGTGGCCCATTCTGGTGGTGAACCAGGTTTCGTCAACATACACCACCTGCCTTCCCTCCTTCCGATGGCGCTGTAGAGCCCTGAGAGCGGCAATCCGGCGGCACACGACATCCAATGATTCCCTCCTTACATACATTTTCCGCTGCGATATCTTGTATCGGAATCTCATGGTATGCAAGAGCCGCCAGACTGTCATCTCTGACGTACCCTCCGGGATAATTTCAGCCGTTTTTAAGTCCTTCACCAGGGCACCGACCGTGAAATGTAGCTTGTCGGCAAACTTGCGGTGAACATAGCGGCGAATGGCGCTGACAGTGAAGTCATCATAAACGGCCGATGCTGGTGGTGGTGGCTGTGTCGAAGGGGGGGACGTGGTGGCATGGTGGACAATGTTCCTCACTCCCACCGCTGTCATACCCATGGTGTGAGCAACGCGGTCGTAAGGCCTGTGTGTAAAATACTGCATGTGATTAAACATAATTATTTGTATTTGTTCTCTCCTGTTTAAGTCATGAGGTAGCTATGTAATGCAATATATGTTGCATTGAATTATTAACTATTATGTATGAATGATTTACATATATTTATTAAATGTGTACATATTGTGCACAATAGAAAACGAGGTAAATTATATAGAGCATGTTTTGTTGCACAGGAAGACCTATTACCATCAACATCATACCAATAAATGATCTGTGAGTCTATTATAGACGTTATCAAATGGTGGGTGATGTGGTGGAAAGGGGTATTGGGGTGTAACACTGACCCACAACCTTATCATCAGTGTTCCCACATGCGGAGACAATGAGGCAATTGATACAGTGATGTATAAGTATGTAGTCTTTGTATTGCAGGAGTGCCTCATATGGCTACCAGTTGGTGGGCTGGGTCTCCTTCATTGTATGACTCTCAGACAGATGGGAGGATGGTTTTTCAATGGAGCGTAGTAACTATACATAATAGGCCAAAGTATGTGCTTACCTATTCACACTTATGTATGTCCTTCCGCGGGTCTTCTCACTTCTATACAGAGTCACAAGCCGCAGCACAAACGCAGTCCTGCAGCCACGGGGACAATGAAGTAACATGCTGGTCATTGTTGGTACGGTAGCAGGCGTTCCTCGGGCTTGAATAATCATTCACCTTTCGGTGTTTACGTCATTGCCTCGTAAACCACAGATGATTGGGCAGTGGGAGTGTTGGGGGGCTGGAGGTGGGACCACCATCCTCATTCGAATGTGTGGACGCTATATGCCAGGATTTGGCTTCAGAATCATCATTAATCAAGAGTAAACTCATAATTAACCACAGATAGCGATCTACTATACAACGCGTGCATTAGGTAGGGTGTGCAACACTCTGTGCTAAGATATCAGATGAATCCAACCAATGGTTAGGAGATAATTGAGAATAACAGTGTATGACGGCCTCCGATATGCATTAGTAGTTAATTAAATACATATACACATAATATACAACATACATCTATACAATATAAACAACACGTTTACTATAACGATGGGCGAGGGTGAGTAATGAGGGAGGCGTGGGGAGAGGGATGAGGGAGGCGAGGAGGGGGTAACAGGAAGATTGTATTGGGGGGGTTGGTGGGGCTGGAGGGGGGACCACCTCCCTCATTCGAATGTGTGGACGCTATATGCCAGGATTTGGCTTCAGAATCAACATTAATCAAGAGTAAACTCATAATTAATCACAGATAGCGATCTACTATACAACGCGTGCATTAGTACAAAGGAGTACAAAGGAGTACAAAGGAAATCAAGCAACAACAGATCTAGTGACCCTTCTAGGTTGCTTGTCCTCCAAAACACTGAGGATCAAGTGTCCAAACAGTGGTTTGTCCAAACAGTGGTTGTCCAGGTAGGGTGTGCAACACTATGTGCTAAGATATCAGATGAATCCAACAAATGGCTTAAGAGATAATTGAGAATAACAGTGTACGACGGCCTCCGATATGCATAGTAGTTATAGTTCAAAAGCGGGCCATTAGAGTTATTGCTGGCCTCAATTATAGAGACCACACAGCTAACATATTTCCATCTCTAAAAATGCTCAAATATAATTATATGAATATGGTTCAGAGTGCTACTTTTGTATATAAGTGCTTACATAAACTAATAGACAATGATAATTACTACAACATTAATACTAACAATGGATACCCACTATGAAATCAAAATAATCTCAAACTACCATTAATGATGTCTCGGCAATCTCAAAGTAATATACGGTACCATGGAGTAAAAATATTTAACAGTCTATCTGAAGAAATAATATCCAAATCTACGATATGTCCAATAAATATATGCATAGGTAACTAAGAAAAACAAAACTGCAGTCATGTTAGTAAAATTATTTCTTTTTAAGGCTCTTTAAGATGAATTGTTTTCATCAAAGGGCCTGGTCTGTATTTGTATTGTTTATTTCCAACCAATATGCAACCTACTGTATGTATGCCTTAGACCAAATAAAATATTTTTAGTTTCAGTTTTCCCTCTGTTTACCTTTGTTTATCTTCACTTTCACTACTTGTACAACACCAGTGTCTGTATTTACACAACACAGGTACAACTGCTGTCCTGGCCTGCAACTGGTGCGCTGAGAGTTTTAAATCATATTTAGGAATTAAGTTTTTTATTATCAAGGCAGAACAATTCTAATCAATATTGGATTTCATGTAGCTATTGTTATTGTTAACTTTGTAGTATTTAATTAATTTTATTATAAATGTAGTAGAGTACTCATATTCCGCACTAGGCACAATTAGAATAATTGGGTTTCTATGATAAATCCATTTTCAGTATTAACGTTTCTTGTTTTCATATTCTAGACATCACCCATTTACCAAGTAATAATTACTTACTCAACCTAAATCTTTCATCTGCCTTTGCCGATTCAGTTTCCATGCTGAGCTTTAAAGGGGTACTGCTTGTTTTTTTTGTTTTTTTTATTTGGTCTGTATATTTATTTATGTATTATTGTTTTAGTTTCCTCGCTAGGCCTCCACCAAGCTTAAAAAAACACCCCCTTAGACCCCCTTTCAAGATAGTTTTGTACATTTTTCGGTAGGAAAATGTCCCGGCCGAAGGGCGGTTCCTTCTAAAATTACAGGCTCGCTATCGCTAGCCAGGAAAAAAATCGACACCGAAGTGGCACGAAAGGTCTTAATATTGACAAGACATGGGGCGAAAGGTCTCAATATTGCCAGCAGTAACGGAACGAACGTCTTAAAGTCTCAAAAATAATGTGCTAAACATGAGGGTGAAGGGGTCCAGAAAAAGCGACTACCTCTCCCTTAAGAGCGCCGCCTTCATAGTGCAGGCCCTCGTTACGGTGGCCAGGTACAAGCCAGGCCACTGACAAAGACCGGGGTGTGGAGTGAGCGGTGATGTGAGGCGAGAGGCGCTAGATGAAAGCCAGCCAGGTGAACAGTTTTATGTACCGAGGAGAATGATGGCTGATTGGTTGTCACTCTGATACGTATAGTAGGTGATCACGGCTGCCATGAAACGCGAGAAACGTGAAAAGTAATTAGTGGATTGCTGATTGGTGAGTGCGATGATGAAAGTGGGGATGACGAGGATCGTGGTAGCAGAGAAAGGGGAGGTTGATGAAAGGAAATACTTTGAACTTTGGTTGAAAAGCGACTAGGGTTGTAGAACAAGAGTAGTAATACGACATGAGACAGGACAGAAAATGTTGGCTTGGTAAACATAATATGGAGGTTATAAACGAAACCAACGAAAGCCAAAGGGAAAACTGTTATCTTTGGTAGGAAGGGGAGAGGCTGGCATGGAGGCGAGAATGAAGGCAAGTGATGGGACGATAGTGGATGGCATGAGAGACTGACAGGTGAGAGCTGAGTGACAGGATGGGAGGTGATACAGGAGGTGGGTGGTGAGGTCACTGTCAGAATGTAAGGGGTGAGAATCTATATGAAAGTTGTGACAGAGATGGGTGAGAGGCATGAGGGATGGGTGGTGGATATGTAGAGGGTTCGGAGGGTATTTAGATGAAGAGTGACGTAAAGGGTCAAATATGATGACACAGAGTTTAAAGTAGAATTTATGGATAGATGAGCGAAGGTGATTTTACAGAACAGGTATAGACTGATTGACGAGAAGGTATGGCGAGTATTTTGTAAACCTATCAGCTGATATGTAAAATATACTCAGGAGTAATATTTGTTTATGATAACTGATATTTTATGTTATAACTAACAGTAACGAGGAATGCAGAGCTTAACATACTGTATAGAATCCCCTAACAATTAGTGTAGACTTATTGAGTTTTTGTTTGCTAGTAAAACCTTTTGGTTTTATATTAAGTGTATTTAAATCATCATAAATGTTAAATATGATGTTATGATTTACATGTATATGAAATTATCAGTTTCAAGATAAATATGATAATTATATATATGAAATGTCCATAAACTGGCTGTACACCAGAATTCAGATGTTTTCCATGTAAATACTGTTGAATTCAAAGGATATCCCTTCTACCCTACACTTGTAGAGGATGAAGTACTAGGCAACAATCAAAAGGTCAGTGAAAACAACAATGAATTAAATAATATTTCATCTACATTGTCAGCGACCTTTTAACCTCTTAACGACTATGACGTATTTTGAAAGTTTAATCTGGCCATTATTTGACGTTTAAATTTAGTAATGGAGGGATCTGCATGCGTCAAAAGGTTATTGAGAGACCTGGAAACTTTGAATAATAAAATTTCCAACGCAGAAATTGCCATTTCTTTCAACCTCGTATGTATTAAAGAAAAAAAAAAAAAAAAAAAAAAAATATATATATATATATAACTACTTGAAGGATGTAGTATGCATTATATCATATGATGTTAGCCACCATCAAATGTAGAACTGCGACATCGTACTGAAAGTGCTAAATGATGTGTCATTCTAGTTTATGGCCGACAAAAAGTCTTTTCACCGAGTAGTCAGCTATTCATGAAACTTCAAGTGTGTGTGTGTATGTGAGAGAGAGAGTACAAATGAGTACAAAGGAAATCAAGCAACAACAAACCTAGTGACCCTTCTAGGCTGCTTGTCCTCCAAAACACTGAGGATCAAGTGTCCAAACAGTGGTTTAGAGTGGGTAAGGGAACATTGGAAAGGGAACTAATGTCCGTGGCAGGATTAGGAAGTTAGTAGGGGACAGATGGGTTAGTTAGTAACTGAGGGAAGGATAAAATAAAGTTATTCATTTACAAACGCAGTCAGTCGCGGGTTTGATGCGAGATATTTGTCTAGAGAGAGAGAGAGAGAGAGAGAGAGAGAGAGAGAGAGAGAGAGAGAGAGAGAGAGAGAGCAAAACAAAACAAAAACACACACACAAACTAAGTAGAACATGGGTAGTGGAGTCCGTAAACTTTATGCAATACATTGCAATTTCATCTCTATCTGTCCTAACACAGTTAGTGAAACGTCCCGTAGACTGTAACACTATATTTGACTACAAGTATTCATTACCTTGAATATCCTCCAATCTCTGTCCGTCTGCCTCTCTCTCTCTCTGTCTCTCTCTCTCTCTCTCTCTCTCTCTTCTCTCTTCTCTCTCTCTCTCTCTCTCTCTCTCTCTCTCTCTCTCTCTCTCTCTCTCTCTCTCTCTCTCTCTCTCTCTCTCTCTCTCTCTCTCTCACATACTCCTACAGTTCTCTTCCTAGTGTACATTAACGACATAGATGAGGGTCTCACCTGAATAATCTCAAGTTTTCTGACGATACAGAAATTGCAAATAGCGTACTCTCGAAATGAACATGTCGAAGATATGCAACATAATCTAGGAAAAATGGCACATTGGGCTCAAATTTGGCAAATGTGTTTCAATGTGGATTAATGTAAAGTACTACATATCGGAAACCGAAATGAGAAAGCAAACTATTCAATGAATGGCACTCAGCTTAAGAGTGTAGACAGAGAAACTGATTTGGGAGTAACAATATCGAGTAACCTAAAACTGAGTCAACAATGTTCAAAAGTTGTTCAGAAGGCAAACATAATAATTGCCTTTTAAGCAGGTCTTTTTAGCATAAATCCAAAGATGTAATCCTAACTCTTTACAATTCTTTAGTCCGCCCTCTCCTGGAATATTGCGTTCAATCCTGGTGCCCTTACTACCAACAAGATATAGACAAAATAGAACGAATTCAACGTAGAGCTGCCAAAATGATACCTTGCCTAAAGAACAAACCATACGAGGAGCGTCTTAGATAATTAAATCTATTTCCTTTAACCCATCGCAGATTAAGAAGCGACTTAATTCAAGTGTTCAAAATCATCAATGGCATCGACAATATGAACTGTAATAAATATTTCACTATCGACCAATCAAATTACACGCGGGGGAACGGTTGCAAAATTATTGGTACCGTAACTCTTTTAACTCAGACCAGTCGAAAAATGTCTTCTTCAATCGAGTTGTCAACTTATGGAATGTGCTTCCCAGAGATGTCATAGACCGCAACACCGTTGATTCGTTTAAATTTCGCCTAGACACTCCTTGCATTAAATCCACGACTGACTGCATTTGTAAATGAATACTTTTGTTTGTATTTGTTCCTGTATTATATTACTAACAACTGTCCCCTACTAACATCTAATCCTGCCACAAACATTTGTCCCAGGGCCGTCTACTCTTTCCATTTTTCCCTTACCCACTCTAAGCTACTGTTTGGACACTTGACCATCAGTGTTTTGGAGGGCAAGTAGAGGGGTCACTGGACCTGTGGTTGCTTGATTTTCTTTGTACTCCTTTGTACACACCCCTCCCAATTTAGGCTCCACGCATTACTATCTTCAGCTTCTCTTCCCTTTCCAATCTACCCCATTTAAAAACTCACTACTTTCAAACGAGCAATCTTCCTATCTGATATAACATTCTCTGCATCACCAACTCTCTCTACAATGTTCGCTCACTTTACTGCCAAATCCTCTTTTAGTCATATTGGAAATCTCCTCTCACTCTCT
>CM064567.1:18024731-18073866 GCA_032716605.1 Paralithodes platypus
TTATAAACATATTATCAGCAGATTGAAATATCCACTTGTACAATCAGCCAAACATGTGATGTCTAGGCACCAAGTGTATTAATATTAATAATTGGTACCAGCAATATCTAAACCGCACTATCTTCATTTCGAGTGAGATTTACAAACATGTTCCTATAGTTCCCCACCTTAATCAACATCTGACAGACATTATTACAGCACACAGCGAGCCAAACGTAATGACAGTTGAGACATGACTTATTAGCGGAACCGTATACCATCACAAGGCATGCGACGTGGCAGCAACATAATATATTGTGGTTCGATAATTTCTAACCAGCCCAACACCACGTTTCTCCAACCTCCACATCTCTTACTGTAGTAATGGCCCACAATTCCTGGTTGCAGTGTGCAGCCGTCTGAAATATGTGGGGCCTGACTTCAAAGTTGGGTGATCTAGTGGCAGACTTCCTAACGCCTCGGCATCCACACAGGCACCAGACCAAGGGTTGATTCTGTGTTGATCTTCATGGGTTCACTGTTTGCATTTGTTATTGGACACCATGTTGATGCTTCAGCTTGTTATGTTGCTGAAATGAACCGTGACATTTTCTGAAGATGCTGCTGTTTGTCCTCGTTGTAATACTAGGCGAAAAGAGCTATGAAACCGCTGTACAGGGATGTGCTCTGTATCCAGTTCAGAGAATGTTTACTACACCTAATAGATTGGGTGTTCAACTACTGTACTGCGTTAAATATAGATACAATAAAACTCATTTTATGTATATTGTATTTATATACTATATAAAAACACATTATATATATACATGTAGGTAGAAGTGTGTTCGTTTCATTGTATTTGCTCTCATGTTTCATAATTTGTATTGTGTGCATGTGTGTGTTTGCGGACTCAGTATGAACATTTGTTTTGTTAAATACTTATTAACTAGAGACTTCATATGTGATGAAGGGATGCTGCTTGTGGAGAAGAACTGGTTGCATTTATTAAAAAAATGGATATTATAAATTTCATATTGTGTGTTACAGTTCTTGAATACATTAATGTGTTGTTATTGTTGTTGTTCTTGAGGAATTTGAATTTATCGTCTATTTGTTGCAGATGTGTTGACTGTGCGGGCTAATACATTAGTATGTTTGTGTTTCTGACCATAATAGGTTTGTCATTGTCAGTATAATGACGTATTTGTTATAGTGGCTATCAATATACGACTTCATTCAGGTTATGAAGGACCTGCGGCAACTTCGCGCAAATATTTATGTGCAGTAATGTGAATAAATGTGTTAAAATATATCTTTTATATAGATATATAACTTAGCCTAATACTGGCGCCTAATTTGAACTTCCAGTATGTTTACTTAACCTAAACTGTCGAGTTACTTAAGAGTCTCGACACATTCCCACCACCAATATATACATTATCTACAATAATCCCGCAGCTAAAAGTGCCCGAGAATGTCCGTGTATATCTAACATAATATTATATAAGATGACAAAGAATGAACATAGTACGAAATATATATTGACCCCTTCTGGACCAGCAACGTCTTTTTAATTTTATTCGTTATATCTATACAATTTTGGTGCAGTTTGAGAAGGATCTGTGGTAGTAAAAAGGGTCAAGCGAGATAGTTCGAAGCCTGTTAATTGCTGGAAGCCCTTTTTAAACTGAATTAAATCGTCTAATAGTAGCCAGAACAAAGTTAAAGGGACGTCGCCTGTACAAAAGGGTTAATACAAATATCATGCTAGAATTTAACCTAGCAATCTATGGACTCAAGGTTATTAACCCCACGTAAACATTTCACGTCTAGCGTAAAACAGTTGTAACACTAAGATTTTTCAGCTTCCAACAAAAAAATAGAACACAAGTCAGGGCCTGTAGCAGATAAGACGTTGGGTGTAACAAGTTAAGAGCTCATAAGGTCAGTGTGTGTGTGTGAGAGAGAGAGAGGGAGAGATTGTGGGCGTATGACATAAACCGTAAATGAGTGTCTGTGTCCGTTCGTATGTGCTTATTGGTATATAACAATAGCGTATGTGTAAGTGCGTGTGATGGCTGAGAGAGAGAGAGAGAGAAAGAGAGAGAAAGAGAGAAATAAAGAGAAAGAGAGAGAGAGAGATGATGTGGGTGGGAAGTGGTGTGATACTGTCTAATAACCCTGGGTGGCTGAGAGGGCGATGATATGGTGTCAAGGGAAGTATAATTAATATCCTCGAGAGAGTTTGTGTGGGGGGGGGGTGTCATATTTTTATATTTGTATTGCGATAATGTTTTAGCCGTTTTCATTGTACTATGATGCCTACTGTATATGTTAAACTATATTTATTAAGTTTAAAAAGAGCCTGTTAAGTCTAGTTTAGCCAACAAGAACAAACCTGACGCCGTTGTATTGTACTTGTGAAGAGAATAGGGGTTTGTTGTCGCAAATTGTCTATACAGTATAATATGTCTATGCATTTTTATGTTTTATTAGTTATATTTTATGTATTATTTGTTATTGTGCTTTTGTTTTTTGGCCAGCATTATAGTGCCTTTCTTAATTATGTTTCTGGCTATCATGATACGGTATTATTCACTTCATGAATATAGTATTGTTGTAAAATATATTGACCCCTGGGGTAAGAGGACCTTCACGTTTAGTGGAGGAAAGCATATGCCCCTACAGCATGTCATACAAGGCGACTAGAAGAAGGGATGGCGTAAATATGGACATACGCACTAACATTTAACATTTATGTTACATCCCTCCCCAAACATCCCCTACAGTACCAAATTAATACAGACCACACTTACAACACATCACAAACACCCCACACACCCCACACATCATCCTGGGTGGTGACTTCAACGCCAAGACGTCGGCCTGGTTTGTCGACAACCCCGACACAGACAGAGGGCTGGTACTACAAAACCAAACTGATAACCTCATCATCCTTAACAACTCAACATACCCATATTCCTCACCAAGCCCTCTATAACCCATCATCTCCAGACATCACCTTTTGCTCCCCAGAACTCGCCCCCACAACATCCTGGAGGGTGGTCAGAACCTTAGGCTCTGACCACCTCCCGATCATTATCACCACCAAAACCAGACTCACCCCAGCTAGCCACAAACACACATACACCAATTATAAAAGAGCTAACTGGGAAGCATTCACAAATGAGACAGAACAACACTTCACAACTCTAAACAGTACACCCATCACTAACATCAACAATGCTGTACACATACTCAATAAAACTATCCAAAACGCTGACAAGAAACACATTCCAAGAGGTAACAGAAAAAGACACAACCCCAACTTCACACCAGAAATTCAAAACCTCATCAGACAACGCGACATACTGAAACACTCCCCAGCACCCCACACACAAGACATCACACAACAAATTCAAGCACTCAACACCCAAACTAACAACAAAATACAAGAACAACAAAAACTAAATTGGAATAACTTCCTACAAACACTTGATCACAAACCCCAAAAAACTCTACAAAACACTAAACAGCATCACACTTTCCAACAGCAACACAACACAATCACATGCTGCAATCACAACAACAGACTCTACTCCTTCATGTAAATAACAAGCAAACACTCTCATCAATCACTTCTCACATGTCAGCCACCTAAAACCTCACAAAGACGACCGACGTGTCATCCGACGTAAGAGACAATTCCCCACAGACCCTGACTATACACCCTTCACCAATCACCAGACAAAGCATATCATCAACAATCTCAAGCACTCACCCGCCTGTGGCCTAGACAACATAAGCAACATACACCTCAGACACCTGGGACCACAAGGCATACAAGCACTCACTAACATATCAAACTACAGCTATTCACACAACACAGTACCAGACATTTGGAAGTATGATATCATCATCACATTCTCCAAACCCAACAAAGACCCCACGCTACCCTCCTCCCACCGCCCCATCACACTCCTTTGCTCCCCCTCCAAAGTCATGGAACGCCTAGTATTACAACTAATTACACCTGACCTACCCCTAGCTCCAACACAACATGGCTTTAGGCCACTGCACTCCACAAACACTCTTCTCACAGACCTTACACAAAGAGCTTTCGACGGCATCAACTCAGCTAGACCACCACACAGATCACTATTAGCCACACTCGACATTAGTAAAGCCTTCGATGCCATCCCCCGCCACAACCTAACAAACAAAATCTACAACACAAACATGCACAACAACACAAAAAGGTGGCTGGCCAACTTCCTAGCAGGCAGATGTGCACACGTATCTTTTGCCGGTCAGTCATCTAAAATCAGAAACTTTCCAAACGGAGTCACACAAGGATCCGTCCTATCGCCCGCACTCTTCAATCTGTACATGCACGATATAACTACACCCAATACGCCCCAAATAAACTTAGCCTCCAATGCAGATGACATAACACTCACATGCACACACCATGACCCAAAAAGAGCAACAGATCTCCTTCAACCCTATCTCAACACACTACATGGCTGGTGCACTACAAACAGACTTAATCTAGCCCCAGCCAAATCCACCGCAACCCTGCTCACAAGTTGGACAGGAGAACACGAATACATCCCTCAACTCACCATAAACAACACATCCCTAACACATACACACACACCCAAAATCCTAGGAGTAACATATGATACTCATGTGACATCCAAACACCACACCACAAACATTAAAAAGAAACTGACACCCAGACTTAACGCCCTCAGGTCACTTGCTCACACAAAATTTGGACACAACAAAGAAACTACCACCACAGTATATAAACAATACATAAGATCAGTGAGGGAATACGCAAGCCCAGCCTGGGCTTCTAACCTAGCTGAAACACATCATAAGACCTTACAGACTATTCAAAACAAAGCCCTGAAGATCATTACAGGCTGCACAGCTACTACACCCACAGATCACCTACATCAAGAAACCAAAATCCTCAAAGTCAAAGACCATCTGGACATGAGAGGCACTCAATTCCTGGCAGCAACCTCCACGAACCAAGACCACCCACTAAACTACATGGCAACACACCCACAGACACCAAGAAATATCAAAACAACACCCAGCACACGGTATCACACACAATTATTGTCCTCTCTCCCTCCCTGCCCACCCCGAACCAACTTCCAGAAGCACATCCATACTCATATCTCTCACCGATCCATCCACTCACTCTCAGACAACACGCAGCTGCATGCACGACCTCCCGAAATCCATCCTTCCGAATCCTCCCTTCCTCGCGAGGACAGAGTCCACCTGGCCAGGCTGATATGCGGACACCATCCAGCTCTCCTGAGCTATCAGAAGAGACTGGATGACTCCGTTGTCGACTCCTGCCCGGGATGTAACACAGCACCCCATACCATTAAACACATCATAGAAGACTGCATTTCACACAACCACTTACGCCAACAACACAATCTACACTCAATGAGAGCTCTGTGGGAAAGCCCGATCGTGGCCATGGCCTTCCTCAGGGACTCGAGGCTGTTCGGCCAGGCAGCTTAGGGAACAACAACAACAACAACATTTATGTTTAATTCTAATTACATGTGTGTATGCATTTATGTTGCATTAACCACTTCTGTACCGGCGACGTCTTTTTAATCTATCTATATTTAAACGATTTTGTGCAGTTTAAAAGGGATCTTGGGTAGTTATAATGGTTAAGTGAGATAGTTCGAAGCCTGTTAATTGCTGGAGGCCCGTTTAAAACTGAATAACATCTTCTAATAGTAGCCAGATAAAATTTAAAAGGACGGCACCGGTAAAGAAGGCGTTAATGTTTCGATGAAGTGAAGAGAAACAAAATAAAGAGTGATTGATGTGTTGAACGATATGGTAATGGGATCTGAGGTACTGTATATTGGGGGACAATATAGAGAACATTAAGGGGGTCACCGGCTTTGGGGGACAATATAGAGAACATTAAGGGGGGTCACCGGCTTTGGGGGACAATATAGAGAACATTAAGGGGGGTCACCGGCTTTGGGGGACAATATAGAGAACATTAAGGGGGGTCACCGGCTTTGGGGGACAATATAGAGAACATTAAGGGGGTCACCGGCTTTGGGGGACAATATAGAGAACATTAAGGGGGTCACCGGCTTTGGGGGACAATATAGAGAACATTAAGGGGTCACCGGCTTTGGGGGACAATATAGAGAACATTAAGGGGGGTCACCGGCTTTGGGGGACAATATAGAGAACATTATGGGGGGTCACCGGCTTTGGGGGACAATATAGAGAATATTAAGGGGGTCACCGGCTTTGGGGGACAATATAGAGAACATTAAGGGGGGTCACCGGCTTTGGGGGACAATATAGAGAACATTAAGGGGGGTCACCGGCTTTGGGGGACAATATAGAGAACATTAAGGGGGTCACCGGCTTTGGGGGACAATATAGAGAACATTAAGGGGGGTCACCGGCTTTTTTTATCTTTCTCTCCTTTTCTCCATTTCCCTGGCTTGTATCCATTCGACCCCATTCAGCCAACTGTTTTAAGACGTTTATCCCCATCTAGGGGTCGATTTCTTCCTGGCGAGCGATAGCGGGCCAGCTTTGTATGGGGAAATCCGGCTTTGCCGGAGAAATTTTTCTATCGAAACATTTACAAATTTAGCTCCCTGTCAAAACAAATATTTATATATATGCTGGCTCGCTACCGCTTGCCAGGAAAATATGACACCTGGATGGGGGTAATCGTCTTAAAACAGTAGGCTGAATGGGGCCGAATGGATACAAGCCAAAGAGAGAGGGAGAGAAAGATAAGAAACAGCGAGGTGGGTTGGTATTTCTTGGTATCTAGCCTATTTTTTCATTTATTTATTTATTTTTCTAGTATCTATTGCTTCCTCCCAAGACCTCCATCAAGCTTTAAGAAATATCCCAAGACTCACTTCGAGATAGATTTGTACATTTTTCGGTAGAAAATTGTCCCGGCCGATTCCTCATAAATTACAAACTCGCTATAGCTCGCAAGGAAAAAAACAAATGCCTATATGGCACACAGAGCCTTAAAATCGCCAAGATAATGGAGTTAAACATGAGGGAGAAGGGGTCCAGAAAAAAGTAACCTTCCCTTTATCGTATTACACCTACTTGTCGTTGGTAGCCTTGTAGTTTATTTACTCAGTCGTACCAGCGCCACTAATGGGGCTAAACGTGAAGAAGAAGGGTGGACCCGAAAAATGACTCATCTCCCCATAAATCAGGATCCAATAACTTTAATCAAATACCCATACATTGCCATGATGTTATATAGATATTAATGTATTGATTATCAAACTATTCTCTACCATGTTCTATTATGGGGAGGTTAGTATATTACATTTGTATACAGTATGTATATATTTGCCCCCCCCCACCTCCCCACCTCCCCACCCCTCTCCATCATGGCTAACACCATTAGTTTTGAAATTTTAAGACGTTCGCCCCATTAAATTGACCTTTCGCCCCATACCATTGCCAATATTAAAACCTTTTGTGCCATTTAGGTGCATCTTCCTGCCGAGCGAAAGCGAGTCGGCAACTTAGCAGGAACGGCCGTGACATTATTCAACCGAAGACATTAACAAACTTATCTCGAAGGAGGTGTCTTGTGTGTGTGTGTGTGTGTGTGTGTGTGTGTGTGTGTGTGTGTGTGTGTGTGTGTGTGTGTGTGTGTGTGTGTGTGTGTGTGTGTGTGTGTGTGTGTGTGTGTGTGTGTGGTGTGTGTGTGTGTGTGTGTGTGTGTGTGTGTGTGTGTGTGTGTGTGTGTGTGTGTGTGTGTGTGTGTGTGTGTGTGTGTGTGTGTGTGTGTGTGTGTGTGTGTGTGTGTGTGTGTGTGTGTGTGTGTGTGTGTGTGTGTGTGTGTGTGTGGTGTGTGTGTGTGTGTGTGTGTGTGTGTGTGTGTGTGTGTGTGTGTGTGTGTGTGTGTGTGTGTGTGTGTGTTTTTTTTTTTTTTTTTTTTCAAGCTTGATAGAAATTAAGGGACCAAACTGAAATAATATAAGACACTTTTGTACATTGAAAAGAATGTACAGTATGTTAATGTGTATTGCTATATCGCTTTGGTGTTTAACTATTCGGTATCCATTAAATACACAATTGAGCTTATAGGTAAAGGGATAGTAAAGGACACATACCATTTTATTTTCATTTGTGCCATAGAAAACATTGTACACACCTACATGAACTATTGAACACCTTACATGTATATCCTTACACAGACCTGACGAGTATCCATTATGTAAAATAGGAAATACGAAGGAATGGAGGAGAATAATAATGGTAATATTAATAATAGTAATAATAATAATAATGATATTAATATTATCATTATTATTTATAATAATTATACAAAATAATTATGATATGAGCATGTGTAGATTATATCTATAAATATACAAAAGTAAAACAAAAACAAGATAAACGTGCAGGGTATATGACACTTTAAAAAAAGTAATGGATAAGTTAATGATACAGTTTATAGTAAAGATACAAACTAGAAACAGAAAATGCGGGAAATGTTTGAATGGCATACTGAACATAATGGGGAAAGAAAGTGATTTAAAGATAAAAGATAAACAATCTTTGAGTTAATATACTGACTGCAATGAAACATTAAACACAGAACAATAGGCATATTATAGAGAAAGGGGCAGATAACTGGAACTTATTATTTATATAGAAATAAACCGCTTTAGAAAAGGAGACATATTTTGAGCGAGAAAGAAACGAGTGAAGAAAATAGAACATTGGAAAGGAGACTTCAAGTTTGAGAGAGGAGTGGTGCGAGGGAGAGGGTGGGGGCGAGCTTATCTTGTGCAACGCAGCTCTGATCATTTGCACTTGTTAAAACACCGATTCCCATCTGGTTAGCTCTCCACGTACATACAATACTAGGCCGACGTTTACTGTTATTGATTTGTTACATTAATAGATGTGCCGTATTTGATTAATTGTGATATATTAATTTATGCCAGGATAGGTTAAACTAGGCAATGTTAACTAATCTAATTTATTAACTTCACTCTTCACACCAAATACCCCCCAATGAAATTAATGAAAGTATGTGATCCTATCGGGATTCGAACCTAGATCACCACATACAGATCTTAAACATTCTAACCATTACACCATCAAGATATTTATAAGTACAGCAAATGATCATGATTGATATACATTTATATAATACAGGATATTAATCTAATCATGTACTGTACCCAACTGCACTATGAATAGCCTAATGCTTAAGCGAAAGGAAAACAACAGAATGAAAGTGTCGCCCTGTGTATCGTAGGACTGGTTAGAGTTGGGTTGTATAAGATAGACTCGCGATCGGTGGAGTGGGGATTGAAGGCCAAGTCCGAAGGGTGACAGTTGTGCAGAAACGATGAAAGGCAGAGAAGTAGCGGCGTCTGGGGAGCGAGGGAAGTAGTTTGGAGAGGGGATGAGATTGAAGCTCAGGGGAACGGAACACGCGGATGCCATCGTCTCTAGCCCACTTGTAAGATATTTTTCTTTATGCAGTTATAACAATCCATATTGGTTTTTGGATAGAACTGCTCTTCAATAAATAGTGTATATAGTTTTGTAGTTGATTTATAGAATATTGTTTTCATAAATTGGTGTTCAGAGATATACTTCCTTAATTGGAAATAGGGTGAAGTCCACTAATATTTATATGTGGGCTAGATACCTTGTCGGCCGGGGGACTCCCAAGATGACTACAAATTGTCCTTTGTTGTTGTCCTGGTGCCTGATCTCGAGAAAAGGTTACCAGACAACTCAATAAAAAATATGTCAACTAAAAGATCACACTGGTAGAGTATAAGTTAGTTTTTGTTTTTATTAAGACTTTTTGTTGGCACCGGATTAGCTGGTCTTAGTTGAGCTGGCACTGGTTGAGATACATTGGCTGAAACTGTCTGGTGGTAAAGTTGGCAAGGATACCCAAGGAAAGGGTCCTTCGTCTCGCTGGTTGGAACAGGGTGTAATGATCACACCAATGATTATCTAGCTAATTGGTCATACTATATAGTATTTAAAACGTGTAACCAACTTTACAAAGCCATTCATATTTTCCAAATTAACCCTTTCAGTACCAGGGACGTCCCTTCTATCATAGTCTTGCAACCATTAGACGATTTTACTCAGCTTAGAAAGGACCTCTAGCAATTATAAGTCTTCAAACTATCTTAACCATCCTTTTTAGCTACCACAGATCCTTTCTAAGCTACATAATATCGTCTAAATATAGCTAGAATACAATATCACACGTTGCTGGTATTGAAAGGGTTAAAAATGTGTGCGTAATGGTCTTACTAATGAATGATTGACATTTCTATAACAAATTAGCTTTGCCTGTTGTGTAGAGATTGCTTAGTATAGATTCGTCTTGATAGCTAACCCATATTAGATACTTAAATGTGGACCTTTTTGAAAGGCAGAGTGGAAGTTAGAATATTATTATATTTGAAGTAATTACTTGAGAATTACTTAAGCCTGAGAAAAACATATATATCTAGAGATTATAATAATAACAATATTATCAATAATAATAATAATAATAATAACCATTTTAATAATATAATCAAATATTCATATAATTGAAAATATCAAACATGTTTATATTCGTTTAAAAACAATATTATACAGTGTAGTTAACACGTACCCAAGTAGCTTGTAGTACTGTAAAAAGCAATAACTATTCATAACTGCACCCCTTCAATTAGATATCAAATGCTTTAACCTTTTTTGGTGGATATAAATATTGTTGATTGCCATGCTACACGAATATGCCTCGGTAAGAATGCACGAAGGAAATGGATAAAAATAGCGACGACATATTAGACAAGCATGTTTTATGATCCTCCATACATAATAATATTATTTTAAAGGGTTGATAGAAATAAATAATATAAATACTACTACTACTAATAATAATAATAATAATATTAATGATAATAATACTAATAATGAAAATATTAATAAATATCGATGATAATGATGATACAGAAATAGTAGCAGTATTACATTATACAACTGGAATTTTAGCTGATGTAATATTATACCACACTACTGCTTTAACTAAATATTTATTTAAGTAGAGTTAGATTTCAAATACGTGTAAAATATAGATGTGTGTGTGTGTGTGTGTGTGTGTGTGTGTGTGTGTTTGATTGTACTAGTGCGTTTTTAGTGTGTGCGCGTGTGTCTGAGAGTTATGTGCTTTAACTTGCATTTCAAAAGTAAAAAAAAAAAAAAAAAAAAAAAAACGTTAAACATACATCCTCTTAAATTGACAGATATCGAAGATGAAATTATTTGTATGACTTTCATATTATGTGTAATGCAATTGTGAAGATAGTGAATGGAATATATTGTATGAATCAGTTGTTTGATGTTATAATAATGCAAATAACCTACTGGTGATCAAACTTTTTTCGCAATACTTTCATCCTAGCCAACATTCAAATGTTCTTGTAGTATCAGTACACAATTTCAACACCACATGTGGTATATATTTCCTTGCATGTACAGTATAATATAACTTTATATTTATTCTAATTCCGATGAGATCTATTAAACGTCTCCGGCGAAGCCAGATTTCACCATACAATGCTGGCTCGCTATCGCTCGCCAGGAAGAAATCGACACCTGTATAGGGATAAACGACTTAAAACAGTAGGCTGAATGGGGCCGAATGGATACAAGCCAAAAAGAAAAGGAGAGAAAGAGAAAAAAGCGAGGTGGGCTCCCTTTAATCAACTTGCTAACAAACAGAAGATACACTCCTATTAACACTATATTTACAATGTCCTCCCCTGACCATTTTCTTCGACACATATGAAATCAAAACATCAAGAAGTTATTATGCTATAATTAAGGGGAGATGGATAGTTTTTCTGGTCCCCTTCTCCCTCATGTTTAGTCTCATTAGTTTTCAGATTATATGACGTTCGGCTCATTAGTTTGGCGATTGTATGACCTTTCACCCCATTTCTTTGTGAATACTAAGACTTTTCGTGTCATTTAGGTGTCGATTTTTTCCTGGCGAGCGATAGCGAGCATGTATTTTAAGAGAAACCAGCCTTCAGCCGATACATTTTTCTATCGAAAAATGTACAAATATATCTTGAAAGAGAGTCTTGTGGGTGTTTTGTTTAAGCTTGATGGAGGTCTAGTGAACAAACTAAAAACTTCCCCTTAATCCCTTCTGTACCGGCGACGTCCTTTCAAATTTAATCTGGCTACTATTAGACGATTGTATTCAGTTTCAAAAGGGCCTCCAGCATTTAAAAGGTTTCGAACTATCTCATTTAACCCTTTTTACTCTCACATATCCTTCTTTAACTGCACACAATCATCTAAATGTAGCAGGAATATAATGAAAAAGGCGTCGCCGATACAGTACGGGCTAAGCCTCTAAGTCATAGAGAGAAACCCAACTTTCTACAACCCTCCAGATAAATATTTTGAAAGCGCAAGTCTGATTATTCTTGGCCCTGAATCTAAGGACCTCCAGCCAGCCAAGTCCAAGCGTTTGAGGGTTGGCAGGAAGAGCCATGTTTGTAAGCCTCTTATTGGCATAGGCCCCTCTCGTCCTTTCGGAGGCTGGGGAGGTGATGGGGCTGCAAGGGAGGATATTGGTGAAAGAGAGATAACATAGGTCTGATAAATAACGAAGTAAAGGAGTACGATAATATATTCTCAACTAAATGAAGCAATTATTACATGTACTCTCTCTCTCTCTCTCTCTCTCTCTCTCTCTCTCTCTCTCTCTCTCTCTCTCTCTCTCTCTATATATATATATATATATATATATATATATATATATATATATATATATATATAGAGAGAGAGAGAGAGACAGAGATAGAGAGAGGGAGGGGGGGGGGGTAAAATAAGAGCACTCAACCAACTTCCCCGGCATAGTATGAACATTCATTATAAAGTTTGAAGTGGTTGTTTGTGGCCAATCTTTGGACCCTTCAACTTCCCTAAGCGGCCCACCACTTGTCAGTCCCTCACAATGACTTGGAGATCCACACAGTTAGTTTATTATCCTTCAGCACAGGGTTTTCTTGTTGAGTTCTTGTTTTTGTTTCCTTAAATTGTATTCATCAATTCTGGTCTGGCAGCTTCGAGACAAACAGTTGTGTGAGAACTCGGCTACTTAAAGGGAGATTTCTATATTTGTTGAACAGTATGAGATAAACAGTATGAGAAAACAGAAACAAAAGGAGGGATAAGGATAATGATGATGGTGATGATGAAGATAATAGTAATGATGGCGACAATGATGATGATAATGATGATGATGATGATGATGATGACAATCATTATATTGATTATGGTAAATACAAATAATATAATTTCACTTATAGCCTTAAGTCTAAAACTAAGGATGAAGATGATAATATATAAGAGAATAATGATATAGTTGGTATTCAATAAACTAAGAATAACGGAGGTAGTTGTGTTGATAAGATATGAGATGATGTTGGTGATGCAATATATATTAAGATTTTGCTAAATAAGTAACACAAAACTAGAAGTAAATAAAAGAGACAGAATAAAGCATATACTGTACATATGATACAGCAAATACAGAAGATACATATGGATCGGTAATAGGGATAAACCTATTTGAACATTAGGAGCACCTCGAGAATATGATAAATAATATATATAAGAACAACATAAACACGAAACAGGAGTTAACACAAACAGATGAATACCCAGAACAACAATCCCAATCTGAATTAAACGGTATAAAGCTCGGAATAGTTCGGTATAGCAGACGTGTTAAGTTGGTTGGCTGGCTTGTAGAACCCCACACCTCGCAGGACCCAGCTTGAGCAACTTCATGCAGATTATACCTTAATAACATGCGAGGTCAGACACGTAGAGACGAATGGGATCAGAACTGGTATGCATTGCCACGGAATCAGCTATGTTCCTCTTGTATGATTAGATAAACACTGTATATTGAAATATGATTATAAGTCTTGTGAATGAGTGAGCAGTTTAACAAGTTTTTCAACAACAACAACACATTTTGCACTTGGGATGTGACAACAAGTTTTAGTCTATCTCTTGCTGCATGTTTTCAAATGTAGAGTGTTCACAGGAAGGAAATAGGTAATTCAATTACTGTATACTTCGTCGTACATAACTGACCATATTCCTGTTCGTTTGTGTGTGTGTGTGTGTTTCTGTGTAAATGTGTGTGTGTTTCAATGTATGTGTCATATTCATATGAATGATGTGTCTTTCGATGCTTACAATCTGGCATGTGGGTATATGTGTGTGTGTCAATTAATGAAAACAAATTTATTATATAATTATAGGTAGATATATTAATATATATTTGGTAGAAATAATGTGTGTGTGTGTGTGTGTGTGTGAGAGAGAGATAGAGAGAGAGTGTGAGAGTGAGAGAGAGAGTCCATATTGAGGCTATTTGTATTTATGAATGCATGAGTATGTGTGTACAATTGGACCTCTGGATGTGTGTAGCTGCATAATATATGTTAGTATTCATGTATGCTTCAAATGTCGCTTTGGACTACGAAAAACATTATTTGACATGGGTAGTTATGAATTGATGAATGATGGAAATAAATGTATATTGAAATTTAACCCCTTGAGTATCATGGCGCGTTCTGCCAGATTCTTTTTTCTGGTTATCATTAGACGGTTTTATATCGCATCAGAAGGATATGTAGCAGTTAAAAGGGTAAATTATGTCTCAATTAACCCTTTGACTTTCATATAACCAACACAATCTGAATAAATTCATATAATAATAACCAGAATAAATTGCCAAAGCGCGTCATAATTCTCAATGGGTAAAATGTGTGTTTTGGACCGTAATGTATATATATTCTTATGTATTTGCGTGTTAGTCATTCATTCACCTTTTTTACCACATGTATACAGCAACACTACAATAGTATAATAATTTTCTATTAAAAGAATATATATATATATATATATATATATATATATATATATATATATATTGAGAATATATCACAAATACACGTGAGCCACTAAATGTTTCTAGTCTCTCAGTGGGGATCGAACCACGGCAGTCTCCTGACTGAAATTGGTGTAATTGATTAAAGCGTCGGCTATCGTCCTGATGGTCGATGGTTTGATCCCCACTGAAAGACTAGAAACATATATATATATATATATATATATATATATATATATATATATATATATATATATATATATTAAAAATTCATTCATCCAACAATCTGTAATCAAGCAACATCATCGTTTTAATATTTGTATTATGGTGTCTGTTGGTATAGTTTGTTGGTGGAATGGAGGTTCCTTGATGTTCCTTTGCACTGTAGGAGTTCATATCCACTGCTCTACTGAACATGGAGAGTTCCATTCACTGCCTCATTCCTTCTGTGCACTGGTCGTGTCTGAGGAATTGGAATGTGTAAGTTCACCATAAATCTGTTTTTTCTATGAAGTGTTTCAGCCAATCTTCAGCACGAGTCACACGGGCACTTTTAACTGGGATTTCTCTCCGAATTACAGGCTCTAATAATAATCATGCACATTAATGTGTCCATTATTCAAACTCATGTTCCTTGTATACTTATATTTCAGTTATTCGTGATGAATTGCTAGAGTAAGAAGTAAGCTATGATTTTAACATTACATCTCGCAAAATTATGAAATATTATGTAGCGGAGTATCAAACAACTTTAGAATCCATTGGTAAAACCACTCGTGTGACGCCAATTGCATAGATATATACACATGTTTGTATTTATATTGACTACTCCAGCCGCTCTTATACACTGCTTTCGTGCCTGAAGGACTCCGACTCATAGTCCGGATGTTGCTCCAGGAGGGGGGAGAAGGAGTTGGGGGGCCCCAGGTGGTCGACCCCTGGCAGGAAGTGTGCGGGGGTGGTGTAGGCCGCACCTGAGACTGGGGGGTTGTTGGAGAAGTTGGGGGGTGGGATGAGAGTCTCGGGAGGAAAGGGGGGCGTGCCCATCACCTGAGGGAGAGATGGAAAGGGATTTTGCTTAGTCTCCAGAATTTTGTGTGCAGAGGCAAATTTGAGCAGAGCTTTTCAAAATTATGCTGCTGGTATGGAAAACTATCGTAAATATTTATATTCACTTGTCATTACAATACTATCATCAACATTAAAATTGCAAAAATGGTCTTAAGACTTAAACGAATTATATTAAACTAAAAATTGAAATACTGTAAGTACCTGGCAGGCATGATGTGTGTATGAGGCGATGGAGTTGGGTGGTGGTGGTGGAAGTGAGGACTGGTGGTGCAGGTGTTGGTGGTGCGGGTGGTGGTGGTGACGGTGAAGGTGGTGATGGTGTTGATAGTAAGGGTCCCACTCTGGCTGGTGGTGTGTGGCAGTGACCATAGTCCCTCCCACAGGAGCCACCACCATGGGCCCGGACCCCGCGTGAGTCACTACTGAAGGGGCCAGGGACGTCAGCTGGTGACAGGGGGCCACTACACCTACCACCTGGCAGTTGGGCATTCGTAGCTCCTCCAGTTGATAGTCACTCTCTTTAATAATAAGCAAGTTATGTTAGGGATAAGCCTATAGTGATGTCACCACAAATATAGTTATTAGAAGCATTGTTATATTGCTTGTGTCTATGGTAATGCTAAACAATTCTTCTAAGGTCAGTAGTCAGAAACCCTCTTTGGGTGTCCTGATGTTTTATGCATCGATTGTTCAATTAAAAGCACATAATACAGATTGATTGTTTGGTAATACACACAAGGAATATATTGTATTTTAGGAGAATGTGATATGATATTGCTACTATTACTATAGTATGTACTGAAACCATTAGGACATACAATTACTTTTATTATTGTCATAACGGAAATTAATATAGTTAGATACCTAAATTCTATGTATAAATTAGAAGATTAATTATCACTCGACATATAAATACCAACCTTCCTTGAGGGGAACGAGGTCAGGGTTGCGGTCCTCTGAGGCGGGCGAGGATCTACTGAAGGTGCTGATGGTCTCCTTGGGTGATGTGTCTTGAGACCATAGAACCGGGGGCGTATCCAGGGGTCTCAGGGTTGGGTCTTCTCCTGGGGCAGTGCTTTATGTCTAGACCTATGATCAGCACCAGCGTGATCACAATAGCTACAGAGGAAACCGCTACAATGGCGATTAAAGGAGAAACACCCAAGACCTCTTCCTCGGGTTCGCTGATGCCTGTGTCAAGAAAGATTTCGAATTTTTCTATAGTCTGTGTTTTTTTAAAGCTAGTGAGAAACGGACTTGTCCCAATCTTAAATACTCAGCTAGTATAACGTTTATATAGTCAAATATAGTGGTAAATGCGAACTCATATTTAGCGTATATTAAGACAAGTTACACGTGTTTGCTTCTTTTTTTTTTTTTTTTTTTTTTTTAATTAATAATACCGACCCGTTTGTGTTTTTAGTTTTAATTCAAGATGTTGAAAGATTGCCACCCACCCATTCGTTTCTCGGCCGTCTTAACCGTGAAGGTCTGGAGCTTGATGGGTGCGGAGGCTCCCATGGGGCTGTGAACGGCCACATGCAGGGAGTAGGCCGTCCCGGGGTCCAGTTCTGAGGCTACGAAGTGAGTTGTTGAGTTGGTCACCTTCGTCACTAGGTACAGGTCCTCCGAGTTCCGCACCTGGGTAGAGAAGGAGTTATTGAGCGTATCTGGGTTTTTATTTGTTTTATAGTAGGTGTGTTTGTTATGTAAATTATCGTTTGGCTATATTATACTTGTTATTGAGAGTATCTGGCTTTTATAGAGTAGGTGTGTTTGTGTATGTAAAGTATGGTTTGGCTGGACAGTACTTGTGTGTGAGGATACTGTTAATTAGTTGGGTTTTTCCCTTTAACTACTTCTGGAGCCTATAGGACATGTATACAATATATCAAAGCGTCTGTGTGTGTATAAGTATTGGGGGCGGGGGTATACATGGTGTTATGGTATTAAGAGAGAGAGAGATTGAGATTGAGATTAATATTTAGACTTAGATTTACCTCCATGGTGACGGTGCGAGGGAGGACGGTGGGAACTCTCTTGCAGCTCACGAACAGTGAGTGCGTCATCTGGTTCCTTATAACGAAACCCTCCAGCAAGTCCAGAGGTTCTGGCAAACGAAAAACAAAACAAAAACTAAAACATTGAAATAAACTTATCACATATTATAAAAGTTGATCATTTTAGGTGAATCATGCATTAATGGAACTAAAATCAGATTTTGTGACTATTCTTAAATAATAATATAGCCTGCTCTTATTTAGCTAAACAAGAAATCATGTTAATTCCTAGCAAACTCGACTATAAACAAAACATGATTTTTTGACATACATATAGAGACTCATTATATACGGTTTACCACTGTTCGCAAACATAAACATATTTATTATGCATGATTAACTCCAGTGCTAATGACAGGTTACATATATATATATATATATATATATATATATATATATATATATATATATATATATATATATATATATATTCACTAGCCTCGAATTGTATGTATTCATTCTAGTAATTGCAAGATATGAACGCAAAAGAAATTGTGGATTCTTGGGGGTCTCCTAAATGTTTAAATGAGGTCTAGGGAAGATACTATAATACTAAATAAATATATATATATATATATATACCGTACCGTATATACATAAATAAATTAATAGGAAATCTAATTATAAATACATAACAATTCAGTTAAATACAGATTTCCCCTTAATCTAACACAACATAACACAACCCGGCTTAACAGCATTGACAAAGCAATTTGAATGTGAGTGAATAGATTTGTAATAGAAAGGATAGCGAGCGTCATCATCAGCACCACCCCACTCCATTACCCAGCACACACAAAAAAAAAAAAAAAAAAAAACACACACACACACACACACATACACACACCAGCATACAGCACATATGGACTGATGACATTAACCGGACAATACCCGGTGTTTGGACTCGACATATCGTGATAATTGATGTGCCGTAACAAGTTTACATTGACTGACATGAATGTAATAGTTAGTGTGTTATCAGTAAAAGCCTGATTACCGGACGTGTGCAGCCATTGAGGGTAAACTGTGTCATTCACGCCTTTATTTAATAAATTGAATATCGGATGATGGCCAATGCAACACAGCCAGATGATCTCTATACTAAATACAGTAGAGTATATACTGTATTGCCATGTAGTATTTCATAAATCAATTTTTCCTTGGTATTAGTATTGTTTATGTATACATATAATATCAATTGAACCAGTAAAGAAACAAATATGAATATTGGAAAACAAAAATATATATATATGCAAATTAATGTTCGTGATTTCCTAATTAGGTGTATTGCTCCTTCTTAGTATTAAGAAATATAACAAGAATTTCTAAAACGAAAAGAATATGAAAGGTGTTAATTTGCACACTAAAAACTAGAATACAGTACTCGCATTTAGCATTGTTGATAATCCCACAGTTACTCAGGGGGCTAGGAATCATCCTCCCCTTGTAAAATTATCTTACTCAACGAAACAGAGGGCAAGGGAACGCGAAAGTGGTCTCGGACCCTGAGAATATGAACTTTAAATATTGTTCTGTTCGGGCTCTGTCTCGTTTATACTGTACATACATTCTTACATACTCCTAGTGTAGCCTCCACAATATGCATAATAGATAGATAGATAGACAGACAGATAGATAGATATGCATGACATTCTCAACAACCCACTAACCTCATGTATCCAGGTGATCTTATAACATTTGGTGTTGTTGTTGTTGTTCCCCAAGCTGCCTGGCCGAACAGCCCCAAGGCCCCAAGCAAGGCCAAGGCCACAACTGAACGCCCCCACAGAACCTGCCCTGCCGACCACAATAAAGCCTGGGTGACCGAAGCCACACCATGGCGGGGAGCTGAGGAGGGCGCGGAAATGCCCGGGAAACCGAAGCCCCACCCAGGGCCCTGTGCCCCTCAGCAATTATGAAGAGAAAGTTGAGGAGCAAAGGAAATATGTGACGCTTTGGCTTCCAATCTTGGTAGATTGGGAGGTTAATCCACGGAACAGACGCCGTCACTTGAGATCTAGAAAATATAAAAGTAAAAGGAACAGTCAGAATAAGCTATGGGTATGGCGGAGATCGCTCAGTTCTCACTCTGATAGACCAGCCCATCACCACATGACTAGAACCCAATCCTCTCAGCATCAGCTAGGAAAGGCCCTAGAAAGCCGCCTTTGGCGGGGGGATAGCTCCCTTATTTCAACCCCCGCCCAATATATTTGACAGAGAGAGAGAGAGAGAGAGAGAGAAAGAGAGATAGAGAGAGCGAGAGAGCATAATAAACACTCCACTCACCTCATGTATCCAGGTGATCTTATAAAATGTTGGGTTTGATTTGACGCGACACTCGAAGAAGACATCCGATCCCTCCTTCACCGACTTAGGGAGGATGCCCATACCCATCACTAGGTCAACTTTGCGCACGTCTGAGGGAGAGAAAGAAAGAGTGGTTAGATAAACATGAACACTTCTATAATGTTGTTATATATCTAAAGTATCTAACATACTTTCGAGACTGGGCATGGCTGATAGAGAGAAAGAGAGAGGGGGGGGGGGTAGAGAATCATGAACACCTGTATTATGTCATCATATATCTAAACTTCTAAAGTATCTACAAATAACAGTAAGATTCCACCTCTATGTCCTGTCAATTTTAGATAACAGCGGCGAGTCTGAGGTATATAATATATCTTCGTATAATATTTCCTCTATAATATTTCCTCCTATAATATCTCCCCTTCACGATACTTGACGGTGAAGTATGTTGACTATCACCCCGTATTAGGCGGAGAATATCATTAAAGCTTTTATGAAATATAACGCATCCTTTGAAGGTCGACGAGCGAGAGGGAGAGACTTGCCTTTTTTTTTTTTTTTTTTTTTCTATATATTCCAACATACTTCCTCTCGGGCATAGGCTGAGATGCCTTAACATTCACCGCTTTACAATGAACAGTGAAGCCCGTGAGGTCTTGTTCCAGTCTAGGGAGTGAGACATGTGAAGCACGTAGAGTACAACGAGCACCTGCCATCTTGCCTTCACATAAGGCACGGTGCTCACTCATGGCCCGAAACGACCCCATCTCTGAAGCCACCTCGTTCCCGTGCTTCACTGTCTCACCCCCTACACTCGGACTCTCACACTTACACACACACAACGCCACCTGTTGAGCAGATAACTCACCATATAGCCTGCCATATTTCATATGTTCAGCTCGCAGAGGACAGGTATAGGATTAAGGGAAGTTTTTTAGTCTTTTTGGATTTTTCCTTTTCATTATTTTATTATTTTCCTATATATGTTTTATTTGTTTATTATAATTTTATGTTACTCCATAGACCTCCATCGGGTCTGCAGCCTCGGGAACGACTACTACATAATTATATATCCACTCACAATGATTGTAATTGCTGGGACATACAAGTGATTCAAATTTATGACCTCACGCTTGATACCATGATCACCAATGATATGCGTTCCCAGAAGAAGTAGCCTCTCTTACTTAGCTTGATCGGTATCTATATTTATCTATTGTATCTATTGTAGAGTTCTCCACGCTGAAATAGTCCATTCATTATACGTAGGCCAGAAATCGCGGCCCCTAACCTCTGTAACTCCAAATCGGGTAGAGCAAATGGGCTGTACATTTTCACACACATTCTCTGACTAATAATTCCTAAATGGTAGAAATATGAACTCAATTATTGTAGTCGTTTTTGAGTTGCGAGAGGTTTTGGGTCACGCTTTCTGGCCTAGATATTGAACAAACTATAGTAACCCGATGAGCGCGTCGCCCTTCGGTGTGTGTATTGAGTATGGGGGTGCATGTGGAATATTATTAGCTTCCTAGAGACTATTCCTAATCTCAAAAACTAAAAAGTCTGCAAGGAAAAGGGAAAAAGCCGCCAGCATGTTGAAAGTGTTAACCCTTTCAAGATCCGATACACATTTTCTTTCTGTTTCTGGCTATTATTAGACGATTTGATTCAGATTACGAAGGGTCTGTGAGAAGCAAAAGGGTAAAGACTGTCTCGATTAACCCTCTAACATCCACATACCCTTCTTAATCTAACTAAAGTCGTCTAATGATAGCCAACATAATAATCCTGAAGGTGTTAAGGGGGATGTAGTTGTTTGTTATCCCTCATGTTTAGTTCCATTAGCTTTGAGATTTTAATACGTTACGTTCGTTCCATTAGTTTGGTGATTTTAAAACCTTTCGCCCCATTGTCTAGTCAATATAAAGACCTTTTGTGCCATTTAAGTGTCGATTATTTTCCTGATGAGCGAGAGCGAGCCTGTAATATACTAGTGACGGGTCATTTTTCTATCGAAAAATTTACAAATTTATCTTGAAGGGAGGTTTTGGGGGTGTTTTTATAAGCTTGATGGAGGTCTAGGAAAGAAACTAAAAACAAAAAAAGTGATCAAGATAAATAAATAGGCAAATAAATACGCCTATCCCCCCATAACACTGTAATGGATGAGGCAAAGTATTGGGCAGAGGCGGCCCCTTTCTTGATAACATAATGAAGACGTGCCATCACCACCAATACCCATAACTCAACAAGGACCAGGGGGTAAGGGCTAGCAGTCTCTCACACACACATACAGTACACTCATACTCTCTCTCTCTCTCTCTCTCTCTCTCTCTCTCTCTCTCTCTCTCTCTCTCTCTCTCTCTCTCTCTCTCTCTCTCTCTCTCTCTCTCTCTCTCTCTCTCTCTTATAGCATTGTGCCGTCATAGACAAACTTTTATATATTAGATAGCACAGTATTTTCCCGTTTTCGAACGATACATATTTACATTGATCGTATACTTATGTTTATATTCTAATATTCCCAGCCCTTGTATTTACATGGTCCTATTGTCATTTCAGGTATGTAGTACTTCAAGGCTGCAGCGTCTAGGTAAAGTGTGATTCCTGTTGTTATTATCTCGTATAAGAAGATTCTGTTCTATCTGGAACAAACTGCCATCAAAATATATATATATATAGTTCTTCAATTATGTATTTGAGGACACAAATATATAGGACTACCTAGTATTGTCATTGAAGTATAGTATTGTTCAAACTTTTAAAATTCTTCTAGATAAATATCTCGCTCTTAACCCCCGATTAACTGCGTTTACAAACAAATAGCCTTTCTTGTATTGACATAGGGTCGGTAATTTAGCTACAGGCAGCCTCGTACGGATCAATATATATGTTGTTGCTAGTTTTCCTTTGTACTTTGTACTCCTTTGTACTCTCTCCCTCTTCGACCATAAACACGTCCACATTTTTATTTTCTCTCTCTCTCGCTCGCTCTCTCTCTCTCTCTCTCTCTCTCTCTCTCTCTCTCTCTCTCTCTCTCTCTCTCTCTCTCTCTTTCTCTCTCTCTAACCACAAACATCTCCATATTTCCTTTATCTCTTACACACACACATACAGTTACCTTCACTAAGAGGTGGGTGTTGAAGCGGGTAACCAGAACATATGGAAGACAACAATGTTTTTCCTTATGGTTGCATCGTAGCGAGATGTATTATATTATATCATTGTTTTTCTTATAACAATATATAACTAATAAAGTATATAGCTTAATAAACAGGTCCATAATTTCATTAAGTAAACATAAAGGCGTAATGGAGAAACATTATCTTATCTACCTTTTCCATTTCACTTAATAACTATAATAGAGAAGTGGATATTCTTAACCATATGACCATATATTACAATAACTTTGAGATTTTCCCCATGCAATTTCATTATACACGTTTAAACTCGTACACTTCTTCCATTTTGATATCACATATTTTTCGCCAATACAAATGAGAGAAGAAAATGTAATATTGGAACGTTACCATGGCATTACCATGGCAACCCTTTCCTACAATTTTCCGCTCCACAGATTAGGACACAAACAAAGTCATTGGTCACAATCAGACACACTTATTTTCCACAACCTATCTATGGCTCACCAGGGAGCTGCATAAGGTTCGGTAATGCGATGTGAGAATGATCGTCTTTAAGAATAGTGTTTTATTTATCTTAGTCTACGGTTAAAATGTTACTTCTTTGTCACACTGGCCAAAACTAACTAAAACTATGTGGAAGTACTTGAAAACCCGTGAAAGCAAATACATGTTTAATCGCACACGCAACGCAAGCATACACGTTAGAGCTCGAACACACACACACACACACACACACACACCTACACTTACATATTCCCCTCTCTCCACCATAATAATAGTCACCTTCCCTACCATGCAAACATACACTGCACCTCGCTCATGGCTTACACACACACACACACACACACACACACACACACACACACACACACACACACACACACACACACACACACACACACACACACACACAGACACCCTTACCGACACACACACACAGACACCCTTACCGACACACACACACACACACCTACACTTACAAATTCCCCTCTCTCCACAATAAAAATAGTTACCTTCCTTACCATGCAAACGTACACTGCACCTCGCTCATGGCTTACACAAACGCACGTGCGCACACACATAATATAAACACATACACCATGCACATTGCACACTTTCTTGATCCAACACTCTATCTCCCTTTCACAATCATATGTAAGAGTCACTCATAATAATTCGTGGACTTTACCTATTTATAATTTCGGAAGTATAGGCCTATCTCTGAAAACGAAATTATGACTATACTAGCAGGGGTACCCGGCGTTGCCCGGGTAATCACCATGATCACTATCACTACTACCACCACTACTACTACCATAATCACCATCATCAATCACTACTACCACAATCATCACAATACTACTACTACCATAATCACCGGCCTCGACCTCCCTGTGCCTCATTAAACGGCGACCTCGATTTCGGCCACTAAATGACCTCCGATTTTGGATCTGACCTCATCCGTACCCCCATTTTGGGGGGCTGCGAACAACTTTCGTTCCATACACCTTTTCGATCGGAGGCCTCCTTCTGCCCCAAACGGCAATTGTTTTCATTTTCTTTTCAATTTCGGCCTCGAAACAACCTCCGATCGTGGCCTCGCCCCCTCTATGACCTGACCCAGGTCAATTGACACCCACATGCAAAGTTTCAGCTCCCCAGGTCCAAACTGCGGCCGCCTATTAAGAACACACACACACACACACAGACAATCGAAAATATTATATAGATAATTTTCTATATTTCATCTTCAAAAGTATATATATTTTGTTTTTAGAAAAGCAAGATATATAAACAAAATCAATACAGATAGTTATAATTGCATAAAGAAAAACGTAAGGGGGGTCTACGAATATTAATGACTATGACATCCGAGTGTACACCCACCCACAAAGCGTACACACACACACACACACACACACCTACCCTTTCTACCTCTCACACGCAGACATTCACTCCCTCCCGAAATCGCCAACGTCATACAATCAACAACGCCCACATATTCTCTCTCTCTCTCGCTCCCGCTCTCGCTCTCGCTCTCTCTCTCTCGCTCGCTCGCTCGCTCTCTTTCTTTTGGATAACACACATTCTTTTCCCCCCGTCACCTTAACAACGGCTCACCAGGGTACGATAATGCACAGTATCTTCCCCTCAATTCTTTTACAAGCTCGTCTCCGCCAGTTTATGCTTGTATTTACATGTTGTATTCCTCAGGTGTATTCTGTTATATGTATTTTGTAAGCCTCTGTTATATATGTATTGTTATGAATTACTGAACATTGCTGATTATTATTTACAATAGTTGGTGAATGCAAAGGCTCTTGTTTATCTTTTGTACACCACCTTGCGAATATTCATGATACTATTCGTCAACAGTAGTAGTGCTTACAGTACTCTAATAAGCTGTATCTCAACGTGAAATCCAGAGCAGTGGTCCCAATATAGCTACTTTACCGCTAAATCGATGGGTATCTAGCGGCAAGTTAATAATTTTAGCGACATAATTCCTAACGATATTTTATATATTTATAGATATTTTACAGCCATATTATAGAGATTTTGGCCTTAATCTAGCAATTTTGTTACATATATTTACTATCTAGCGACTATTGAGAATGGATCTAGCGGTACTTTATATTTTCCTTTGGTAACCCTGATCCAGAGTATAACCTTGGATACCAAATGCTCTTTATCATACGCATATATCATATATGGGGTTAATCGTTTTAATAAGGGTGTGTTTACTCTTCATAACATCCCAAAGAATTATTTTAACTATATTTAATTACATAGAAATTGCTGATTTTAATTAAGCTTCTGGTGCATTTTTCGCATAGTACATATAACAATTCCCTAATAATTCTAATAATTCCTCACAGGTTACTATGAAATACCAAATAGCAGTCAGAACCGGTAAAAATAAACCCCTTGTGATTCAATTATCCCTGCCTCCCACACGGGTCTGACGTCACACCTTTAAGGGGAGATGGCCGTATTTTTTTGCTTATTGTTCTATCTTTATATATTATTTTAGTTTCTTCCCTAGACCTCCACCAAGCTGTAATAAACACCCGCTAGATCCCGCTTCAAGATAAATTTGTACAATTTTCGGTAGAAAGATGTTTCGGCCGAAGGCCAGTTATATACTCTAAATATTACTGACTCGCTATCGCTCGGCAGAAAAAATCGACACCTAAATGCCACAAAAGGTCTTATTATTGACAAAGAAATAAGGCATACAATCATAAAAATCGCCAAATTAATGGGCCGAACGTCTTACAATCTAAAAACAAATGGGGTTAAACACGAAGGAAAAGGGGGGCCAGAAAATTCAGGCCATCCCCCTTTAACACATCACCTCACCGCACGCCAGTATGTGATATGTACCTGAGGTGAAGCAGGTTGTTCGTATGACGTCACTCAAATCCGTTACCAGAACTTTGTCTAAGCTAAGCTAATCAAAACTATCATTACCCATACTATACTTAAGTATTCATAACAAATCATTGTAAGAATATCACGCTACATATACTGTATGCATTTATATGTAAAATATACTGTTTATACAGTAGGTATATGCGTGTGTGCATAGCGTATGTATACGCATGTTCAATATAAGTATATGAGTAATGATATGATATTTTCGTATGCACAAACTGATTGAACTACGTTGCATAAAAAATAAAAAATAAATAAACTTACAACCCTCCGCCACAATGGTCCTTTCTGTTGAGGCTCTGATCACACGCTCACCAGGAATTATTAACTAACCCATGTTTGCACATTAATTCCCGAATGTGGTCAGTACGTTGAAAACATTAAAATAACTGACGATAGCATAATATATATATTTTTTTTTTTCTATGTGATTGAGGGAGGCAAAAGGCATAACTGCCTATAGCGAGTGCCTCCCCCATAGTTGAAAGAGTGACAGGGCCAAAATCAAGGGACGTTCGAGCCAAAATGCCTGGACACACGGAGTTTGAAGCAATTTAAGTCATAGGAAGAGGGAAAGACTGATTCTGGGAGAGAGTTCCAGAGCTCAGATGTTGAGTAGAAGAAAGTTTGAGAGTAACGTTTCACTCTTGGGTTGGAGAGTTGCACAGAGTAGGGGTGGGATTGAGTTGCAAGACGGGTACCACGTGCCCTACGTAAAGGAGGTGGTATGCACTGGGATAGCTCTGAGGAACACTGATTATTATAGTAGCGATAGAATAGCGAGAGATATATATATATATATATATATATATATATATATATATATATATAGAGAGAGAGAGAGAGAGAGAGAGAGAGTGAGAGTGTGAGAGTGAGTGTATGGAAGTGAGAGAGAGTGAAACCCAAACTTCTCATTCAGTTTAATTGACGCCTGGACTGCCACCGACTCGTTCATCACCCATACCACAGGCATTCACAGCTGCAACATTTCCCCTTACAACATTCATCATCACCACGCCCACTGCCACCATCACTACCATCATCACCACTCCCACACATCACCACCAACTCGATCATCATCCAATTCCAGTCATTCACATCTACAAAACTCATAACACTTTTCCTTTCAACTCCATCATCACCTTCATCAGTCTCACCATAACCACGTCCACCAGTGCCATCATCAACACGCCCACCACCACGATCATCATCAGCACCACCAACTCGTTCATCATCCAACAACACCAAAATTCACATCTGCAAGACTCCAACATTTCTTTCACCACCACCATCAGTTTCACCACTATCAGCACGCCCCCTGGTACTATTATCACCACCATCAGTTTCACCACTATCAGCACGCCCCCTGGTACTATCATCACCATCAGTTTCACCACTATCAGCACGCCCCCTGGTACTATCATCACCATCACCACCATCAGTTTCACCACTATCAGCACGCCCCCTGGTACTATCATCACCACAACCATCACCTCCATTAGTTTCACCATCACTACGCCCACCATCACCACCACACCCAACCTCACCATCAACGTCACCACCGTAATTCACTACACCCTTCTGGATTTTCACTGGGTTTACACTCTCACCGCCTCCATCTGGTTCACTATCTCCTCTTTATCTATCTATCTATCTATTGCCTGACGCCGTGATCCCCGAAGGGGTGGCCACGAACGAACCGCCCCCATGCACCTCTGTCCCCAGTCAGTCGACGCCCCTCCCCCCAACCAGCACCGCCTTCGTTCATGTAGTTCCTCACTCCATCCTTCCACCTCATATTCGGTCTACCTCTCCCCCTCTGTCCCTCCACCTCGCTCTCGTACACCCTCTTAGTCATTCTCTCGCTTTCCATACGTTCCATATGGCCGAACCATCTCAAGTTGTTCCTTTTCACACTTTCCAGCACATCTACCTCCACAACCACACCTCCTTCTTACTTCCTCATTAGTCTGTCTATCCCTCCATGTAACTCCGCACGCACTCCTTAAGTAATTCATTTCCACTGCTCTCACTCTTGGTCTGAGTCTCTCAACCAACGTCCATGCTTCGCTTCCGTAAGTCAGTGTCGGGATTACCACACTGTCATGCAAGGACTTCTTCACTTCCATACTGACCACCCTATTTCTTGTTACTGCTTTTAGCGTTCCTACAACCCTCTTCCCCTGTTGTACCCTCTCCCGCACCTCTTCATCCATAGTCCCATCTTTACTCAACACACTGCCCAGATACTTAAAAGAGTTGACGATCTCCATAGCCTGACCGTTCAGCTTCACCTCACACTCTGTGACTTCACCCTTTTCGAAGACCATAACCTTGCTCTTCCCCGTATTTACCTTCAAATTCCGTTTTTCGCACACTGTTCCAAACTCATTTACCAGACCCTGCAACTCCCATTCATTATCACTCATCAGAACTGTATCATCCGCAAACAGCAGTATAGGTAGCTTCCACTCAATTCCCTCCCTTTTCAGCGATACACCAACATCCACTGCTCTTGATAGTATTCTTTCATAACTCCATCCATATATACAGTAAACAACCACGGGGACATCACACACCCCTGTTTCAAACCAACATTCAGGTCAAAGAACTCGCTCTGCTCACTCTCCACACGTACTGCCGCCTTTGCACCCTCATACATGCTCTTCACTGCTTTCAGCAACTTGCCCTCTACTCCGTATATTCTAAGTACTTTCCACAAACCTTCTCTATCCACTCTGTCATAGGCCTTCTCCAAGTCCATAAAGGCAACATACACCTTTTGTTTCTTCTCCAGATACTTCTCCACAACACAATTCAGGGTAAAAATCTGATCTACACATCCTCTTCCCTTCCTAAAACCTCCCTGCTCGTCGCCTATCCATTTCTCCGTTCTCACTCTCACTCTCTCAATCACTACCCTACTGTATACCTTCCCTACTACGCTTAGAAGACATATTCCTCGGTGGTTACCACACACTCCTCTTTCCCCTTTGCCCTTATATAGGGGGACTATTATGCCAGTCTTCCAGTCATCGGGTGCACTCCCCTTCTCCCATGCTAGTTTGCACATTTTCCATACCCATTCTATCACTATCTCACCACCATACCTCAACATTTCCCCACACACTCCATCTGTTCCTGGTGCTTTCCCCAACTTTACTCTTTTCATGGCTTCCCACACTTCTGACCTCCTGATCCCCACCTCCTCCTCCACTACTTCTCTTCTTCTCCCTCCCATACCATATCCAGCTATGTTTGCTGGCTCTTCATTCCTTTCATTTAGCAACTCACTGAAGTACTCCCTCCATCTTTCGACTCTCTCTTGCTTCTCGGCTAGCATTATCCCATTCTTATCTTTCACACCCTTACTGTTTCCCTTGCTACCTTCCCTAACTTTCTTGACTTCTTTCCAGAACAGTTTCTTACTCTCCCTCCATTTTACACTCAGATTCCTTCCAAATTCCTCATCTACTCTTCTCTTACTTTCCTTCACTACTCTCTTCACCACCCTCTTACTCTCCACGTACCTCGCTCGTTTCTGTCTCTCGGAATCTTCATTCCCTCTACTACCCAACCACTCTCTATATGCTTTCTTCTTTTCTTCCACAGCTATTCTTACCTCTTCTGTCCACCATGCTGTACCTTTCACTCCCTCCCTCTTCTCCTCACTCCACACACCTCCTCACATGCTGCACAGATCTCATCCTTAAACACCTTGCTCATCTCCTCCACTTCCTCCATAACTTCCAGGTCGAACCCACCTAGTCGTCTTTCCACTGCTCTCCTGTACTCCTCCCTGACTTCCTCCTCCTGCAACCTCTCCACCCTCCTCACCATTCCACCCTCCTCTCGCCTCCCTCCCGCTCTCCTCACCCACTTCTTTTGTATCCTAACCTTAGCTACCACTACATAATGATCAGACAGACCCCCTCCAATACCCCTATACACCCTAGCATCCATCACAGATTTCTTCATTCGTTCATCCACACATACATAATCAATCAATGACTTTCGTTCCACCACTGTCTTATCCTTCATCGTCAACATCCGTTTCCATGTGTACCTGTGGATCATTCTGTGTCGGAAGAAGGTGTTGGCTATCCACAGCCTCCTCCCCACACATACGTCCACAAGTGCACTACCATTCCCATTCACCTCTGATGGTACCCCCCACCCTCCCACCACTCCCTCAACTTTCCTATCACCCACCTTACCATTCATATCCCCAATCAGAAATATTCTTTCGTTCTTGTCAAACTTCTCCAGGCACGCCTCCACATTCATCCAGAACTCCTCTTTCTTTCTTTCAAGTATATCCTCTGTCGGGGCATACACGCATACAATCACCCACGTTTGTATTCCTACTTTCATTCTCACCCACACAATCCTTGAACCCACAGACCCATACTCTCTTACACATTCCTTCCATTTGCTACTTACAAACAAACATGCACCTTCTCTCGCTGTTCCTTCACTCACTCCAGCACACACACCCATTCCACACTCCCACTCTCTCACATCTGAACCTTTCCATTTGGTCTCTGTCATTCCACATACATCCAGCCTGGCATTCACTAACACTTCCAGAACCTCTCTCTCTTTTGTGCCATCATTCATGCCACTAACATTCCACGTAGCCATTCTCAGAATGTCCGAAGGCATGTCCTTAGTCGGTCGTGGTTCGTCAACGTTGGTTCCGTCCGCATCCGAGGCTGTTCGTTCGTTTTTTTTTGCTTAGATATTTTTTCCGGGTGGGGGTCGCAAGCCCACCGACCCAACCTCTTTAGTCGCCTCTTACGACACGCAGAAGGCACGTGGGGCATATTCTATTCCCTAACCCCCAGGGGGATCCTCTTTATGATCCTCCCTATCACAACTATCAATTTTACATTATCGTTTGTCTCTTCCAACACCACCTCTTCAACGTACATCATAACCAATATCGCCATCTGTTTATCCACCGTCATCATCCCCATCACCACTATCTTCACTCCGCTTCCTCCACCATAAGTACATTACCAGTTATCCCATCCTCTTCCTACTCCACCACCATCATCCCCTCGACTTCCTCCACCACCATCACTACTCCCGTCTTCCTACTTCACTACTATCCCCTTGACTTCCTCCACCACTACCTTCACCGCTTTTTCCATCACAACTACTCCACCACTACCACTCCATCTCCTCCACCAATACTTTTCAACCCTGGCCATTTTTCAGCACATCTGGTCCCCCCCCCCCCCTCCCTCCCCCACTCCACAGCTCTCTGGCAGCACCGTAAAATATCAGCCAGGTATACTTTCCTTTCGCTCCTCCCTTACAATGACACCACTACTATCATTTGTGTTCCCACCTGGTTTCACTCGATGTAGCATTTTATCTCTCATTTTTTCCTTGACCCCTTGAAGAATGTTCGCGTTTTGACAGCTTATTCTGGCTATCATTAGCTAATTGTGTACAGCTTAGGGAGATCTGTGATAATGAAAAAGGTAAAGACTAATTCAATTAACCCTCTGCTTTCCACATATTCTTCCTATATATGTTTCATTGGATTTTGGAGGTAATCAAACTAAGCGTAGACGAATGGGTAAATCAAGATCTATAAATGTAAATAGACCTTGGCTTGTAACATAGGAAAACACAAACTCGCTGTAAGTTTATTTTGACAGAGGCAAGTTTTGTAATTGGTTATTTTAATAGTAACTCCTACAATATACAGTATATATTACATTTCATACGAACATATTATATCACTGATCCAAAAATATAAAACATATCCCTCTAATTTAATTGAGTGAGGCGAACCGGGTGGAAAAATAAAAAGAAGAAGAAGGAAGAGGTGGAGGAGGAGGAGACGTAAAACGAGTAAAAGAGAGATGGTGCGGATCCCTTTAACCCAGATCAGACCAATTGATGCTCTCTGATGGCTTCGGATCAAGGCAAGGGAAAATGTCGAAGCGCAATCTTCCTCTCCTCTTTATCGTCCATTCTTTTTAGTCAGTGGTCTAAATTGCTGGGAAAGGAGGAGAATCTTTTGCAATAATGCTCTTCCGGAACTTTTATCGTCAGGAATAGGGACTACGAACTACTTACAGTAGCATATTTGGCATTCCAACGTTCGCACCCGCAAGGACACACACACACACACACACACACACACACACAATGTAAACATACATTACATATGGTTTGTTCTACTGTTGATTACATTATATACATATATAATATTAATGATATATTTTTTAGTTACTGATCCTCTCCAAAATGAAATATATAATATCTTATCCACGATTATAGGGAGGCCCTATCCACAGGTTCAGTCGGTCTAATAAGTGATGTCTCGGCACCAAGTATATTTCGATCAATAATTGGTTTCAGCAATGTCTAAAACTTGACTTATTCGTTTCGAGTGAGATATACAAGCATGTTCCTATGCTTGCCCACCCTATTCAACATCTGACAGACATTAATACTGCACAGAGCGAGCCAAATGTAATGACAACTGAGACATGACTTAATAGCGCCACCGTACAGAGAGGCCTTAACTGTGATATATGGAGATCCTATCGTGGTACAGGGAGTTATTATTCTTATTCACAGGTACAGCTAGGCCTTATCTAGTAGTTAAAATTTATTAAAATAGGACTTCAGAGGCTATCAACCCTTCTGGATTACTTAGCCAGCACACTGTAAATCAAGAATAGCGTCAGGACTGCAGCCCCTTTTCGAGAACTCCAGTCCCTTGCCTTATCTATGACCTTATATATGGTACAGTTGGGGTCATTCGTTCTTATATATTTCGAAGTGTATCGGACTGAACTGAAAATATATCATTAACCTGTTACTTCTATTTCAGAGGTTCCTTTAAATTATCCAAGGCTTCACAATGTATCATAATTACTGAGCACGACTGTACATAAAGGTCTTGCCTACCGTACAAGGAGGTCCTATCTAAGGGTGGAGGTAAATGGAGGTTTTTAGTTTGTTCCCTAGACCTCGATCAAGCTTATAATTACACCCCCTTTCAAGATTAATTTGTAAATTTTTCGGTAGAAAAATTTCCCGGCCGAAGGCCGGTTCCTCTTAAATTACAGGCTCACTATCGCTCGCCGGGAAAATATCGACACCTATATGGCACAAAAGGTCTTAAAATTGACATAAATGGGGCGAAAGTTCTTAACATCGCCAAACTAATGGGACGAACGTCTTAAAATCTCGAAACAAATGGGCTAAACATTAGGCAGAAGGGGGTCCAAAAAAAAATACCCTCCTAAGTAAAAATCTGTCCTTAGATGTTCTCTCCGCGGGTACCGAGGGCACGGAGACGATAGGTACGGTATGGATGTGGGGATCAATACACAGTCATAGCGGGGGTTCGGGGAGAGAGAGAGATGTATAGAGTATTTGTGTGTGTGTGTGGCGTTGTGTATATGAGCCGTAGAGAGTGTGTGTGTGTGGTGGAGTGTATATGAGCCGTAGAGAGAGTGTTGGTGTGTGTGTGTGTGCTTGCGTGAGTGGCGGTGTGTATATGAGCCGTAGAGAGAGTGTTTGTGTGTGCTTGCGTGAGTGGCGGTGTGTATATGAGCCGTAGAGAGAGTGTTGGTGTGTGTGTGTGGTGGAGTGTATATGAGCCGTAGAGAGAGTGTTGGTGTGTGTGTGTGTGTGCTTGCGTGAGTGGCAGTGTGGATATGAGCCGGAGAGAGAGTGTTGGTGTGTGTGCTTGCGTGCGTGGCGTTGTGTATATGAGCCGTAGAGAGTGTTGATGTGTGTGTGTGTGTGTGCTTGCGTGATTGGTGGAGTGTATATGATCCGTAGAGAGAGTAGTTGTGTGTGTGCTTGAGTGCGTGGCGGAGTGTGTATGAGCCGTATAGTGTTGGTGTGAGGTGAAATGTAAGTGGGCTATAGAGTACAAAGGAGTACAAAGGAAATCAAGCAACAACAAGTCTAGTGACCCTTCTAGGCTGCTTGTCCTCCAAAACACTGAGGATCAAGTGTCCAAACAGTGGTTTAGAGTGGGTAAGGGAACATTGGAAAGGGAACTACTGCCCTGGAACTAATTTCCGTGGCAGGATTAGGAAGTTAGTAGGGGACAGATGGGTTAGTAACTGAGGGGAGGATAAAATAAAGTTATTCATTTACAAACGCAGTCAGTCGCGGGTTTGATGCGAGATATTTGTCTAGGCGAAGTCTAAATGAATCAACGGTGCTGCAGTCTATAACATCTCGGGAAGCCCATTCCATAAGTTGACAACTCGATTGAAGAAGAAATTTTTAGCTTCGTGTGAGTTAAAAGATTTACCAATAATTTTTGCACCCGTTTCCCCGCGTGTAATTAGATTGGTCGATAGTGAAGTACTTACTACAGTTCATATTGTCGATGCCTTTGATGATTTTGAACACTTGAATTAAGTCGCCTCTTAATCTGCGCTGGGTTAAAGGAAATAGATTTAATTCTCTAAGACGCTCCTCGTATGGTTTGTTCTTTAGGCTAGGTATCATTTTGGTAACTCTACGAACTCGTTCTAGCTTGTCTATATCTTTTTGGTAATAAGGGCACCAGGATTGAACGCAGTATTCCAGAAGAGGGCGGACTAAGGAATTGTAAAGGGTTAGGATACCGTCTTTAGATTTATGCTCAAATGACGTGCCTATAAAGCCAATTATTTTGTTTGCCTTCTTAACAACTTCTGAACATTGTTGACTCGGTTTTAGGTTACTTGATATTGTTACTCCCAGATCGGTTTCTCTGTTTACATTCTTAAGCTGAGTGCCATTCATCAAATAGTTTGCTTTCTCATTTTGGTATCCGATATCTAGTACTTTACATTTATCCGCATTGAAACTCATTTGCCAAATTTGGGCCCAACATGACAACTTATCTAGATTGTGTTGCATATCGTCAACTTGTTCTTTTGAGAGTACGCTATTTGCAATTTTTGTATCGTCAGCAAATTTTGAGATTGTACAAGTGAGACCCTCATCTATGTCGTTGATGTAAATTAGAAAGAAAATTGGTCCTGGGGTACCCCGCTACTTACATTGGTCCATTCAGATGCCAAACCGTTTATAACTACTCTTTGCTTTCTGTCGCTGAGCCAATTTTCTATCCATTTCAACACACCATCTTGTATTCCATGCGCTTTTAGTTTTAGCAGTAAACGTTTGTGGGAACTTTGTCAAAGGCCTTTTGAAAATCAAGGTATATAATATCTACAGCTTTACTCTCATCGTAGAGGTTGAGGATATCGTGGAAGAAGTCTAAGAGGTTTGTTAAACAGGAACGTTTTTTACGAAAGCCGTGTTGAGTATCTTTAAGTATGTTATTTTCCTCTATGTGATTTACGAGTCTGTCTCTTATGAGTGTTTCTAGCATTTTACATACAACTGAGGTTAAGCTAATTGGACGATAGTTACTGGGTAGGGATTTGCTGCCTTTTTTCAATATCGGTGTTACGTTGGCTAGCTTCCACTGGTCAGGCATAGTTCCAGACTGCAAGAATGTGTTGAATAGCAATGTCAGTGGTTTAGAGAGCTCATCCTTAGCTTTCCTTTAGGACTCTAGGTGAGATTGTATCAGGTCCAGGCGTTTTATTTACCTCGAGTTTATCTAAACAATTCAATACTTCTCTCTCTGTAATGGTGATATTGCTTAGAACATCTGAATTATCAATCTGAATCGGCGATGGTGTAGGGATATCACTGATGTCTTCCGTTGTAAAAACTGATGCAAAAAAGGTATTGAGGGCATTACTCATTTGTACTTCGTCTTTGGTGTATTCTCCATTTTCATCGACTAACGGTCCAACAGTTGAAGTAACTACTTTTTTCTCTCTGATATAACTATAGAATTCTTTCGGGGTTGTTTTACTTTGATTCGCAACATGTAACTCCAGGGTCTTTTTACTTTGCTTAATTAACTTTTTTGTTTTGCGTCGTTTGCTCTACAAATTTCACCCGTTCTTCGTCATTTTGTATGGATTTTAATCTATTATTAGCAAACTTATTAGCAAGCAGACAGTTTGATATATCTTTATTCCACCATTTGGGCTTATTATTATAGTCTGTACGCCGTTTTTTCGATGGTATGCAGTCCTGCACTGCTTTTAGGTAAGTGGTTTCGAATAATTCCCAAGATGTATTTATGTCGTTATTGTTAATTAAAAAGCTCCAGTCAGTTTCTTTAAAAATAGCTCTAAGTTTATGAAAGTTTGCTTTCTTGAAATTAGGGACTTTTTCGATGCTACTATTTGGTTCGTTACTAGTAAACTTTAAGGTGAAAGTTATTGTTAATGGTCGCTGTTGCTGAATTCATCACCAACATTCAAATTTTCTATTAATTCTTCTTTTGTTGCAAGTACAAGGTCAAGAACATTATTACCACGGGTCGGCGATCGAACAAATTGATAGAGTGAACTCTCTTGCAAGTTCCCATACAAGTCATGTCCGGAGTGTGAAGTAAGAGTATCGCCCCACTTGGTCACAGGTAAATTAAAGTCGCCAAAAAATACGGTATCTTGTGAGTTACTTACATCTGCAATTTGTTCATAAATTTCTCGGTCAGTTTGCACTGATTGAGCTGGAGGTCTATATATTAATGCAAGTATTATTTTTGTACCTTTATTATTCTTTATTAGCACAACAGATGTGTCGACGTTCACAATTTGAGGTATTGACAAGAGGGTCAGGTTAAGACTTTCTTTGATATAAAATAAAATGCCACCTCCATTTTTATTTATTCGGCTGTTCTCAAACATTACATAACCGGGAAGTGAATACTCTGCTAAAAAGTCTCTATCTTGTGTATTGAGCCAAGATTCTGTTATGCCAATCACATCATAATTTTCTGTAAACACTAGTTCCTCTAAATCTGAAAATTTGTTGCGTATGCTACGAGCGTTTGCATAGAAAACCTTTAAAGTTGCGGTTTTAGAACTCACAGATCTACATTTACATTCATGGCTGTCCTTGGTCCTCGGTCGTTATCCCTGGCAGTTTTGAATTTGGGTCGTGTTGGTGGAGCTTTATCCAAATTCGCGGTTCTTGACGGATTAGCATTTAATTCCTTTGCAGGTTGCCATCCTCGCTGTCTTCGGTCCTCCTTCCTGGTTGTCCTGTGCAGAGTCGATTTCTTCTCCGAAAATCCTTCACCACATCGTTGAGAAGACGCCCAAAACGTGCTGCTCCCACCTGGTTCAGATGAACTCCATCGTTCGAAAACAAATAGTCATCGTAGTAGAAATTGTCCCAGGTGTCGACGAATCCCACGTTCTCCTTCCTGCAGAGACAACGATTTGTGCTGGTGGCTATGTTGTAAAATCGGCTCTCTACACCGAGCCGGGGGACGATTCCTGAGATGATGATCCTTGATGACTTCTCCTTAAACGACTTGATCAGCTGCTGGTACTTTAAAAGCAAATCTTCCGACCGGGTTCGCTGTACATCGTTGGATCCAACGTGGATGACGTACATTGTATTAGCAGGGGCCAGCTTTAATACTTCGTCAACTGCAGCAACTACGTCGTTGCTGCAGCTTCTAACCTAGCTGAAACACATCATAAGACCTTACAGACTATTCAAAACAAAGCCCTGAAGATCATTACAGGCTGCACAGCTACTGCACCCACAGATCACCTACATCAAGAAACCAAAATCCTCAAAGTCAAAGACCATCTGGACATGAGAGGCACTCAATTCCTGGCAGCAGCCTCCACGAACCAAGACCACCCACTAAACTACATGGCAACACACCCACAGACACCAAGAAATATCAAAACAACACCCAGCACACGGTATCACACACAATTATTGTCCTCTCTCCCTCCCTGCCCACCCCGAACCAACTTCCAGAAGCACATCCATACTCATATCTCTCCCGATCCATCCACTCACTCACAGACAACACGCAGCTGCATGCACGACCTCCCGAAATCCATCCTTCCGAATCCTCCCTTCCTCGCGAGGACAGAGTCCACCTGTCCAGGCTGAGATGCGGACACCATCCAGCTCTCCTGAGCTATCAGAAGAGACTGGATGACTCCGTTGTCGACACCTGCCCGGGATGTAACACAGCACCCCATACCATTAAACACATCATAGAAGACTGCATTTCACACAACCACTTACGCCAACAACACAATCTACACTCAATGAGAGCTCTGTGGGAAAGCCCGATCGTGGCCATGGCCTTTCTCAGGGACTCGGGGCTGTTCGGCCAGGCAGCTTAGGGAACAACAACAACAACAACAACAACTACGTCGTCCACACCACCACCAGGGATACAAAAACTCTTCCTGGTCTTTAGTTTATTATTATTCTCCCTTTAGTATTTTATCTTATTTATTCTTCTTACTGAAAGACATTTGACTAAATAAAAATGGTAAGGAAATATTACAAAGTCACATATAAAATGAAATGACGCAAAACTCTGTGAGCTGACCACTTATCATCGAGTCTCCCACGAGCCGGACTTCTTCTATTTCCTCTTCGTCATCTGAGTCTGTGAGTATCTAGAAACGGTTTTGACACTCGGTAATCAGTATGGGTTTCCTGGTCTTGGGGCAAACGTTGTTCCTCACGACACGGAAGTTGTCTTGAGGGGGAAGAAAGTCACTATTTGTTTCTTGAGTATCGGAACCATCAGCTGAAGTGGCTACTGCAGGCGTTAAATTGTTGGCAGTTGACGTTGGGGCGTTGGTGGCTGCTGGAGTTGCGGTGACAATTAAAGTTTGTGGTACTCCAACGTTGAGTGTTAAAAACTCTTGGAGTGATTCAAGCTTCATGGTGAGGACGTTGATCTTGTTGTAGGCTTCATCTAATTTAACTGTAAAATATAGAGAGTGTTGGTGTGTGTTTGTGTGTGAGGCTGAGTGTATATGAGCTGAAGAGAGAGTGGTGGAGTGTATATGAGCCGTAGAGAGAGTGTTGGTGTGTGGCGGAGTGTATATAACTTGTAGGGAGAGTGTTTGTGCGTGTGTGTGTGTGTGTGTGTGAAGTGTATATGAACCGTGGAGAGAGTGTTTGTGTGTGCTTGTTTGTGTGGCGAAGTGTACAGTATATGCGCCGTAGAGAGAGTGTTGGTGTGTGCATTTGCGTATGTGGCAAAGCGTATACAGTATATGTTTGTCTAATTTGGAGTGTGTCTGTGTATAGTTCATTCATTATAGGTAGGCCAGAAAATGTATCTTCTAACCTCTGTAACTCAAATATGGCTTAGAGCAAACGGGCTGCATACTTCCACACTTTCTGTCCCTGGCTGACACATCCCAAATGGTAGAAATACAAGCTCAATCACCTTAGTCGTTTCTGAGTAAGAGAGGTTTGCAGTTACAAGTTTTGACCTCCTGATAATAAATAGACAATGTATGTGTGTGTATGAATGTACAGTATGCATATGCAAACAATGATATTGAAAGTCTTAGAGTAATTATTGTCATGCTCAGGGAATGATTAAGACTTTTGATGTATGTTGAAAATTATGAAGTGAGTGAGGGCTCATATGCTTCCAAGAGCTTGCAATGAGCTTCTTGATAAGACAGGGATGGGAAGGGTGGTAATTGTGATTGTCGTATTGAGATTAGTGGGATTAGTTGATTGACATTGTAAATCCAGTTTCAAACATTTCGTCGACAACTACAACTCTCTCTCTCTCTCTCTCTCTCTCTCTCTCTCTCTCTCTCTCTCTCTCTCTCTCTCTCTCTCTCTCTCTCTCTCTCTCTCTCTCTCTCTCTCTCTCATATAGCAGGTCCACATGTATTTATTTTTATTGATTTATTTACTTATTTATATATTATTGTTTAGTTTCCTCTTTAAACATCAAGCTTAAATATACCCCCCCCCCCCAAGACTCCCCCTTCAAGCTAATTTGAGAATTTTTAGGTGAAAAATGCCCCGGCCGAAGGCTGATTCCTCCTAAATTGCAGACTCGCAAATCGTTTACCAGGATATAATCGACGCTTACATGGCATGAAAGGTCTTAAAATCGACCAGCTAACGGGGCGAGCGACTTAAAATTCCAAAACTAACGGGGTAAACCTGAGGGAGAAGGTGGCCCAGAAGAAAACCTTAAGCGAAAAATACGCCTAAACTGTGAGCAGATAAACGAACAACTCGGAAATAGAAAGTGGTGTTGATTAATATATTTTGGGTAGTGGGACGAAATAAACAAAACATGAAATATAATATAATTAATTAATTTTGTTTATAGATATTTGTATTACAGGAAGAACCGACTATTAAACTAAAAGGTAACTATTCTCTGATAAGTATGCGTTCACACACACACACACACACACAAACACACACACACACACACAGACACACACACACACACACACACACACACACACACACACACACACACACACACACACACACACACACATAAATACACACACAGTTCATTTCAGGAGGCCTTAGTTGCCAAAATCACTAACATTTATTAACTTTGGTCTAGCGTTGAGCAGTCGTATATAATGATTATTTTTTTTTAAGGGGAGATGGGCCGTTTTTCTGGTCCCCTTTCTCCTTTGTGTTAAGCTCCATTTGTTTTGAGATTATATGACGTTCGGGCCATTAGTTTGGCGATTTTAACACTGTTTGCCCCCGTTTGTTGTCAATTTTAAGACCTTTCGTGTCATTTAGGTGTCGATTTTTACCTGGCGAGCGATAGCGAGACTGACATTATAAGCGGAACCGGCCTTCGGCCAGGATATTTTTCTACCGAAAAATGTACAAATTTCTCTTGAAGGGGTGGTCTTGGAGGTGTTTTTCTAAGCTTGATGGAGGTCTAGCGAGGAAACTAAGAAATAAAGGAATAAATGAAATAATAAACCAATAAACCGACCCATCTCCCATACGGGGGAGGTAGTTGCTTTATCTCCCAATTGTTTAGTCCCATTAGCTTTAAGATTGTAAGACGTTCATTCCATTAGTTTGGCGATTTTAAGACCTTTCGCCCCAGTTCTTTGTCAATATAAAGGCCATTCGTGCCATTTAGGTGTCGTGAGTTTTTCCGGGCGAGCGTTAGCGAGCCTGTAATTCTAGGAGGACGGGACATTTTTCTACCAACAAATGTACAAATGTATATTGAAGGGGTGCCTAGGGGGTGTTGTTTAAGATTTCTGGAGTTCTAGCGAGGAAACTATAAAATAAATAAATAAATAAATAATAAAATAAATAGACCAAAAAATATCCAGTATCCCCTTAAACTGGAAAACCCGTTGCATGAATGAGTGATTGAGTATTATATTTTCACTCATTTAATTTCCTCAGCAGAGCGAACTGGCAATGGTATTTGCTGGCGAATAATATTGCATTAATATGCAAAGATCGTTCAATTCATTTAATTAGGTAACATGGACAAAAAACATATACGGTTCGAATTAATATACCTATATCAGCATTAATTAATAACATTAATAAGGTCGTTTTAATTATATTAATTTCATGTTTTCGAGAGGAGAGTTTTTGAGCGGAATAATTAACAGTTTTACATAAATAATAAAATGTTCTTTTGACATGGACAGATAATTATTATTAACAATATTTCAACAATATACACATATTCATTTTAAGCCCACTTCTTTGTTTTATGATAATATTCGTATTATAAAACTCAACTGCACCTTTAATTAATATTGTAATATTTACGGAGATATATTTTGACCAAGCAATATCCTACAATCATTTAGGTATTTATTTATATTTCACATTTGCTACCTCTCAGATTTCTATGGAAAAGTTACACAGCTGCCTTTCTATTGCTATTTGTTTGTCATCGGTCTCATTTCATTCTCTGGTTTATATTGCCTTATTCAATATCGCTAATAGGCCTTCTTGATAAGCTAAGTAACTGATATCATATACATATATTAGAGTTCGTCACTGAAATACGCATTGATACAGGTCATAAAAATCACAGTTCAAGATATAATCATATCACCGTAAATTGGGTGATATTTGAACAACATAGTCTAATGTCCACGCATCCACTAAAGACGATGTTGTTATTAATTTGGCGGAAAATCCAATTATATGATACTTAATGGCAAAATATAATAACTGTCATGTCTCTGTATTATAGTATTGCCAAGCTTTCATAATTAACAACATATGTAGCTATTGAAACGTTATAATAGCTGATTAATTAACATGGGGGACATACCAAGTTCTCGCCAACTTAGAATTAATTGACTATAGTTGTTTTTATCTCTACAAAATAATGATCGAGATAAGAAGGGTTTTGGTGGGTGCCGGGAGTCTAGGGTTCTGAGGCTCGTTGGGGCCAATTAGTCTCCAGGCTCAAGGAACACAGCTGGGGAAATGCTAGTGTTGTGACCTTACATCCGCGCAGATATTTCGGGAAGTTGTTTATTTGATGACTGATATAACAGCTAGTGCTAGGATTCGAGCTTATGCAGGCAGGAGGTCTTGTCACCTATACCACAACGGAGGCTAAAATCGAAAATCCGGTTCCCCTAAGCATGGGAAGTTGTTTATTTGATGACAAATATAACAGCTAGGGCTAGGATTCGAACCTATGTCTGTCCCCCACACGAGTTGAGGTTGGGGAGGAATAAAGGTAGAAGTACCAAATTCCTTCTTTTAACCTCCGTTAGGTGACAAAACCTCCTGTCTGCATTGGTTCGAATCCCAGCCCTAGCTGTTATATTTCTGGAAGTGATGTTTTCATGGTATTACTTCGAGATATAATTGTGTAAGTCATTATATTCATTCTAACCGTTCACATAACTGCACCAAAAATGTTGACCACTATAACCTCATATAACTCTTATAGAAGTAGAACAACCGGTCCGATTAATTATGTTTTTTGTAAGTTACTATATTTGTTCTAATTGTTCACATAAGTGGACCAAACATTTTGACCACTAACCTCATTATAACTCTGAAAAGGCTAGAACAACCGAGCTGATTATTTCCACTATGACTTAAACTGCTTCATACTCCGTGTGTCCGGGCATTTGGGCTCGAACGTCCATTGATTTTGGCTCTCACTCTTTCAACTCTGGGGGAGGCACTCGCTACAGGCAGTTCTACCTTGTGTCTCCCTCACTCACATAGAAAAGAAGAAAAACAACTATTTAGGTCCTGTCAACCAGAAACAGGTAGGGAGATTTGCTGCCTTCTTGCTCTAGCCTTTTTTTAGTTACAACATGGTTTTTACCTAATTCTAGTACTGTAAATAGATAAAACAAGGACGTGTTTACCCTGCGGTATCCTAAGCGATGTCACACGAGCGTTTTTTCCGTCATTTTTCGATGAGCAATTTTTATCGAACAAGCTTTTGGTATTATCACATTGGAATCAACAAGTAAACAAAATTTATGTTTTTAAGAGACTGAAATATTAGAACACTTTGATTCAGAAGATGCCATACTACAATTGCCTGAAATAAATGTCGGAAAAATCACTCATATGACAGCAGCTTTTAACAACATCCATATAGTGAAGCCATAAATGTTTTTACTCTCAGCCGGGACTCGAACCACCAACAGTCACGTATATTTGTGAGGTGTATATAATGAGGCAATCTACACTCTAGCCCATCTGAGTCCTGTCTATTCTTCCTCTCCCAGGATGATCACGGCGAGGGAGACTATCACCAACCCAGTCCCAACTAGGAAAGATATTGGTTATTATTGGTTGTATTGGAAGAGACTCAGACCAAGAGTGAGAGCGGTGGAAATGAGTTACTTGAGAAGTGCGTGCGGAGTTACATGGAGGGATAGACAGATGAATGAGGAAGTGAGAAGGAGGTGTGGTGTGGAGGTAGATGTGCTGGAAAGTGTGAAAAGGAACAGCTTGAGATGGTTCGGCCATATGGAACGTATGGAAAGCGAGAGATTGACTAAGAGGGTGTACGAGAGCGAGGTGGAAGGACAGAGAGGGAGAGGTGCGCCGAAGGCGAGGTGGAAGGATGGCGTGAGGAAGTATATGAATGAAGGCGGTGCTGGTTGGGAGGAGGGGCGTCGACTGACTGGGGACAGAGGTGCATGGGGGCGGTTCGTTCGTGGCCACCCCTTCGGGGATCACGGCATCAGGCAATAGATAGATAGATAGATTGTGAGGGTGGCTGTGTTGATGGTCTTCTTACACAACAATAATGACTGAGGGGGGGGGGGGGATCTCCTCTTATACAAGCTTCTTCTTTCCCGAGGCTAGTGATTCTTACTCGTCATCTCGTGATGTGTATTTCTCTCTCTCTCGCGCTCTCTCTCTCTCTCTCTCTCTCTCTCTCTCTCTCTGTCTCTCTCTCTCCTCTCTCTCTCTCTCTCTCTCTCTCGCGCTCTCTCTCTCTCTCTCTCTCTCTCTCTCTCTGCTATGCTTATCTCATTCCTAACTTGCTATTCATGCCTTCAAGTGAATTTCAAAACCTGTCAAAATATTCACTTCAGATTTCACGCAAGGCTATTTGGTGAAAAAAACCGCAAAGGGGGAGAAATAGTTCTGGTTTACTATCTTTAGTTTCCTATGCTCTTAATTTTGGGCTTTGCTGTCTGTAGTAGAATTAACCCTTTGAGGATTATGACGCGTTTTCACAGTTTATTTTGGCTATCATTAGACGATTTCATTCAGTTTAGGAAGGAATTGTGGGAGTTAAAGGAAAAATCGAGATGGATTTTGCCCTTTTCACTGCTAGACGGCCTTCCCAAGCTGTATAAAATTTCCTCTTAGTTTTGTCCCTACCCTTCCGTCTCCTCCCCCTCCTATATTCCTCTCTTTTCCCTCCTACTCTTGCTCCTCCTATTCGTGCCCCCCCCTCTCCTCCCCCCACCATGTTTGTGTCCCTCCCCCTCCTCCCCTTATGTGTGTGTATCCCTTCCCCACCACCTATTCTTCCTCCTATATGTATCCCTCCCCTTTCTTATCCGTCTCCTTCTTGTTTCCTTTTTTATTTTGAACCCCACTCCCCCCCCCCCCCATTCTCATATTTTGGTTTCGCCTTCCTTTGATTAAGTTCGTTCTTTTACCTTCCTTTTAGTCCCTTCTCCCATCCACCCATTCTTTCTGTGGATTTCTTCATTATATATGTATCGATCCTTCTTTATATATATATATATGAATCGAACCTCGTCATAGTTGTTCAATCCGACACCCTCCTGCTCAAACTTCCATAATGTCGCCCCTTTCATCTTATCATAACTTCGTCCAGCCTCCCTCCCCTCCACAAAACTTATCGATACATGACCCCTCCCTCCCATCCCCTCACCCCTCTCTGTTATCCTGTCCAAACTTAAACTTACCCATCGCCTAAGAGCTTTGTTCTATGGCCTCTTGCCGCCGCCCCCCCGCCCCCCCAAAATTTCCCACCCATCCTTTCGCCCACTTACACCGCCCCCCCTCTTTCCATCCCTCTACCCCACACCCCTCCTCTTGGCTTCTTACCCCTCTCTCCCCATAACCCCAGCCCTCCTCTTGGCCTCGTACCCCCTCGCCCACCCACCCCACCTCTTCTCTTTGCCTCGTACACCCCTCCACCGCCCAACCCACCCCTCCTCTTGACCTTTCCCGCTCACCCCACCCCACTACTCTACCCTTCCTCTTGGCTTCGTACCCCCTTTCTTCCGCCCACCCCACCCCTCCTCTTGGCCTCGTAACCCCCTCTCCTCATCACCCCATCCCTCATCTTACCTCCCTCTCCCACCCACCCCTACCCCTCCTCTTGGCCTCTTACCCGCCTCTCCCACCCACCCGTACCCCTCCTCTTGGCCTCTTACCCCCCTCCCACCCATCCCCTACTCCTCTTGGCCTCTTACCCTCCTCTCCCACCCACCCACCCCTATCCCTCCTCTTGGCCTCTTACCCTCCTCCCCCACCCACCCCTACCCCTCCTCTTACCCTCCTCTCCCACCCACCCCTACCCCTCCTCTTGGCCTCTTACCCCCCTCTCCCACCCACCCCCACCCCTTCATCTTGCCCTTTTACCAAATCCTCGTAGTATCTATGCTGATATAAAAATATACATACTGACAAAATTAAGAGAAGTAGAGAAGTAGTGGAGGAGGAGGTGGGGATCAGGAGGTCAGAAGTGTGGGAAGCCATGAAAAGAGTGAAGTTGGGGAAAGCACCAGGAACAGATGGAGTGTGTAGAGAAATGTTGAGGTATGGTGGTGAGATAGTGATCGAATGGGTATGGAAAATGTGCACTAGCATGAGAAGGGGAGTGCATCCGATGACTGGAAGAACTGGCATAATAGTATATAAGGGCAAAGGGGAAAGAGGAGTGTGTGGTAACCACCGAGGAATATGTCTTCTAAGCGTAGTAAGCAAGGTATACAGTAGGGTACCGGTAGTGATTGAGAGAGTGAGAGTGAGAAGGCCTATGACAGAGTGGATAGAGAAGGTTTGTGGAAAGTACTTAGAATATACGGAGTAGATGGCAAGTTGCTGAAAGCAGTGAAGAGCATGTATGAGGGTACAAAGGCGGCAGTACGTGTGGAGAGTGAGCAGAGCGAGTTCTTTGACCTGAATGTTGGTTTGAAACAGGGGTGTGTGATGTCCTCGTGGTTGTTTACTGTATATATGGATGGAGTCATGAAAGAAATACTATCAAGAGCAGTGGATGTTTGGTGTAATCGCTGAAAAGGGAGGGAATTGAGTGGAAGCTACCTATACTGCTGTTTGCGGATGATACAGTTCTGATGAGTGATAATGAATGGGAGTTGCAGGGTCTGGTAAATGAGTTTGGAACAGTGTGCGAAAAAACGGAATTTGAAGGTAAATGCGGGGAAGAGCAAGGTTATGGTCTTCGAAAGGGGTGAAGTCACAGAGTGTGAGGTGAAGCTGAACGGTCAGGCTATGGAGATCGTCAACTCTTTTTAAGTATCTGGGCAGTGTGTGGAGTAAAGATGGGACTATGGATGAAGAAGGGCGGGAGAGGGTACCACAGGGGAAGAGGTTGTAGGAACGCTGAAAGCAGTAACAAGAAATAGGGTGGTCAGTATGGAAGTGAAGAAGTCCTTGCATGACAGTGTGGTAATCCCGACACTGACTTACGGAAGCGAAGCATGGACGTTGGTTGACAGACTCAGACCAAGAGTGAGAGCAGTGGAAATTAATTACTTAAGAAGTGCGTGCGGAGTTACATGGAGGGATAGCCAGACTCATGAGGAGTAAGAAGGAGGTGGTGTGGAGGTAGATGTGCTGGAAAGTGTGAAAAGGAACAACTTGAGATGGTTCGGCCATATGGAACGTATGGAAAGCGAGAGAATGACTAAGAGGGTGTACGAGAGCGAGGTGGAGGGACAGAGAGGGAGAGGTAGACCGAAAGAGAGGTGGAAGGATGGAGTGAGGAAGTATATGAACGAAGGCGGTGCTGGTTGGGGGGAGGGGCGTAGACTGACTGGGGACAGAGGTGCATGGGGGCGGTTCGTTCGTGGCCACCCCTTCGGGGATCACGGCATCAGGCAATATATAGATAGATAGATAGACAAAACTAAATATAAATCCGCCGATCAGTTTTTGACTAATTGTTCTTAGACAGACGAACAAACAGAGCCATTATCACATCGCATCTTCAACAGTACTAAACTCCACCTACACTCTACAGTATGCTGCTATCAAATTAATATACTAACAAAGTTTCATATAAATCCACCCATTAGATACCGTAATGAAGAATTCTGCTTACAGACAGACGAACAAACAGACCCTAGTATCACAGTATCACGTTGGATCTTCACTGAAATTCAATAGTATCAGTGCTGATATCAAATGAATATACTGACAAAATGTCATGTAACTCCCCATATTACTTTATGAAGAAACAGACAAGCGAACAAACAAACACAACCAATATCACAAACAATCTCTGCAAATTTCGCTTTGGATGAGATAATTGAGCTCCCACCACAAATAATTGTTCATTGTATATACCGGTATGCAGTTGTATAAAAAAGTGTATCTTATCTTATCTTAAGGTGGAGTATTCGGGGTTTTTTATGAACACCCTTTTCCTTCATGTTTAGCCCCATTTGCTTTCAAATGTTAAGACTTTCATCCATTTGTTTTCAATATTAAGGCCTTTCGTGCCATTTTGGTTCGATTTTGTCCTGGCGAGCAATAGCGAGCCTGTAATTTAGGAGGAATCG